>JBBBDQ010000195.1:1565000-2095000 GCA_037127315.1 Ascarosepion bandense | reverse complement strand
TATCTCTCTTACCAACTTTTTTCCGTGTTGCTTTAAATGATTCAACACGGCGGTCTGTTAATTTTTAGTTACATTCTCCCCTTTTTTTTGCAAACCCAGACGATGTCAATTTTTTTTCTTTTCTTATTTATTTGATTTTATTCTATCCTTTTCTTTTTCTTTTTCCTTTTCTTTTTCTTTCCCTTTATTTTTATTTTATTTTATTTTATTTTATTATTATTTATTTTTTAATTTCTTTGCAATCTATTTAAAAAGGAAAAGTAGACTAATTTTTCTCCAGTTTCTGAAAGGTTTTTTTCTGTTGCTGAGGTGATGTGTCGCTCCCCGTGGGGATCGTCATATCGAAATGGCCATTCAACATCTTTGAATTAATCCTTTTTTAATATATATATATATATATATATATATATGTGAAAACCTGAAAAACGAGCTGATTTTTAACCATCTTGTGATCCTAAATATGCTGACAGTGATCATTAACCAGTAAACTACAGTGTACAGCTGGTTATTTTCCAATTTCTTAAAAAAACATGGAACCAGTTGACAATTTGATGAGTTTTTCCCCTCTAATCAGTAACAACAAGAAAAAGTTGGGTATCTAAATGGTCAATTATTTTGGATAAAAATTAATTCTATATGCAATTATTTTATTTATTTATTTTTTTTTTTAAGTGGCCGGGGTGGGGGGAATAGGTAATGTGTTGCAATATTTTGTGTTTTGTATTATCTTACATAAAAGAAAATTGCTTTTTTTATAAATGTATCAACTGATTTTTCAGAAATTATGAACATATTGTAAAGACACATCAAAACACTCCACAAGCAGGACAGAATCAAGTTTCAGACGAAGTGAAATTTCAAGTGGTAAAATCATTGTTTATTTTTTTTCATAACTGATCTCATTTTGCCACATCACATATCCTCAAATGAGGAAAAGTCATTATTGTTATTATTAGATAACATTCAGTCTAAGAAACTAATTTTGTTTTGCTCATAATGTTTTGCCATCATACTCTTTGGCTTTTTCAGTTGCCTTTTGTACTTGGTAACCTTTTGGAATTTTGACCAAAAACCAATAGTAGTGTGTTCTCAATAACATTCAATGGAAGAAACAAGTGATACAAAAAGTAAAACATACTGGAGCGTATTAAAGAATATCATATATTCCTTAAGTATGGAAAATAGAATGTGAACAATCTACACTCATGGATCAAATAAAGGGTTTATTTCAAAATTACCACAGACACTTGGGAAAGGCTGTAGGGGTAAGAGGCAATTGTCAGTATCACAACCAAGATGAGTTTCCTACTCCAAATGTAAAAGCATATAGTCAAGATAATTCCTTATCTCACAAATTCTATTTTTAAATTAGGAAAAGTTATTTATACCTTTTTAAGCTTGATTAAAATGATTTCTACTTTCAAAGATTACAAAATTATAATGTTTTATTAAGTATATCTTAGATGTGGCACAAAGGTGAATGCAGTACCCCGTGAGAATTGAACTCACTACAATGGCAACCTGCTTTGGGAAAATCTTCTGCCCAGTCGATAATGTCTCTTTCAAGACATAATCGCTCAAGCGTGACAAGCTTGCTAATTCACGACAAAGTTACCAAAAAAAATTATTTTCTAAAGGTTTCCTAGATGTGGCAAAAGGCTCTTGAGAACTACAGGGATATTATCATGACTGGTAGGCTTTATTGAAAATGCAAAGTGCATGCAGTTCTGAATGAGGCAAGGATTCTGCTTCATTGTACTCTCTGACAGTGATGGTAGTAGTGGTTACTGGTTAGTATTGGTGAGCCGTGGCCATAACATATTCAATAGCTGTGTCAAAGGAATAACTGTCTTTTTGACACTTTTTTTTTTTTTTTTTTAATGCACAAAAAAACCTTGTCAATTAACTTGTTGGAAGCATTAAAAACTGAATACAATTCTCAGACCTTAAATAAACTTTTAATTTAAAATGTATTACTTTCTGAGATTAGCAACTAAAAATAACAATTAAAATATAACAGTTTAACAAATCTGCTTTCATTTTTATAGTCTACTTCGCACAGCTTCTATACCAAGTTATTTACACTTGAGTATTTTGCAATGTTGTGGCGCAGTGGGTATCAGCTCGGAACGAGAAATCGGGGAGCCAAGTTCGAATTCCAGTTGAATTCCTTGCATTCACTTACACGCAAATACCCTTGGGAAAGGTATTAATCCATCTCTTCCCTCCAGTTATGGGTTAAATAATAGGACAGATTGGGTTCTATAGCCTTGATCGGCAACCAGTCTACCGCAGAAAGCAATGGCAACCTACTGCGGAATAATCTTCTGCCCAGTCAGTCATGTCTCTTTCGAGACATGATCGCCCAAGCGTGTAATCACGTATGACACTTAACTGACTGACTGAATTAGATTGAATTTAGGTATTTGTGCATTTCTGTCATGTACAAGAAAATTTTTATTGGAAATGGGATCAATAATTACTGACCACAACAATGCATATTTTTCAGTTCAAGCAAGTGATGGATTCCTTATTTACTTCTTTTGTGTCTACTGTGTCTGTGGCAAACTTTGCTGAATTATCAGGATGTGTTTTCAGTTGGTTGGAAGAATATTGCAAACCAAAAGTAAGACTATATTTTTTCTTATCCTGTTTAATATTTGTTTCCGCAAGTTAAATTTTATCAGTATTTTTATTTTCATTCCTTTATGCTTTTATGTATCTGCCCTGGGGAAACCTTATTTCCTTCTTTACATTTTAAGAAACTAAAAATAAGTTATGCTTATTTAACAAATAGAAAGTGTTGTTGTAAATGGCGTTGTGTTGAAAAAAAAAATTAAATAACAAGTATAAGAAGTTAATTTTTATTTAGGTATCTGTATAAACCTTTATCCAAAATTTTATGTAAAAGATCATTTTTAACTTTAGTAGAAGAAAAAAACCTGAAATACTATTTTTAATGAACTGCTGAAAAGTTTTTGGTTTGAATAAGAAGCTCTTTAAAAAATATTGTTTGGTAATTTGGTTAGATTTTGGAAAGTGTTTTAAGCCAAGAACTCTTCAGCAGTCTGATTGTATAAAGTACTTTTTCTTTTAATTCAAAAGTAAACCAGATAACTGAAATCATAAAAGACAACTTTTCAATAATGTTTTGTATTAAGAAAAAATTTAACAGATTGCAAATAGGAAAAAAAAAGTTTTTTTTTCCTCTGTCTCTCTGTGTTACTGACAAAATTTAGTTTGCCCATATGATAAACATCTTTACTAATTAGCACTATTTTGCATACATCTTTATATTTATTTCATTTGCTGAAACTAGGATACACTGAAATTTTGGTTTATAGTATTTACTTAGATTAGTGTTGGCACCTAGTGAGGATTGAACTTACTGCTGAGTAATGATCTGCCTCTGGACCGAGCTTACTAACCACTACACCATAACAAGCTGTTCTTTATTTTATGTGTTTATAGTTGAACTCTTACTGATACTGTATTTAAGCTGTTGAACCCTGAGACCTGACTACTTGCTAACATATTAACTGTAGATGTTTGGGTAAATTTCACTATTTCAGAACTGCTTGTGTAGTAACAGATCAGCAGTTAAAGAGATGTAAATGGATAGTACAAAGTAACTCATGAACAGCAACTTCAAACTTTTTTTTATGATTAGATGCTGTAGCATTAAACTGTTACTGCAGGTTCAACAAGTTGAAATATTAGGAATGTGCCTGTTGATTTTATTTACTATATTCTGAAGAAACCTGAACCTATAATTGTAATCATATGAAGTAAAATAGTTATATGTTGCGTATTTGGGCAATAATCTCTCTTTTATGCAGGTTTCATTAAAAATGATGGACATGCTATTAAACTTATAATATAAAAATTGTTCAAAGGTTTTGTATTTGTCCATATAGGTATGGATAGCAATAAATATACATGTGGACATACATGCAAATATCTTTTTTCTGTTGTTGAAGATAAAAAAACAGATGGCAGATTAATTGTCCTCCAAAATACAGGTCCATGACAAAGAGCAGCAGCTAAAAAGGACCTGATCAATTTTTTTTTTTTTTCACTACCTCCACTAATGGCAAAATGATCAACTTCCTTGATGTAACCTTTGACCTGAATAATAGCCAGTCAACAAAGAATCTCACCACCATCATAAATTACTGGAAAACATGCATAAATCAATCAAATTTAGATTATTCACCAACTCTAGTAATAAGGAAGTTTTTGATAACAGCAAAATTAAATATATAAAGGATCTAGAAAAACAAACATAAGCTGAAACTACGTAAATGTAATATCATATGGTTTAATCCAACTTTCAGCCATAATTTCCAAACATCTGAAGAATTTTCCTAAATTTATTTCACAAGCACTTCAATCATTCCCCTATACTAAAAAAGACTTTCAACAATGTTAAGGTTAGTTATACTTGCATCAAGAAGATTGATAGATATATCTCACAACATTACAATATATTAAATAAACAAATGTTCAAACCACAAAATAATAGTAACTCCACTAAAAATAAGTGTAATGGTCAAAAACAAATAAAATCTGCCCACTTACCAGTCAATGTATGACCAAATGTATAATTTGCTGTTTGGTGGTGATAAATTTTTATTTTGGTTCCATTGAAAACCAATGAAAATACAGATTTTACAATCGTAAATTAACTTTTAAGTAATAAAACACAAGAATAGCACTGCACTCTTCAAATATTCTGGGCAATTAAAAAACAACAAAAAAATCTCAGTTAATACCTGAGATATCATTGCAAAAACCAAATCTTTTAATGGAATAGGAAATAGATGTAATTTATGCCTTTTAGAAAAACTTCTTAAAAACACCTAAATAACTCCAATTTACTAAACAAAAGAAGTGATTGATGACCACATGCAGAGATAGAAATATCTCCTCAAATACAAAGACCCAGATTAGCAGAGGCTATTTTTGTTTTTTTAATCTTTTCGTTTCCCAAAAATAATAAAACACAATTGGTCCCTCTTGGACTGCGCGTATAGGATCTTCCCCCTGACAAATTTACTTTTTGTTTTCACTTTATAATTTCATGTTTCAGTATAAAGCGAATTGAATTATACATTTAATAAATTAAAAACTGGCATCTCAATTTTATATTTTATAATGAACATGAAGAAAGTGAGAACCAAATATAAAAATTAAAATCTAGAAATGGTCAGTTCATAATATACTCCTGATGATTGTATAGAGCATGAAACTCAGTCATGCTTTATTATAGATAATATCTATATCTTATTTTTATATATATATATATATATATATATATATATATATAGCACCATGATGATCCACGTATACTGTCTTAATATGTATAGGAAAAACTACTAAAAAGCTGTATTTTTAAACTTAGAACTTTTTAGTAGTTTTTCCTATATATATATATATATATATATATATATATATAGCCAACAAGGAACATTTCATTAATTTTTTTTTGTTTTTACATCATGTTTTTTAACATTTTTATTTTGTTGGCAATAAGAAATATAAAAGTTGTCCAGAGTTTTTTTCCTCCCCCATCAAAACAAAATAAATTACTATTTAACAGTCAAAACATGAAGAAAAAGATATAATAGCAGAAACATAGACCCTCTTAAAAATGTCTATAGAAGTGTCTAAAAATCACTTGTGACAGTAAAAATTATGAACAACTTTTATGTTTCTTATCTTCGACAAAATGTAAAAATGTTAGGATGCTGGAAAAACTTTATAAAAATTTGAAATCTTTCTTGTCAGCTGCATTGAAGGAAAGAAAGGTTGCTGGCAAAGTATACATTTTATATATAATGAAATGCACACTAATATATATGGGCACATGGTCGAGTGGTTAGAATGCTTGCTTTCTGATCATGAAGCCTGGGTTCAAATCTCACCATGAAAGGTGACTTTTGATGTTAGGAGGTGATCACAGTGTGCAACACCTTTGCAAAGTGCTTGAAATCCATACCAATAGTTGGCCCAAGCCAGGAGTAAAATTTGGTAGATGGCTCCCTTTGAAGATCCATTGATGGTGGTGCTAGCTCAAAGTAACTGAGTGTCCCGGCCTTGTTCAGATTGTTGTTTACACCAGACAACATACTCTCACCCAGAAACTGTAACTAAGGTCCGCTCAGTATAGTTGCAGTATAAACCACAGGTTGGCTCTGTGGTTGTTGAACAAACACAAGTGTGCCTGAGCAGGCATCTACAATGGAGATTAGCTAGCCGATTTTGTAGGCAGGCATCCTTGCATATGAGTGGCCAGCCATACACACACATGCCATAAAAAATTTTTTTTTTTTTTAAATTAAGTAAAATGAGGATCACATTGATTGTTGGGGCAGGGAGCATCATTTTCCTTTCTGGACACATTAAAATTATATCACTTATAGGTTCCTTCTCATAACCTAAAGAGATTTTAGAATGTTTTCAAATTTACAACTAAACTCTTTCTCTCCCCCACCCCTTTTTGATATATGGTTTTTCTCAAATGAATTTCTAGTTGCCTTTGAAGTTCAAGGGACAAAATGTGTTGTAAAAAAAATTTTTCCCTGTCATTTCTTTATATATATATATATATATATGGTTAGCTAGCTATTCTTGCAGATCATTTGTTAGCATGAATTTGATCCTCACAAGGCGCTTCATGTCAGATTAAGCAAATATTATAAATATCAACTTTGATGATTTAGTAGTATATTTTCTACAAATATCAGATCTGTGTTTTAAGCTCAATATTTTGTATACTGATTTTCAAGGCAAGTAGGCTCAGCTCACTTGTAAGATTTTGGCCTGGTGCTGAACTGAATAAATACATATATTACTATAAGCACCTCTTTGGTATCTAGAAAATGTACTTCCTACATGTAACAACTAGATTTAAGGAATGAAAATTTTAATTTTAAGAAATGAATGTTTACAAACAATATTTTATTTGCTTCAAAAGAAATGTTTATTATGTACATTCATGTTTTGATTCTGTATATTCATCTACTAAAAAAAGAATGGTGTGTTTTTTGTTTAATTTTTTTTTTCTTTACAGAATTTAAAAGAACTTGTAGTTGGAGTTCTTCAACAGATCAGCAGCAACCAATCAAACTTGAACCAGTAGGCACAATGTTGTCAGATGAAGAAAGAAAAGTGAGAAAGGCAATGAGTGAATGCATGATTGAGCCAATTTTTTTTTTTTTTTTTCCTCAAGATTATCGCCATTATATTTTCTATTTAAAGCAACATTAATGAAATAATTCTGTTGTAATTTGACTAAACTGTCTTTGGTGCTTGATCTATGACTGCTACAGATCTTCTTTTCTACCAAAATCTTTTGTGCATATGTGAGAACCCCAGCAATGTAAAAATGCTAAAAATTCCCAGTATTTTTAAGCTATAGCATCATTACTTCCTTTGGACAAATGCTCTTCATTATAAACAATCCAATTAGAAATAAATTTTCTTTCTCTCTTCTACAGATAAATAGTTTATATATATATATATATATATATATAAACTACATCATTACAGCTTTAAAATTAGACTAATGTGCAAATCTGCTAAATATTATTCAATACATTTACATTTTTTTCACTATTAGTGAATTTACTGTATCTACTAAAATGAAAAGTTTATGCTGATTATCTGAACAAGCATTCATACCTGAATAGTAAGAATACTTGTTGTTCAAAATATTTATTGCTTAATTTAAATAAGGAATCCCTTTTTAATTACTTTCCTAAGTATAGTTACAAAAACACAACTCTTAATGTTTAGAAATATAAATTCATGAAAATTAAGTTCTTATAAATTAATATAGAAAAAAATATGCTAATTTACAAGAATTTAAGCAAAATTTGCTACTAGACCAATTCAATTTGCATTTAAACTCTTGATTTAAAAATCAGTTTTGAGTATTTAGTTTGAAGATATTTTAAACATCAATATGAGGTTGTGAATAAAAATCGTGTATAATTGCAGCATACATCATTTACAAGAATTTTTAGATAATTTTATATCACTATAAAATATATATGTACTTTTTACACCTAAGCAAAAAAGGCATTTCATTACAAATGTTATTTAATCCACCTTAAAAAAAAGTATTTATAAGATTTACAAAACTCTTGCAATAAAAAAAAAAACTTTAGAAAATATTTAACATCAAATACTTTCCTTCCTGTCATTTGTTCTGGGTAATTTTCAAATATTCATAGAAAAAGGTATGAAGGCTTGTACTTGTACAATATATTAAGGTTGTTAAAAATTCAGATACTGGAAAAATGTATAATTTTCTGTACAACTCTTTCCAGTATATTCTGATAAAACAAAAGAAATTGTCAAAGCAAAAGTTTATTTATAGTTATTTGTTTTAATATACAGTTTCTCTGCAAAAAGTATTATCCACTTATTCTCTTTACAAATATCATTTATATAAAATTTTACATCAGGCATAGGTATTTTTAATTATTTTCTAATATGACAAAATATAGCATTAAAAAATATAGCAAATTTTCTACCAAAAAATAATTTTCACATTATCTAAGGATTCAGGATGAACTTGCAAAATTTAAATCTTTGTATGAGTGTGAAAGTCAGAAAAATGAAAAATACTTTCAATTGTTGTAATGTCACATAAACTGACTTTTTGTACAAATTTTGACTCTAGATAATGCTGCAGAATATTTTCTTGTAGAATATTTGTCCTCTTAAAATTTTTTTTTTTAGTTATAGATAAGTTTTTAAAAATATGTTTAAGCCTATTGAAAAAAAAAACTTATAATCCTGAAGAGAAATTGACATGACACTGCTAAATTATAAAGTATATTTCTATTTGGAGTCTTCATTATATTTATAATGTATAATACTTTGAATAATTTTTGATTCTATCAATGTGATTACAATTACATATTCATTATAGGTACTAACAAGTCATAATAATATGTGAGTGTTAACACAAATCTAACAGAAAAAAAAAAGATGCAGTTAGTAAATATCATTCATTTCAATCTTATGACAATGATGAGCTTTGATATTAATATCAAAATGCAATGTCTTCTTTTGGCAATTTTTATATTTATTCTACTTTCCAAAAATGTGAAATGATATGATTGGAAACTATATAACTGAAAATAACAAAACACAGACTGAATGTGAAACTATTGACTTTTGAAATTTGAACAAATGTCTTCAAATTGGACATCCATTTACAATGAATGACCTGAAAGTTTCAATTTTCACGTACACTCAATAACTAATTGGATATATATTTTTAAAAATTGCTATACAAACACACAAGACTGTTTTTAATCATCCTTTTTCCTTTTAAAAGGAATAATCAATGAAGAAAGTAGGTTTTAAGTTTGTGATAATTTTATGCAGACTGGAAGGAAATTTTTTCTATAAATCAATTTTTATATATTTTGTGTATGTCTCTCTCTCATTGTATGTGTGGGAGGAAAAGAGAAAATAAAATTGCGACACCCTGAATATGTTACAATTTACTTAGGATTAAACCCATAATGTAGCTAAATTATAATAAATGATCATGTATACAGATCAGTGCATACAAGTTCTAAAATAAGGGGGTGTATTAAGTCATTAGATCTTAATATATTGTATATCCTCCTTGAACATAAACACTGGATTGTATTATCACATGCATACAACTATACACATGGAAAATACAGTCTTGTAATATATTATTCTACATCACTTGTTGATGCAATACAACAAGTTATGTTTAGTCTAACTGAAATAGTGAGGCATTGTCTGATACATGTTCAATGGAGGATGGATCTACTGGTGATGCCAGCCAGGAATTATTCTGTTAAAACAGCAGTAGAATGGGTTACTCAGTATTCTCTCTACAAGGAGCTGTAACTATTGACTATTAGTACTTCATATCATGATGCCCAAAATTGGGCCTCATAGTTGTGGAAGATGTTTTTCAGGTCTAGGTCAAAAGATAAACTGATTTCATCATTAGATACAACACAGTACCTCCAGTTAACCATCACAACACCACTGGGGATGTGCACAGTAATGTTGTGAAAGATGCACTTATATTTCTGTCATAAGTAAACTGTTTTTCAATGTATTGATCTCTGTGAGTATCTGAACCATATAGTCACCCAGAACCTGATCTGAGTGTACAGGAATGTTCATTTGACTATTTTATCAACATTGAAGCATTCAACATACATGGTAATTCCCCAAAATGATAATCTAGTCCCTTTCAAAGGACAACAGTTTAATTTCTGTCCAATGACTCCAACTGGACAACAGAAGTATGTGTGCATCTCTTACATGACACCTACCATTGAACGCTTTCACAAGACAAAACCTTATTGCAACATGTCACCATCTAAAGCTCACTTATAAGCTGGTAATAGTGTTACTATGTCACCAGAAAAAAATCAGAACATTTAGATGTTCCTTATGTACATTTAGCATTGTCCTTCAGGTTGTTGCAATTTTATATTTCATCAATGTGTGTGTGCATGTGTACAAGCCTTAGACTGGTATGTATATTTTTTGTCACAAAACATTATTTTGAAAAAGTTTCTCTACTAACATTTTATATTTTATCTAACTGAATTTTTTTTTAAACAACAAAAAAAAATTTCTATAATAAAAGTTAAATATGGTCAGTATTTTCCTTCCAAAAGTGTTATTTTTTATAAGCAATATAAAGAATTGTTTTAACAAGCTAGAATACCTTTGACATACAAACTTTCTGCAGGGATTAACACCCTCTTCAAAGTGGCATTATTTACACTCCAACAGAAAAACTGAGCCTTGTGAATATTGTGATTTGTCTAAGTATAGGATCAAACGCACTGCTCGGTCCTAATTGATCTAGCAAAACCAGTGATTACAGTGTTGGAGTGTGCTAAGTGGTGTAAATATTACCAGTTTCAATTTACCTAAATTAAGCTTTTAGATGTGTGTGTGTTTTTATACACTGGTACAAATGGTGCTGAGAATAGACAAAATTTATTAGCAATCACTTAAACATTGAGACAAGTGGAAACAAATTAAAAATATTTACATATCAATTTTTAATATCTAAAAACAAATCAAACACCAGTGTTTCAACACTTTTTTTTTTTTATATCTGAAAGAACTTAGAATATTGTCAAATTTTGTTTATTTGGGGTAAATAATAATAATATGGAGATAGATTAGCTGTGACTGAAACATAATTCAGTTGCCATTAATCATTCAATTCAACTTTTCTAGATAATTTTAAGTGTTGGTTATTTATCATTAAAGAGTTTATAGTAACTGTATAAAATGCAGAAACAACTACTTAGATAAAAATGTGTTTTATTTGTAATAAAATTCAATCTGGGTTATAAATACTTCTGGAATTACACTGCAATATTTCAGGGAGCACCAAAACACAACCAATTCTCAAAGAATAGGAAAAATAGTTACTTTTTCTTTAATTTAGAGGAGGCAGATGATGAGGGAGAAGTTTCTTTTTTTGATGTTTTGTTTTGTGCTTTGTGTCCATGCTTACAGTTTATATCTCCATGTATACACATTGGATAATAGATGGGGCTTAACCATAAATACAGCAACAGAACCATATGACAGATGTGCAAAAGTCCGCTACTCCAATAGGTTGATGGGTAAGTATTCCAACATAGTTCTGTCATACCAAGAATTAATAATCTGAAATAAAGTAATAACAAGTATTAATATGAGAGTCCATTGTATTGCATTTAGAATTAGTAATATTCAAATAAAATGATTTCTGGTACAGTAATAGTTCTCATTAATCTAACTAATAGATATTAATAAATTATTTTTTTTCATATCCCAGATTATAAAGTTGACATTTCAGTTTTGTTTTTCTATTTCCTTTTGTCATTTTACTGCATAGCAGAAAAGTGGATAGAAAAGATCAGTACCTTTTTTCAAAGATCTCACTATCATCAGAATGATATATTTAAACTATCAACTATATACAGTTGTTTACACTGAATGGTGCTACAGAAACAAAAGAAAAGCCACATCACTTAACATCTTCATTATATTATTTTTAGTTGTTGTTGGAAGTCTTTGACTTTCACCACTACCCTTAAAAAAAAAATTGATTCATTTTTGCAGGTTATTTAAAGCCAGAAAATATTTTTAGATCCTAACAATTTGGGAGATGATAAAGGTTTAGTGAGACAAGTCTTACTAATTAACCCATAATGATGGATTCATGCTTTTTCCAAGAGTATGTGCACATAAGTGAATATAACAAACCCAACAGGAAATGCAATTAGACTGATTAAAAATTGAGTCATTATCCATTACACCTATTCCTGAGAGGTCACCCATCTAGGTACTGACCAGGCTCACTTAACTTTGGTGATTGTATAGGAACTAGTGTTTCTATGTGGTGGCCATAAGTAAACGTTTCCTCTCGCAAATACTAGAAAGAGGGATAAAAATGGACTTGAAGTGTATTTTCCTGAAAACCTTTTTTAGAAACGTTTTCAGCTAACAGTAACTTCTGTCATATACTAAATGTTTCCTTATAGGGAAACTGGTAATTTCCTCATTACATGCTTTCATAAAGAACCAAGATGTTAGCTATGCTTTATTCACTGTCACAATAACAAGTAAATATGGGCACATAGTGAACTTTACTTTTGATGAATAAGAACTACATGATTAAAATCATATCTGAAAATTTTTCTAATTTCATTAGTTTGTTAAACTTGAAGTCCTGACTTTAAATTTACTGTAGTCATTGCTCTTATTTTCTGATAATGTCATGTATGGTCAACCATACTTTCAAACATGTGCACATTATGTAATATTTTATATACATTAAAAAATTTAGAATCTTAGTGCAAAATAATTTGCATTATGCTTTCCAAATTACTAAATAGTTTTCATATAATAAGAATAAAACCCAACTGGATGAAAGTAATGCAAAATTTTAAAAGATTTATATAGTATAAAAATTTTTATAAAAAATGTCAACTACTAACACCAAAATGAAAAATTTTTAACCAAAATTTCAAACATGCTAGAAAGGATTAAAAAATTTTAAATAATTAAAATATACTATGGTCTTAATAACAAATATTTTCATGATAAAACTTTGTTTTTGATTAAATTTGGAGCTTTTTTTTTTTTTTACACCGTGCTATGCCGTCCGCTCACCCCCCCCCCCATCCCGCCAAAAAAGTGGAGGTACTAACGTAACATCTATTTTTAATTATACCTAACATTGCATATCAAGGGGTGTTAATATTTACCTGTTAATTATCTAGCAATATTATTTGTGAATATCCTTGGTTTTTTGGGTTTTTTTTTTTAAATATAAATAAAAAAAAAAATTAAAAAAATACTGCCATGAGTTATATCTACGTTGCAGTGATGACATTTAATTGCTGAGAAATTCCAGTTTTCTCTTCTTAGCCAACAGGCATCAATTAAAAAAACTGTTGGTGCCGAAGGGAAGTTAACAGTAAAATAGATGTAATGACTAAATAAAATAATGGGTTGCTTGCTATTCAATATTTTATTATTTCTGGACATTATGAGTGGGTGGCCGATTAGTTAGAATGTTCACTTCCCAGCCATGAAATCTGTGTTTGAATCTCATCATGGCTGATATATTAAGAAAGTGGCTTCTTGATGGAGAAGCGATCCTAGCATACAGCATTTTTGGAATGTGCCTGAAAACCATACCATGGATTGACTCAAGCTTTGTAAGTGAAGTTGGGTCGACTAAACTATTTAGGCATCATCATTTCACTAGCACAAAGTCACAAGTCATGATCAAAGTTTTGAATGTACTAACCTTTTCAAACTGTTAATCAAAAATTATACTTTCACATCAATAACTATTTCTATTAGTGAAAACCGACCTGAAACAAACACCAATTACTTTCATCCCATATTTACATAAACTACAATGAAATAATGAATCATCTCTACTTCTTAAAAAAAAAAATGTCTCCTCAGTTTTACTGATTAAATTACATATCTTCTATAATAAAAATGACACTTTAAAAACTCCTAAGGGAATTTTTTTTCTGTCTGCACAAATTTACTGAGTTATTGATTTATTGGTGAAAAATGCTTGTAAAATCATTTATTGATCATAATATAACTGGTTTAATCATACTGTAAAAAAACAAAATGGGAATATTCAAGTCATTTTTTAATTGTAATGAGTAATCAATCTAGTTTATTGCATACATTAATTTCTATTGTCATAGTAAAAGACTTCTGCTTTTTAAATCATTAAAAGTAAAAATAGTCAAAATAAAAATTAAAATACAATTATTAACAACCATTTTCAGTACATACTAATGAGATATGGTGACACGAGAAATATTTGATTATTGGTGCTGAGTAATACTTTCTGTTACCATTAAAAATGGAATATCTCCTTAATAAATAGGTGAAACGAGGTTATTCACCAATAAATATGAAGTCACTTAATGTAATGTATAATGTTTAATAGTATAGAATAGATTCCCTTCCCAATAACTTCATCCTGAAATACTTGACTAATTAAAATAAATAAATAAAATGTAAAATATTTTTGGTTTTGATCATATTACATATTAAAAAGTAATTATAAAATTGTTTTCTTCTTTTAATTACTTTGGTAACTATTCAGTTATTTGGTATTAAAATTAAATTCAACATTTATTAAAATTGTTATATTTTATATGGAAAAAATTTTCAAGTTAATACTTGGCTATTTTTCCAAAATCTTAACATTTTTCTACATGAGACCACAAAGTGACAACTATTGTAATATAGAAATCAGTGTACTTACTTGAAAACTGTTGGCATGGTTGTGGCAAACACCAGGTAATGTAGAGTGTGGAAGTACCACACGTAAAACTGATAGTGTAGTGAGCGACTAAAGCACATCCCAATAAAGTTGGAGGTGAAAAGGGGAATAACTATCTGTGGATCATGTTAAGGAAGAATGTTGTTTTTAATTAGAGGCAATAATAAAAATATAATGAGTTGAAAAAGTACATTTAAGTGAAACTAACCTTTAATATTTTATTACTATTTTATGGTATGTTAGTCAGTTAAGTACCATACATGATATGCAGTCGGGTGATTATGTCTCTTGATTCATGACTGACTAGGCAGATTTTCCCACAGTAGGTTGCCATTCCAACCAAGGCAATATCCAATCTGTCTTGCTATTCAACCCATAGTGGGAAGGAGAAGAGATGGATTAATACCTTTTCCAAGGGTATTTGCGTGTAAGTAAATGCAAAAATTCAACTAGAATTTGAACTTGGCTCTTTGATTTCTCATTCCAAGCCAATATCCATTGCACCACAATGCACATTCTGGCATATAGAGAGTCAAAAAAATATGTTGTTTAAAAGAAATTAATTTTGAAAATTAGGGTTATTAATCTATATATGAACAACAAAAATTTTCTTTTAGGATGAAAAATCAGTATCCCCAATACATAAAAAAAAATATTTTCAAATTAACAAATATATTAGAATTCATAATGTCTTGAGAATGAGTGTAGTCTGTATGATTTTCTTACCTTTTATTTTTTCATTTTAAACAATGCACATTCAACTTCTAGATATGTTTGCCTACTGTCCTTCTCATACTCTTTCCATGTTTATTGAACAGGAGTAGATGTTTATTCCTAGTTTTTTGTTTAGGATATGGCTCACTGGCTCTTTTCTTCCATGACCTTACTGATTTCACTGATCAGTGACTAATTTTTCATTTTTGAGAGTTCCAGATTGGCAATTTCTGGACTGTTGCATCCTGACTGATAATAAGTAGCCTGAACACTTTGATAGAGCTTAGAGTCAACAATTGTATAATATTGGAAGTTTGCAGTGCTATGTTATGCATAGATAGAAATCACTGCATGTACATGTTGCAATGGGTAAATTGTCGCCATTTTATACATGAAAAATTAGAAAACAGCATGCTATACTGCTTAGCATTTGTGTCAAAAACTCCAATATGAACATTTCAAAGTGTTTGGGTGTCAGGCTGAGGACAAGGCAGAGGATTCAGAAAGAGTTAGATGAGTTTGATGATGATTACAAAGGTACAGCAGCTTTGAAAACTCACTCTGATTATTCCAAATTTGTTAGCGAGGGCCTCAGACTAAACACAGAGACCTACATCAAGTGTCTTGAGGAGGTAGTGCTAGCTTGGATCAAGAGGGTGGCTTCTGGAAGACCCTATGTCTGGTAGCAGGACTCTGCACCATGCTACATGAGCAAGAGAACCCAGTCACAGCTGTCAGACAACTTCTGCAGCCACATCTAGCCACCCAACTCCCAAAACTACAACCCCTTTATTATGTGTGGGGTGTAGTAATACCCAAGAAGACCGTCTAGAAGAGTTTCAGGAGATTCCAAAATTATCTGGAGGCCACAGTTGAAGCCAATGGTGATTTTTATTGAATAAGTTTACTCTCAGTATTTCAAGATATTATGTCACTTTGGTAAACATATATGTTAAAATTAGATCTAATATTTTTATTTTTGCACAATTTAAATGACAATTTATCTATTGCACCCTGTACTTCCAGTGGGCAACTCTGAGGCCACATCCTGTTTTAGTCTTAGCCATATTCCAGCCACTTTGTATTGTCATAGACTATGGACAGTGATAATTTTGGCCTTTTTCTGCTTAAAAATTAAAATATAGAATTTTACATATATAAGACAAGTAAGCATTCATTACCAGAGACTTAATTTTTACTATGAAATGAGGCTATTATCAATAATAATCTTATGTGGATAACATTAAAATGTGAACTTTTAGATTTGGTTCTACATAAGTTAGTCCAGAAACCACCATTAAGGTTTGCGTAATACAAATGGCTACAGCTAGAATTGAAATAGAAGCAAATAAAAAGATATGAGAAGGTCCTAGATTTTTGCTTTCTTTCTTTGCGCTCAATGATAAATTCAAGGTCGGCAACAAACTGAAAAAGAAAAGAAATTTTGAAAATAACTACAAAGAATGTATCATAATAAACAGCAAATACGAAGGCAAGTAGTACACTAATCCTAGAAAGAGGACTGGGGAACAACATCAGATACTAGATTGGATTGATTTGTTTTTTTTTATGGTTGACCAACACTTTTCTGGTTATTTAAAACCAGCAAATATTTTTATATTGTAAATTATTTTTGGAAATAATGATTTATAGATACAAGTCCTACTAATTAATCCATAACTGGGGAGAAGCAGTGGATTCATACCTTTCCCAATGGTATTTGCAGGTAAATGAATATAACAAACCCAACTGGAATTGGAACACAGTTTTCTGATTTGTAAGTCCAAGACATTATCCATTATACCATCCACACATCCAATTTTACAGTGCCTTGTATTCCCAAAGCAGTCACCCATCTAGATACTGACCAGGTTTGATGTTGCTTAACTTTGAACAAGAATCTGTGTTACAATGTGATAATCATAATCTTCTTAGGCTAGAGTGCCAATCTATACACAAATAATCTTTCATTATTTTATGGATATTTTATTGGTCACTAAACATTAAATTTTTTGAGAATGATAGAGAAGTTATAATCAAAATATTAATTAACAGTGAACTAGTTTGTTAGTTAAAATATTTTACATTTTATGCATATCATAAACATTTTACCACTACAAAACAGTTTAGGTAAATGGAAATTTATGACAGCTTTAATCAGGCTTTCTTTCTCAAACCTTTCTAAAAATATAAAAAATGTTCTCCAACTTTAATTTCATAGATTTATTCAGGGTCCAAGAAAGAAGAATAAATTATATGCCTTTCAATCCATTCTATATGATTAACTATATCAGATTTCAATGTCTGATCCCCAGTTGATGGCTTTTTGATGTGCCTCTATCCTTAGTTTTAAGGGTATATCTGATCTCTCATTTGGATTCCTTGATGTATGAAGGGTGGTCATCAATCCCTGTGAAATGAAGTCAAGATCATAGATGTTAAAGGATGAGTGAAAAAAATCAATGCACATATCAGGTACAGAAAACACTATCAACAGATCTAGCATAAAGATTAACACCATCCAATCAAATGATCAAAAAAGAAAGAAAATTCCACCACCCGAGACATTAAGTTTAATGCTCAAAAAAATTAAACATCCATATAACCTAGAAGGTTAAAGCATTTGTTAAAATATATTTGATTTTCTGGTAGTTAAAAGATCAATCTTTTAACTACCAGAAAATTGGGTAGTACAGAAAAGCCTAGTTAAGTATAAGAAATGGACAAATGATACAAAAATGAATTGACTGAAGAGTATTAAATGATATATTAAATCAATCCTGACTTGGCAGCCCACTTTTAGTTATTTTCTCACTAACCTGATGTGTCTTCCTTCTGTCTTTTCTAAAAGTATTGTCATGGCAAATGCTCTGACAAGATTTTTTTCTCCTAGTTCCCCAATCGTATGGATTTACATGTGCTACTAGATTGGTATCAAGGTTCACCTTTTTACTGGTAAAATAGTTAACTGCAACTGCTTTTTTTACGCTAATATTTTTTTTCTCACACTTCCTGTTTGTGGAACTTCCTTCCATTTGCTTGCTTCTCTGATAGCTACAATCTCCAAAAGTTTAAATGCAATATCAATTGCCATCTTTTATCTTTTCTTTGACATCTCTTGTACCATATTTTTTACACTGTAATCCCCTGCGCACTAGTGGTGGTCCTCCCTTGCTTGGGTGAAATGATTATTAAAAAAAAGAAGCATGGAATACAAAATAAGAATAATATACTACTGTGGATTGAACTGAATAAAGAATTTTATTTAAAATTCTAAGAAGGTTAGTGTTATGCTGATTTACCCATATGACACATTGAACTTTTCCAAACTATATAGCAGTTCTGCCTTATAAAAGCAGAGTAAGATATAGAGAGTAACAGTAGCAGAGAAAGTGAAAGCTGAATCTATTCCAGCAGATAACTTTGACAGCCAGACTAAACAGTCATGCTAATAATCGCTCATTGGTATATGTTTATACTACTGTCTTTATCTTTATTTCTGGCAACAAGGTCACAACAGTTAGTATGACATATCTGGAGAAGTACAACCACCGAAATGTGACCATCCAAGATAAGCATATTAGTTGAAATGGAAAGGCATATCATAGAGATAATTCCTAATGCAAGAAATTTTGACAGAAATTAAAATAAGTCCATTGCATGTTCTCTAATTTTAACAAGATATTTCATGGGGTGTTTAGTAAGAACTCATTGCTGATTTATTTTTAATAAAATTTTTTTCTTTTGAACAATATTCTATGAAATAAAAAATAAGGCTTTGGTACTAGACCTACAAACTAGGCTTGCAAAATGCAGCAGATATTTCTGAGATTTATTAGGAGGAGAGGGGAAAAAATAGTCATTAATCCAATGCCCACATCTATACAAACAAATTATTATTTAAAAGGTAAATAAAAACAAAAAATGCAATATAGAACAAAAGGCAAGCTATCATGGAAAAGTGGTTTTCAAAAAATTAAAAAAAAAAAAAAATTTCTAGTTGGCTATTAACATGAAAAGAAACTAAATAAGACTGACTGTATGCCATTGAAACAATTGCATGGTAAGTAATAGTAGCATTCATTAGGAATGTAATAAATAAAATACATTAAATTCTCAATTTAATTTCTCTTTTATAAATATTATCATTTAACATTTTTATCATAATGATTTAATTGAAAAAAAAAATACTGTTAGATTTTCACATTCTGATTGTTCAGAAAATTGAACATTTTGCACACACCCACAATCATTCAAATATTTTCTTATCTATTTAAATTAACCAATAACAAAACCTTTTTCAGCAAACATTAGGCTAACATTAATGTGGACATTTTAGAAAACCAAAAGGATACATCATCCAATTTTTGGGACCAGTCAAAAGACAAGAAAATCAACAGAAGTTTTGGAGCCTTTTTTTCTGATCCAATGCTTGGATATAAATATAAGCTAATTTCAACTTTTCTGGAGATAGGAAGAGAGGAGAGAAGAAGTCGAGTCAGGATGCTTTTTATGATCTTTCTCAGTTAACTTAATTTTTCTCTTTCATCATTTCCTGTGCTGTTGAACAGACATAAATGAACATCAACAGTCAGCAGCACACTGAAACTTTGAAAGTCAGTCAATTTTTTTTTTCTTTCTTTTTGCTATGTATTACTGTTTAGAAAGAAAGATACAAAGGCTCTGCTAAAATAATTACTACTATCTTCCAAAATATCCGTTGATTTGAACTGTGCTTGTACGAACTTTAATGTGAGCACTTTAATTTTATTCCTTTCAATAAGTGACTTTTTAACAGAAAAAAAAATTATTGTATTTGTGGAATAATAAATTCCAGCTGCTTATTGTTATATCAGAAACCTTGCTATTGTTTGTTATTTTTTCTTCTGTTGGTTTTCAATCTTATAAAATATGAGGGTTTTCGGCTAATACTGATATAACATAGTCAAGGCCCCTATAAAATGGTGACCCTTATAATACCTTAACATCATACCATATCTATTAATGATATAAGTTATTAATTTTAATGTATACTTGGGCAGCAAACTTTCTTTTAATTATCTTTCATTGGATACGGCTGACAAGGTTGATTTAATCAAAATTTTATTGAGTTTTTTCAGCATTCTAATGTTTTTCTGTTTTTTAGTAGTTAAAGAATATAAAAATTTTGCATAGTTTTTATTGTTCCGAGCACTTTCAATTAGTGCTTTAGCCATTTTCAAGGGTGTTGTATCATATTCATTCTTTGTGGATTGTACTACATAGTAATTTTTACTGTGTGACCATTCTTGTGGAAGAATGACCATTTAGAGCAGTCACATGTCATGTGCAGCTGAGTTGACGTGAGGGTCACTTCTATTTTTAAAAAACACATAACACACCATATTTATTACTAAACAGTGTCAGATTAATAGCGGGGGAGGGGGGATCAGCACTTAATTTAATAGAAGTCCTACGAAAAATTCTTATTGAAAACACAAAAATCCTTTTTGAATCATATAACCGGCGAGACATTATTAGGGAAATCTAAAGAATGAATATCCCTAATACAACACCCTTGAAAATGACAAAAGCACTTGGAACAATAACAATTATGGACAATTTTTATATTCTTTAACTCCTGAAAAAATATTAGAATGCTGGAAAAACTCAATAAAAAATTGATTAAATCATCCTTGTTGGCCGTATTCAATAAAAGTTATTAATCTTATGGATTCATGCATGCATACACACACAAAAAGAATAAATTCTTACTGTTTCCAACGGCAAAAAATAAACAAAACCAGAATGGAGATATGAAACAGCAAGAGCCCAATATGGAAAATACGATTTTCAAAAATCTCAATTGGGATGAATCTCCAGTTGACTGTCCATTTGAAGAGGAACTGGCGCCCAATGTCAAATGATCGCATCAAATATCCAAGAGGATTGACAAGAAGAAACGGAATAGCTAAAACAACCTGAAAGAAAAATTTATAATTGTTTTATCAAAAGTAAAATCACATATTTTCAATTTACTTATCTTTTCAAAATGTAAATGAATGTTTTTTTTTAAAGATAGAAAATCTCAATATTAGATTTTCTGATTACTAATTATTATTATTAGTAATAATAATTTAAAACTAATATTACAACTTTTGTAATTGTCTCAAATGGCAATTACAAAATACTTTCCAGCAGTAAAGACTTGGCTGATTCAACATTTTAAAAATGTAGAATACGTAGTTTATAAACCAGTTTTCTCCTTTTTATGAATTTCTAGATTAATAAAAATTTAAACATTAATAGATATTTTTACTTCGAATAATATATTTAAATTGCTTACTGAATTGTGTGGTGTTAGATTGTAAAATGTACAATAGAGTTAATAATTATGTAATATTTCACATATATAAAATAGATCTCAAGGCATTTTCCCTCACATACAGTTTTGTTTTTCTTTCGAATTTAAGAAAGCCAAAGAGAGCAAAAATTCAGGTGAAATCATTAATAAATTTTTTCACTTTGTCTCGTCATATTCACAAAATGTGATGTGTGTGTGAGTGTGTGTGTATATATATATATATAGAGAGAGAGAGAGAGTTGTTCGAAAAGTCTATGCTGACTTTTAGTCATTCGCGTTCCAACACATTAGAACATGTCAAATTTATTGACAGATATACTTAGATTTCCAATTAGAGCACACCTCAAACTATCTCTTGAGAAAGAAAGTTTAAAATTACTTCATTCGTGTCAATTTTGCATCCCTATGAAAATAGAAAATTATAAGGTGCATTTCAGACACTTGATTCTTTTCTATTACCATAAAGGCAAAAATGCTTTGCAAGTAACAAAAACAATATGTGCTGTGTACAATGAAGGTGCTTTAGCTGACAGAACTGTACAGTAGTAGTTCGCTAAGTTTAGAGCTGGTGATTATAGCCTTATTGATGAACAACGCTCAGGCAGACCCCTTCTCACTACAGATGACTACCAAATTAAGGCAATGCTTGTGAATAACCCACATTACACAATGTGATAATTGGCAAAACACTAAATTTATCAAAACCTATCATTCATTAGCACTTAGTAAAGCTTGGGTACTCAAATCGCTATGATGTTTGGGTACCACATGATCTGAGGGAAAAGAATCTTTTGAATCGTATTTCTATCAGTGATTTGTTGTATAAAAACAAACATCCTTTTTGAAGCAAATTGTGAGGGTTGATGAGAAATGGATCATTTATAACAATGTTTATCAAGAGAGATCCTCGGATAAATGGGATGAGCCACTTTTAGCCACCCCAAAAGCAGGCCTTCATCCTAAGAAAGTCATGCTGTGGGATTGGAAAGGAATCCTGTATTATGAGTTTCTGTCAAGTAACCAGTCAATCGATTCTGAAACTAATGAGTCAATCAATTCTGCTCTAAATTAAAATTACTGCTTGCAACTGAATTAAAACCAGCAATTGGAGTAGATAGACTAAACTATTGCCCGGTTCACATTTCACCCACGTCTATTGAACAGGTGAAGAGGCTCATCCCTTGTTTCCTGTTTAGGATGTGGTTTCTGGTTTTTCTCTTTTGCAATCTTTTCACTCTTACATAGCCCTCTGCGCATCAGTGGCGTTTTCGCCTTGCTTGGGGTGATATGATTAAAAAAATTCAAGAAAAATGCCAAGATTGAACAGGAAAGGTGTTGTTTTCCATCAGGATAAAAAAAATACCCCTTAATGAGTTTTTTGCCAAGAAACCACCAACATTTTGAAAAGATGGAACCTTTAAGTTGATGGAAAAATGGAGAAAGGCTGTGCAACAAAATATAAGAGACAGTCATGAGCTGTTCTAAATGTATTTTGGCTTTAATTTCAGTTAAAAATAAAGACAAAAATTCTCCATTTGGATAATTTTTTATTAGGTTGGTTCTAAGCTTTCAGCTCACATGAGCCATCTTCAGAGAGGTTATTAAGACGGTAACACAATAACATCCACCATCAGCAATGATTTTATTTTGTGTTGACATAAAACTCCACTAGGCAACAGCAATAGTTACCAAAAATAACACAGTTCGCAAATTTGCAATGTGGTTCTATGACGTCATACCACATGATAGCACGAAATGACAACAGAACCATGTATTCAAATGCAATATAATGTGTTATGACCAGATTTAAATGTGATTTTATTAAGTGTGGATTGTTTGGATTTAATGTAGATGGCCTCCAGTATCTAAAGGTTCTTTTTACTGTGTGTATAAGTAAGGATTATTGTATTGTTGACTAAAATCTGTTTGATATTACCTACATGTTTATGTTTTTCTGAGAAATGTTGTTTAATTGTACTCTGATCAGAAGTACAATTAAACAGCAACAAAAATATCTATTTACCCTTTTAGTTCCATGAGGTTCTCTTTCAGGTTTTAGTTGGTCAGGAAATTTTCTTAGGGATTCTTTCAGATGGATGCACAGATCCACAAATCAGGCCAGAGAGGATAATTTCAGCAAATCCTGTTAACAACAAACTACTCTCTTCCCAAAACCTATTTTTATAGGGACTAACACCTAATTTGCATATTCTAGAATCTTTTAGAATTCTCTAGGTTTTACTCAAATTTTCTCAGACATTCTAGCATCTTCCAAACATTCTATTTCTAATTTCCTTATTTTTATGACTACTTCATGAATTAAAACTTTTGTAATAACAAGTAGGACTCAATAAGAATCCCTTACTACAACTTTTTTGACATTATTATTATTATTATTTTTATATATAAATGCATCCTCGTAACAGTATGTTTGCATTATTGTATATACATAAACAAATCATGGCATTATTCTTGTATATACACAAATCTGGTCTCAATAGGTGGATAAATGGATGTGGAAAGGTGAGAGTATGTATAGATAAGAAATTTATATGTATATGTAGAAAATTGTGTGTATGTATATATATGTGTATGTGTGTATATATATGCATAGTTTGTGCGTACATGTGAGGTTTATTGGTATATTTACGTATATATACACACACACATTTGGTTATCTTATTACTTAGAAATTAATCAACATTAGCTTCTCAAGTCTTTATTTATTACAACATTTAATGTTTAAAGTGTCTAAAAATTATTTTCTCCTATGAATTTAAATAAATTGAATACTGTTTTATTGCATGAAGTAACACATTACCAATTGGTAATGTTGTCTTCTAACATCTCCTAAGCAAAATAATTGAATTTAGAAGAGAACAGCAGGGCCAGAATAGCCACATTTGAGTTAACTGTGCAGGAGATGAGTTCAGATAATGGAACTGAACTGCTATTCAATAAAGCAGAATATTAAACAGATTTGCTAGTGTTTATCATCTATCTCTCATGTATGTCATACTTAGCCAACATGATAAAAAAAAAAACACACACATAAAAAAAAACATCCCAACAGGAATTCAAACTTGAGCCTTGCTTAAAACTAAAATGAGGACAGTTAATAATTAAAATGTGGATCAGGTAGAACTAAGCTTTATGAACTGAATAATAATTTAAAAAAAGTGAATAAGCCATGGATGAAGTAAATGTTCATATCTTAAAGTGTATTGACAAGAAAGAAGATTATTTTTTGTATAAAATGAATACTTTTTTCATCATTAAGCTTCAGAACTACTTTCAAGTGTTCATTTTATATGTTGAATGCTCCATCTATAAAGTAACTGCATTTTAGATACTTCCAATCTCAAAATATTTAATTGGATTCCAACCTTTTTTTATTGCAAACATAAAAAATAGAGCTTGCAAATTTTTTATATCCTCTCCCAATCATGATTTTTTAACAAAGCAACTCGGATAGAATGATGAAAATGAGCAAAAACTAAAAGCCAAAGAAAGAAAATTTATATTCAGTAAACAAATATATTTTTCAAATGAGAGTGCTTAACTGACCTGTGGTATGGCACAGATGATCAAATAAAGGATAGTTTTCAGTGGTGTATGCCTGGCAAGCAACAATATCAGTAAACCAGGTGAAAATAGCAGAATATTCATTTTTACTGAAACAGCAAGACTGAAATAAAAAAAATAAACATGGTAAATGTTTAATGAAATTAGTTGGGCTTAAAGGAAACTTAAAAATATTACACTGTCAAAATAAAATTGTAACATCCTGAAAAACAATACCAATTTCAATCATATTCTAATGAAATCTTAGAACTGTTAGCCACTTTGTGATGTAGTAACACTTATACCTTTACACTGTCTATTAATAATGATAATGCATGTTGTAATATGGTTTTGTATGATGAAAGAAATCAGTGCAATCAGGTGTCTTACCATGGAGATGCACACATTCCTTTTGTTTAATTTGAGCCACTTGAGAGGAGATGAATTGTGGGTCTTCAAGAGGATGGACGGTCATTTCAGAGAATTGCTATGCATGTTAGAAGTGACACATTGGTGGTGCTTTGATGTTAGTAACAGTGGTCAAAAAACATTTCTACACCCATAGACCAGGTTCTGGATGGCAATGCAGTACAAATATTTGCCAAAATGGATACATTGTGAGAACAACAACAGCAGATCAGATGACATCCATAGTACAGATAAGAGCATATTTAGCCCCAAAAGTGTCAAGAGACAGTTGAAAATTGTTTACTGTAGTAGAACAATGGGCAGATGTATGACTAACCAAATTTCCACCAATGGCACAACACCATGCATATTCCCAGTGATGTCATGAGAGAATTGATTTGTTTTTTATGATTTATCAACCCTTTGCTGGTTATTTAAAGCCACAAAATATTTTTTAGATTGTAAGAATTATTTTTTGACAGGGAATATTAATGGCTTAGTGATATGAGTCTTACAAATTAATCCATAGCTTGGGGAGAAAATGCGGATTCATACTTTTCCCAAGGGTATCTGCATATAAGTGAATATAACAAATCCAACAGGTGTGACAATATTTTAACATGGCAGGAACAGAAGAAATTATGTTAGTTTTATTGTTATTAAATATTACACATCGAAAAGAACCAACTAAGAAAAAATTATTTTGTTCCAATATGAACAGAGGAAAATAAAGGGCTATATTTTTTTGTTTGGAAAAGATTCCCTTTTTCAAGAAAAGATTGCAACAGACTAAAAATAAAATATGATGTGAAATCTATGATACGGCAAAGCTAATAAGGTTACAGAGTCAGGCACCTATTGTTGACAGCAATAAGTATTATCTGCAAAACACAGATGACTGGGAAAAGTTTTTATTTTTTTTATTCTTAACAACCCAGCTGATATCAGAGTGAAAGGTACATCCCCAGTCAAGATTCCCCACACACAAAGAAATGATAATAAAATTGTGTATTTAAAACAATATTCTTTCTTTTGTTTTCAACAACACAGCTGATATCAAAGTGAAAGAAACATTACCAGTTAAAGATTCCACCACACGAAGAGGTGATAATAAAATTTTGTTTCCAAAAACAAAGAAAGTTTCCCGGCTGTGATTCCGCGGCTGGTATGAATGAAGGTCAAAGGTGTTGGACAAAGTGATAAAATAAGAGATAAATAAGTGAAGAATAAAGATTTTATTTTTTTTATATTTTCCTAACGAGCTCATGTTGAATATAATCAGCATCAGAAATCATACAACAATAGAAACAGAAAACCCTAAATTTTTTTTCTCTCAGCGAAATACAAAGCCAAAACATCTGTGGAATGTCAGAAAGGTTGTTACAAACCAAAGGAGGGAAATTTTGCATATAAGGCAGTTCAGACAAGTGCAAAGGTTAAGTTGATTTGTTGACGGAGAGAAAAGGACAATTAATTAATTATGAGAATGACTAAATTGGGATTTCCTTGAGAAAGGAATTGGAGGCATAAAAGTCCTGCCCAAAACAGGTAAAGAGAAAATTTTCTCATTGGTTAAACAAAGGGGAAGAAGATAGAAAGAAGTGACGTCATAAAAATAGCTCTACTCAATTGGCTGCATCAAAAGGAAGAAGACAGAGAGAGCTGATATTGCATAGTGACCAAAGGTGTGGGCAAGAGTGATTTCATTGGCTGCAAGAGCCAGAGACTAGTTTTTGCATGAAGACCCAGTGTTTGTCATGCCTCACACCAGTAAAACAGGGACAAGCATAAATGCAGAGCCTCAAGGGGCCAAAGTGAGTTTGAGTTCCAATCGGCTTTCGGCCCAGAGATGTAATGACGAAGATAGCCACCAAGCCATTAGGCACCCACAGAGACAATTGCCATGCTGTTGGGAGCCAACCAAAATTAAAGACAGACAAGAAGTAATTTTGCAAACAAAGTCTTGAAATGGCCAACCAGAATTAAAGACAGACAGGAAGTGATTTTGCAGACAGAGTTTTGAGGCTGCTGACTTTAACCACTATACTCAAAGACAGTTCTTCGGCAGTTTCTGTGAAACTTCGGTGTGAAATGAAATAAAGTCATTTCGAATCACCACAAACTTAAAACTCCAACCAGAGGTGAAGTGATATTGCCAACCAAAAACTTCAAGTAATAACAGACAGAAAACCACTTCGCAAATTATTACTTAGAGAAAATTGGTAGAAACTTCCATTCTGTTGATAGGAACAGGGTTTGGGAAGAAGATGATTGGTGATTGTTTTTTCTCTATTTTTCTTTTGTATATAAAGACTTTCTATAACTTATTCAGGCATCATTCAATTCATATTTTATGCCATTTTTTATTTACCCAATTGTGCACACACATCCAGCTTGGTTTGACTTGATGGAGAGACATCTAGTGAGAATTCAACAAGACTTCCTTGAGATCAAATTTCACAATGTGGGCAAGAGAGATCACCATTGGAAGGGTCAACCCGAGAACCAGCTGCTGTATCGACATCATCGATGACGCAGCAGAGTTAGCATCACACAGGAATTTAAACTTAGCTCTCTGATTAACAATTCCAAGCTATATTCATTAGACCACCTGCATATCCAAGCTCCCAGCGGTCATCTATCTAGGTAAAAGCCAAGCTCAATATTGCTTAACTTCAATGATCCTATAGGAACCTGTTTCAACATGATGTGGCCATAAGCTTGATGACAATAGAGGGTTACCTGGGGATTGAGTAGTACTCTGTAGTGTTCAGTAATGAGAATGACTTTTCTACAAGTAATTTCATGTTAATTGTTCTGACAAGCTTTTTTCCTGGTTTCCTAACATGTATTTACACATGCTAGTAAATTGGCATTAAGGATTCACTCTTATATCATCAAAATAGGCAAATGTAACTGCCTCTTCTATCTTAACAGTTTCTTTTCTTGAATTCCCCATTTGTGGAATTCCCTTCTGTTTGCTTGCTTCTCTGATAGCTATAATCTCCAAAAGTATAAATATAATGTCAACTGCCATCTTCTATCTCCTTGATTCCCATCTATTCTTTTTTTTTTTTTTTTGACATCACCTGTACCTTGTTTTTTCTCTTACTGTAACTCCCTGTGTACCCTTGGCTATTCTGCCTTGCCTGGCATAAACAATCACAAAAAAAAAAAATAATAATCAAAAAACATATTCAGGGTAGGACTGGTGAGTACTACCTCTGGACCCTCAAATATGCCAGGGAAGCAAGCCTGATTGGGAGCTCCAGTTAGTGTTTTGTGATTTTTGATATCTTATCAATATTTGCTTTTTTTCTTTTTATATACATTACTGTTATGGTAATTTACCCATGCACAAATGAACTTTTCTAAGCTATAAATAAGCAGCAGTTTCTGCTTTGTGCAGAAGGCTATTCCAGCAGATAGCTCTGCCAGTCAACCAATACAGTCACGCTGGTGATCTTCCCATGTTGTACGTGTTTTTACTGTTCTTTGTTAATATATTTGTTTAACTCTATTCCATCTTTGTGTCTATTTCTGGTCCCCAACAAGGCCACAACAACTTAGAGACGAGGACTCTGAAGGACCCTTGAGTACCCCAAAAGAACTGTGTAAAAATTGTCAATATTGGTTCAACATTGAATTCTATTTTTCGTCACACTGTTTCTATTCAACAGTACTTGGCAATCCAGAAAAAGATATCGAACAAAAAAAAAAAAAAAAAAAAAAAATGTAACTTACACTAAACTACAAGAATTCAAGTTTTCTGAGGGAAAAAAAGCGCAAGGATGTTTTGCTCTGAAGAGAGCATGTATACAACACTTTAGGAAATCTAATTATATTGACAATCAGTCAAAGAACATTCTTGAATTTTCATGATGCCTTCCATCCTAGGTATACACTTCTTTTTTCTGGGGTTTGATGGTTGACTTATGAATGAAGAAATGATCATCAAAGTCAGGAATCGATTTGACACTGTATTGATATTTTAAAAAAGATACCCACTTCTAAAGCAATAACAAATCAATACTTTTTGATTCTGAGGGGAAATATCTTGACCACAATTAAGTAATGAATTTTCAATTCCAACTGATATTTCTTTTTAATTTTGAATGAAAAATTTGTTGATTTCTTCCCAACAGTTCAAAAAGAGGGAGATAAATTCATAGCTTGACAGTTATTGGTTGAATTTTGATCTGTGTTTCATGGAGAGGTCTTAATTCATTAACAAAGAAGGAGTGTGAAATAAATCACTTTTTTCATCATTAGACAACAGACATGAATTTTATAAGTATTTGTACACACACACACACACACACACACAAGTGAGAGAGGGGATTGATTGATTTGATTTTTATGACTTATCAACCTTTTGTGAGTAACATTTTTTGGATTGTGAGATTTTGAAATACTGTTAATGAACATATTTAATCATTTTTTTTGCTTCTAACTTGATAATTTTCAGGATATAATTTATCCTTAAAGACATTAAAAAGGTATATAAAATTCACACTAGCCATGGTTATAATTCATCTTCTTACCTGTAGACTAAGCATCCAAATGCCCAGTGGTCTCTAATCATAAGAGAGACAGCAAAATAGAAGAACAACATAGCTACTGGATCATTGAACAGTCGCAGGACATAGATGGAATGAATTCGATAAGAAGCACAACACATAAAGAAAAAGATATAAGGAGGCACCTGATAAAATAAACACAAAAATAAAAATAAACAATATTTAAAAAATAAAAAAGATTTAAAAAATGGCAACATTAAACAATTTAATTGACTTTCTATTGAAAATTTTGTGCTTGCAACCTGTGCATGTTCAACCACTTATTTAATCATTAATTCAGTAAAGTATTTTTAAACTACTCTTTCTCAATATCATTTACTCAGTGAGGGCAAAATCTAATCAGGACATCCAGTGGTTATTAAGTAAATGTTTTTCTAAGCTACCAGAAATCAATAGAAAGGAGGTTGTCATGTTGACTGAGAGTGAATCGGTCAGGACGAGAGAGAAATATTCTGATACAACACTGAGAGTTAAAAAGTGAATGGGATAAAGGTTAGTCACATGTTTGTTTTATTCAATCCCTTCAAAACATTAGCATACATAAATCACCATACCAACAATCATCTCACAATCACCAAAATGATATTTAATGGAATCTAAACCATCCCACCTAGAATATATATATATATATATATATATATATATATATATATATATATATAACATAGTGATGATCCACGTATACTGTCTTAATATGTATAGGAAAAATTATTAAAAAGTTGTGTTTAAAAATGTATTTTTTTGACAGTATTTGTTTATTTCTATTATTATATTTTATATTTCAGATCATCCTTGGTCCTTCATCAGAAACAAAATATTATATATATATATATATATATATAGTCATCTGCAGAAACAATATATATATAGTCATCCACAGACAGATCTGTTTTGCTATATCACAGCTCATAAGTACGGTTAGACTCCGATTGCTTTTTAACCCAGGATTGAAACCCGACCAAATTGGCGTCAGTCGACAATTCTACCTCTGGGCTATGGGTGTTCAGTAGAAGAAGGCAGACTTTTTAGCATGTATATTATCATTATACGCGCCCAATAGCCAGAGTGCTTAAATTCATTTTACTGAATGAGCGATGCGTACATGCCAGAGTAGCTACTGTTTATCAAAGTTTACCATACTTCCAGAGTGCTCAATCAGGGTGTGAGAGCGTAAATAGTCATCCGCAGACAAATCTGTTTCGCTGTATCACAGTTCATCAGTACGGTTAGACTCCGATTGCTTTTTAACCCAGGATTGAAACCCAACCGAATTGGTGTCAGTCAGCGATTCTACCTCTGGGCTATATATATATATATATATATATATATATATATATATATATAAAATAAAGCCACTAAGAGGGTTACTGAGTGTTAGAGAATATGAGAAAAAATACTATTAAGGAGAGAAAACAATAAAAGAACAAGCATTAAGACAGAAGATAACAATTGACATTGCAATTAAATTTTTGAAGATCAAATTTGGGAAGCAAGAGGTGAGAAAAAGTTCCACAAGTGAGATAGATAACAAGAAAATGTTAACATATATATAACATTATATAGGTGAAAAAAGTATGAAAAGTTGTGAACATTTTGTTTAAAGCGTAGATTTATTGTTGTTATTATTATTACTTGCCTTTTATATAATACATTAAGTGTCCATAATGGTATTTGTGTCACTAGATATGTTTCAAGTCCAAAGTTGACTCTCTTCAGGTGAATAAATTTGTGACCTTACATATTGAAATCTGTTTGTCTTTTTGACAGCTGAAAACATTGTGTAGAAATAGACAAGTGGTTGGTGAGCAGGTCAGAAAGTTCATATGCATGCATATTTGTTTGTTGGCTATTTTCACACTGGCTTGTTAAATTTTTTTCAGTTTTGTGAATCATTCAATTTTCATTGGCCAGAATTTTTTTTTTCACTAACTCACAAAATTTGACTTTTGTCTTTTTTCTTCAAAATTGTTTTCAATTTTAATTCATTTTTGTGTGTGTGCAATTCTACTTTTTGTTTTGGTGATAAAAAGTATGATACAGGTCATCATGTTCTATTTGTTGTTTTTGGAATCCAGAATTACTATTTTTCACAATGGCTCACAATTTTTTTTTTTTAATTTATAGCGCATCTGAATTTAGTGTGTCTGTGTGTGTGTCTTATTTTTTTATGTTGTTTTGTTGAGGGAAGACTTGTATTTTTTTATTAATATTTCTTCTTGCATCATGAGCATGTCATAGTCTGCATTTTGGTAGATAGGCATTACTCTGAATTTACCTCCACTATATTAGTGTAAGTGTTGAGAAATGTACAATTTCCTGTTATTGGCTAGTTTAATGTTACTTCTGTGTAGGGCTACTCTTTTATTCAGAGCTTGTGTCACTCCCCACAACATTTTTGTGCATTCATTACATTTTAGAGCATAAATTAACATTTTTTGATTTTCAGCTCAGATTTGTTTTTATTTCAAATGTAGATGTGTTTTGAATTTGAAATGGTTTCCTTCCATTATTATGTTGATTATTATGTTATAGACCCCACATATATTTTGTTGCATTTTGTGACCCCCTGTGATGTGTGTTGCTCAAATTTTGATGAGGTTATTATGTTTCTCAAATATTTTCAAAGTTTTTTCAATTTTAAAAATGTGCAAAAATATATGCTCTAAATTAAAAATATTACAAGCTATTGAAAAAATTAATAATTCTGGATTCCAAAAACAACAAACAGAACTTGATGACCCACATCATAATTCTTATCACTAAAAAGTAGAATTGCACACACACAAAATTGGATCAAAATTGCTTAAAACAATTTTGAAGAAAAAAGACAATCAAATTTCACAAGTCAGCAGAAAAAAATTTTCTGGCCAATGAAAAGTGAATGATTTTTAAAACTGAAAAATATTTAACAAGCCAGTGTGAAAATAGCCAACAAATGAACACATGCATATGAACTTTCTGACCTGCTCACCAACCATTTATCTATATATACACAATGTTTTTGACCAAAGACAAACAGATCTCAATATATAAGGTCACAAATTTATTCAGCTGAAGAGAGTCAACTTTGAACTCGAAATACATGTTTTGACACAAATACCATTACGGATACTGAATGTACAGTACAAAAGGCAAGTAATATTAATAATAACAACAATAAATCTACACTTTAAATAAAATGTTTACGACTTCTCACTTTTTTCACCTATACCAATTCCTCTCATTGGAACAACCCTTATTTCTGTTTTCAATATATAATTTGAATACAACATAAGCAATTATTTAATTGAATTGTAATTTCAATTAAATGCAGGCTACCATTGAGTTTTTTAATATATTGTTCAATATCTTGTGAATACAAGCCATATGTATTGTAAGATCTGATTTTGTGATTTCATTATAATTGACTTAATTTTATTGTGATAACAACAAAAATGAAGACATATTTGTCTGAATGTAAATAATCCTCATAATAATTACTTGTTTCAGAAATTTAGATAGAAACTTGTGAAATATGGCAAGGGTGTGTTGAGGTTGGAGAAAACACTTAATCTATTGCTCTCCCAAGAACTATGAGGTAAAAGGTAGAGTTATGGGAAAGAGATGGGAGAAAAGAAAACAACACTGCCTCAGAAACCAGAGCATAGTGGGTGACATACAACTTTAAGAACAAATTGCCTATGGGAACAACTTCACAAGATACTGACTCTTGCCAACTGCCCAAAGCTGCCTGCTTGTTTTTCCCTACAGTTTTATTGGCATGAGACAGCTGACAAAGACCCAGATCTGGGCAAGTTGCAGAGAGGCCCATATCTAGACATGTCAAGCTGCTCTAACTGCCAAAGTTTGACTCAGGGCCTCTTTTGTGTCTGTACTGGCACTTTTTTGCCACAAAACAATTTTTTCTTTAATCATAGTTTATCTATGTATGAGAACATAGGAAAAGATACATGCACAGTATCACTCTCATTGTCTCTACTTTGCCTTTCTGTTGTGGCAAGTTAGCGGTTAGGATGAGATAGAACATGAAAGTTGGCTTTGTGACATAGCAGAAATGATAATACTAGCGATAAAATAAATAAAATCATTTTGTCCGCATTTTAATTTTATTGAAGATAACATACGGCCACTTTATTCATACTTGAATATCACAATAAAAATATCATTCAAAAACTTTTTTCTATTTTTTTATTTTTGGAGGATGTTATAAACTGCACTCTTTGTCTCTTCTAAATACAAAGTCCTCTAAAAATAAAATCAAGTTACATTATATTTTTTTTTTACTGAGATATCTTTTTCATAATTTTTACTCCAAGCAAAGCAATGAAGTGGTTACTATTAAGAAGAAAGAACAATAAAAGAACAGGAATTAAGAATACAGAAAATAACAATTGACATTCATTTAAATTTTTTAAGATCAAAGTTAACTGTGAAGCAAGAAGCCAGAAGATAGTTCCACAAGCAAGAAGTGCAATAGAAAAAAACTATCAGTATAGAACTTCTGGTTACATCTAGCCAATTCAAAGTTGACTGGGTATCAAGAAGCCAGGAGAGAGTTCGACAAGCAAGAAATACAATAGAAGAAACTGTTAGCATAGAACCTTTGGTTTCATCTAGCCAATTTAACTGTAAAATGAAGATACCTTTCTGCCAGTATAGTACAGCACTTAAATTCATAAAGTTATGGTATCAAGAAAGAAAAGTCATCAAAAATTTAATGCAACATCAATTGTCATCTTCTATCTTCTTGAATCCCATTCATCTTTTATTCTTTCTTCAATACCCCCTGTACCCAGTCTTTTCTCTCACTGCACACTAATGGCGGTCCTGCCTTGTTTGGAGTGAAATAAGTAAGCAAAAAACAATTACCATGAAAGTATTTACAGAAAAGATTCAGGAAAGCTATATTATAATGGTAGAAATGTGATTGAAGCCTATAATGAAGCCAGAGAGATATGTCCAAGTTAGAGTAAAGTGGTTATATGTTCTGAAGATCATTGTTTTATCTTAGAAAAGTATTAACATTGAATCCAAACATCTGGTGCCAGTGTCACAACTTTCAATTTGACTTTAAAATGTAAAAAATCAATATCTTCAAGTGAAAAATAGAGGTTAAAAAAATAAATTGATTATTAGCTGAATAAATAATCATGGGCAAAACAAACCATCTGGCTAGGAAAGATAAAAAGCAATCAAATTTGGATTTGACATCAATGTCTCGTACATTCTTAGAATTTCAAATAAAATTATCATTTAGAAGAGAACAATCTGTTAACAGGTTAATAATAATAATCAGAATAGATATGTAGTCAGATGGTTCTAAAATGTTTGCTTTCTGGCTCCTGGTTCAAATCTTACCAGGGACAATTTTTCAAGGAGGTGAATTCTTGATAAGATTAACCAGGAGAGGAGATACCAAAGCACAACACCTTTATAAAGTGTCTGAAAATTATACCACATGTTAACCCAAAATTGGATAGACAGAAACATTTGGAAGCTGTCAATGATTGTGTTAGCAAAATGTCACAGATTGGCTTATGGCCATATCACACTGACACAACAGTTTTCATATGATCACCAAAGTTAAGCAATGTCAAGCCTGGTCAGTATCTAGATGAATGACAACTTAGGAATACCGAATGCTGTAAGCTTGGATGTGCGACTTGTATAATGGACAACAGTTCAAAATTGCATATTGGAGAGCTGAGTTCCAATTCCAGTGAGTTCAATATATTTACTTATGCACAAATACCCTTGGAAAGGGTATGAATTCACTTCTTCCATCAGCTATGAGTTAATTAGTAAGACTTGTATCAGTAAATCATTGTTATTGTCCAAAAATTCTGACAATCTAGAAAAAATAATTTCTGGGTTTAAATAATCTACAAAATGTTGATAACAAATCAATCAATTAAAGTCACAAGTAATCATGACTGAGAGTTAAAAAAATTGATCATGCTATATTATGTATTTTCTCCCAGAAACTGTAACTAAGGTACACTCAGTTTAGAAACAGGTAGACTCTGTGGGTTGAGCATTTATAATAAGAATATTCAATTTTTGCCTGTTTGCTCTAAAGTCACAACCTTTCCATGATAACCAAGATTTTTTTATATTTTTAATAAAGCAATGCATACACTTTTTAAAAATTTAAGTATCATTGTTGAAAAATACTTTCATTCTTAAAAAATTAATTTTACAAGCAGTTCAGTAAAGTACCTATGAATAGATGTTTTTTTCTTTTTGAATAAGAACTGAAATAATGACCTAGAAATTTTATCAAGAGTGCATTTGATTATATCAATTCTAACTTGATAAGAGTTTTATTCTTTCTATTAACAATTATTATTATTATTATTGCTATACTTGCAGATGTTGTGTGCCAACACTAAATGGTCACCAAGGTTAGGGGAGAAAAAGTTCATTGGGCAGAATGAGTAACCATAAACCCACACACTCCCACCCACATGTACATGAATACATATACACATATATATATATACATTTATACGAATACACTCGCATACACACACATTCATCAATATATATATATATATATATATATATACACACACAAATATCTTACAGATATATACTCTCTTGTATTCAGAAACCAACATACCCATCAGACACTTACAAGATTTAAAGATTTCTATTCAGGGTCATGTTACTTGAATTCTCTTTCTTGTAAATTTTTTTTTGTACGTTCTGAGGAAATTTATATCAAATAAAATTGTGGTCTAATGAGATGAGCTTATTAGCTTCTTGAAATGGATTATAATTTTCAAACACTTTAAATGATGTATTGAGTTTTCCTTTATGTAAATCATATTGTTCTTGATAATATCCATTGAGCTACATATGCAAATCAATTGTTTAATATTTTATGTTAAATGCATCTTTTTGGATTATCTTCTCCGTTCACGGACTTGGCATCACTATCTATCTATCTATATATATATATATATATATATATACACACACACACAGAAAGTAAAAATAAGGCAAACAATCTTCAGAAAAAACAAATAAATACTAATACAGAAAAATCTGGTAACAGTGGAAAAAGTAGAAAGAAATAATAAACAATACATATACAACATAAAATAACTATAATAATCAAAACTAGCAGAACCCATGGAATTTCCACAAAAGGATAATTATGATTTCCAGGAAAAATTTGACTTTGTCATACTACAAATGATAGCAACATCTTCAAACATAAAGGTATTGGATAATAAAATAACAATAACACACAGTGTAATTTTATTAAAATATTTATAAAAGTAATGTCCATAGAAGCAACTTTACTATAATCTTATATTATATTAAGTGGTGTATGCACAGACCATAGCCAAAATACTGTATGCTATTTTGTGAGAGATTTTGAAAGAGAAAATGTTTGTTTTTTGTTTTTTTTACTGAAAAATCATGGTTCCTGTGTCCATTGTAAAGAGAAAAAACCAACTGAGTAATGGCCAAGGGTGTAGAGGCCAGAAATTTCGTTATTAGGTTGTGGGATACAACAACAAACCTACCTATTTTTACTATATTGTACAGTACGCACACACACACATACACACAATTACTGCTACAACCACCAGCTTAAGCTGATACTGCTACGGTAAGCGCCAGTGTATGCAGTCATTACATACAAAGCAAAAATATTCAACAATAAAAAAACAAACAAAAAAAAAACAAGAAAACAAACTATATATATATACTATATTTAGCCTATCACTTGTTCTGTGTAACTGACTTTTCAAGTACATGGCACTCCAGAACTATGACTACTTAAATTAATCCAATGTTTATAATGAAATAAGAGTATCAGCCTAAGCATAATTTAATCTGTTAATAATTATTATATTGTTATTTTATAGGCATCTCAAATTTTGCTTGAAACATTACATGCTTATCTCAAATAACAGATATTAATGTATGGTTTGAATAAGAAACATTATAAAAAGGTGCCCACAAAAATAAAATATCAAAATAGGATTTTTATTTAATTTTACTTACCCGTCGACATTTTTTGTAGATATCAAAGACAATTAAAAGAGTTACCAAATAAATGACACAAAATATGTACTGAGCGAGACGAATGTTGTTTCCCTTGTCTGTTATGTGATAAAATATCGTGAACACATAAACAAAACCAGCTGGATACCTATTTTAAAAAATAAAATAAAAAACAGAGATAGAATTTCATTAACTTTTTTTTTAATTATACAGATATAATGATACCAAAGAAATAAAACAAATATGTTCTATTTATTTTGAAGACTCACAAATATTGTAATACACAAAAATAGAAAAGGATGAATATGACCAGTTGTATAGCTCCTGACAATCCTGCACTAACTCAAATCCTAATATATCAATATAATCAGTTAAGTGCCATACTCGATATACTCTTGGACGATCATGTCTCGAAAGAGAAATGACTGACTGGGCAGATGATTATCCCACAGTAGGTTGCCATTACTTTCTGCCGTAGACTGGTTGCCAGCCAAGGCTATAGAACCTAATTTGTTCTGTTATTTAACCCATAACCGTAGGGAAGAGACAAATTAATGCCTTTCCCAAGGGTATTTGCATGTAAGCGAATGCAAGGAATTCAAACTTGGCTCCTCGATTTCTCGTTCCAAGCCGATATCGACTGCACCACAATGTACATCTGTCCTAATATATCGATATAATGAAAATTTTAAATTTTAAACTTTTAAATTAAGATTTTTTTTCTAGATGTGTCTAGGTATGTAGTCTAGCTAATCTTTTTTTTTTTTAATCATTTTTATTATTAAGTATCCCTCATTGTGATAATAGATCTAACAAGAATGGTGAAATGCTGTAAGAGGCCAGATACAAATTTATTATGGATGTTCTAGGAATTAAAGAAATTCTCATACATTTTTGTCAAAGTAAATTTCTTCCTCTTTCAAGTAGTATTTTTTTTTAAATCAAAATTATGGTTAGACTTATTATGATGAGTAACTAATGAATTGAGTGTGTAGTTTTGTAAAAGATCTCTTTCATGGCCATATAATCTTTTATTTAAATTACTCATGATTTCTCCTTGTGTATGTGTATGCATATATATATATATATATATATATATATATATACACACACACACACACTAAATTATTTAGACTAATATTTTCATCTTTGTTGTTTTTAATCTTTGTTTAGAAAAGAAAATAGAGATAATTACATATCTAAAACAAGATAAATTTCTAAATAAAAGATCAAAACTCATTTCTAAATGTAGACATGAAAACAAACTCCAATTATGCTACCTACAAGCACCACATGACAAAAATGACTAAATAGAATCCCATAACCTAAATTTAATAAACTTTATTTTAAATACCAAAATTTAGAATAAAAGAAAAATCTACAAAATGAATAAATAATTGAAATATATAAATGAATACATAATTGGGTAGGAACAAAAGTTTGTAGCATTGTTCAATAAGAGGCTTTTGAACACCTAATTTTGTTTCAGAGATTTCTGACATATAGACATATTCTGAAAGTTGACATTTCAGTGTATGCAATGTGTGCAAAAATAGTGAATTTTAAGTTAAAATAAAAATGGAAGAAGATAAGGTGCATTTTCATCATTTGATATACTTATAACCCAAGAAAAGAAAGATACTGTACAAATAGCAAAAAAATATGTACTGTTTATAGCTGAGACTACCGTTTATGAGTGGTTTAATAGGTTCAGAAGTGGACCTTTTGATTTGGAAGACTGAGAACATTCTTGCATGCTTGCAGGCATTGAAGATGCTCAATTCAAAATACCAACTAAAAATAATGCATGATACATGACATTGCAAAGATACTCCACATATGTCATATGGGCATTGTAAGATATTTGAAAAGACTTGGATATGTGAATCATTATGATGTTTGGTTGCTTCAAACTCTTATGTAAAAATAGTGTTATGAGGATGCATTTATAAATAAAAATAATATTAATAATGTGTAAAAAGTTGTAGTAACGGATTCATTTGAGTCCTATTGTTATTACAAAAAAGTTTTAATTCATGAAGTAGTTGTAAAAATAAGGAAATTAGAAATAGAACATTTGGAAGATGCTAGAATGTCCAAGAAAATTCGAGTAAAATCTAGAAAATTCTAAAGGATTCTAGAATATGCAAATTAGGTGTTAGCCCCTATAAAAATAGGTTTTGGGAAGAGAGTAGTCAGTTGTTAATAGGTTTTGCTGACATTATCAACTCCAGCCTGATTCATGGATCTGTGCATCCAGCCGAAAGAATCTCTAAGAAAGTTGACAACCAACTAAAATCTGAAAGAGAACCTCATGAAACTATATGGGTAAATAGATATTTTTAACTTTTTCATTGACCATACTGGAAATTATTCTTTATATACACATTTAAGGATTTCCAAAAAGTATAGCACTTAACTGGGTAAAGATACTGACCCTTCCTTCCCCTTTGTAACACTTTGCCTGCCAGTAGTAAACTCTACATTTCTATTTGAATGCAAAGCTGTATATTTGTAAATATTTTTATTTAATATTTTTGTAAATTAAATGTTTGTATGTAATTTTTATCTCTGAGTCTTGGTCAATCTGTTTTTTTTTCTTTTGTTACACTTAACATGTAACAATAGTAATATTTTATTTCCATCTGTGATTCTCTACTCTAATGCAACAAAAAAGCCATTATTGAAAAGATTATTGATCTAAAGTTTTGGGACCACTATGTGTATTTCAAAGTATCATCTAACTGAAAATTGAAGGTTGTGATGGCTAATAGTAATCTTAGAACTGATGGGTTTTAAACTTTAGGTGATCTCTTCTTTAAAAATTTGGACACCATGCACTAATGAGTAAAATAGTTTCAGCATCCTAGCTTAGGTATTAAAACACAGAAAACATGAAACATACTAATTATTAAATACAGAGGATATCTCCAAACTTCTGGACTATTGTTTACATATGAGCTCCTTCCACAAAATCAAATGCTGAATTTAGACAAGTACTGTTCATAAATAAACCATATAGGCATAAAGTAAGTTTTAAACATATTCCCTTGAATTTTCTTAGCAATAAATTCCTTTTGTTTAAAATTTTCACAAGTTTATACTTGTGAACTGATTTCTGAAGTTTATTACTTAGAAATAACTTTATTGAAGTTCTCATTGACAATAAATTCTAATGTCATTGGCATGATTTTTAATACAAAAACCGGTTGGTTTGACTTTGTTTTCACAAAGAAAGTCTGTTTCTACTGAAAGGTACTAAGTACAAATGTCTAAAGGCTTCTAAGTTAAGAATAGATGCTAAATTATACAAGAGATAATCTAAAAATAATATCTCCATAGAAATTGAAACAAATACACAGAGCACAATAACACATTGAATAGAGCAAGTTTGCAGCTACAAAACATATTTTTCAATATAGTCACCACCATTTGCTATGCATTTTTACTAACGCTCATCATTTCATGGGTTGAAAATGACTTGTATCATATAACACTTGCCAATAATGAGAATGCCTTAATCACCAACTAATTGTACTGACATCCACTATTTGGTTTCTATAAACATTCAGTAAGCCCCAATGAATGTGAGTTTTTCTCAGTGACATCTTTAAGGAAATAATGCAAGTTCTAGTTTTATCAGTAGGTTTTTAAAAAAATCTTCATTAATTAAATTTTCACCTCTGTTTTTTATTGTATTTCATAGGGAAATTGCAAGAAAATATACTGTAATTATTATCAAAACAGAGAAAACAAAATTCAAAGATTTTTTACATGTAAAGAAATAATAGATATTTAAAAAATACTTAAAATAAATTCAAATCAAGGAACAAATTAAAAGTAAAAAAAAAAAAATCAAACATAACATAATGATAAAAATTATAGAATATTGCAGTGCATAATTATCTTTGAGGCAGAATTTTAATTGGATTCATTAAGAATAAATATTGTTGGCAATCAATTTTGAAAGAAAAGTTTTGAAAGTGATGTCCAGAAAAAATTTTTTAAATTTGTGATGACCATATCACTTTCTGTGTTTTGTATTCCAGACAAAAGATTTAACCAGTTTTACATTTTCCATTATGCTGTACATAATACATGTAAGTGGTGATGAGCTTAGAGAAGACTGTTATTAAATGGATGCAGTTTTATTATTGAAATGCAAAGTTAGGATGTGTGGTATAGTTGAACAACATCTAAAGGCAGAATCTTAACTACTGCCAGGCCATAGCTCTTTTCTTACTTAAAGAATCCTTCAATAAAATTGCACATATGATGAGTGATATTTGACTGCATTAGACCATATTCAGTCTGCTTGCTACCAGCACAGAATGTAACTTCACTAGTTGCTAAGGCAAGGAGCCTTTAAGCCATTTCAAGTATTGCTGTTTTCAGCTAGGCTTTTTAAAAATGGCAGACTTGATGAAGCTGGGCAACATTATCAAATACTGGACAATGTAAGAATATTTCACCAACAAGGTTTAAAACGTCTGCCTAGCAAACAAATGGTAATGTGCTACTAAAATTTTTTTTAGGTACCTCTAAAATTTCTTTAAAAACAAAAGAAATAAATGCATGATAAAAAGATGCTTAAAATTTTATTGTAAAAATAATTGTGCTAATATTAAGAGAACTTTTTGAAGACTTATTCACAAATGAATGAAACTATTTTTAAACATTTAATTTTCGTAAAATTATATATATATATAATTTTACAGCCACAATGATATTTGTAAATTACAGTGTTTATTTGATAAGGAGGTAGAACATCCTTACGACTTGAAACTAAACAGTTTTAGCACCAAACACAACATGCATTTAAACAGAAAAATAACATCAGAAGAAATTTGCCTAGTTAGGTTTTCACTCTTCTCTCCAATCCACAGAAGTCTTAAATACACTAGGCATTTAGCAATAACTACTGGCTTAATCTTTCTGAAGTCAGTGATCTTGTTACAAATCACAGAATTGACAACAGTGGGCAGATACCCACTATTGCACAAAGTTCTCTTTATAAAATTAATTGCACTATCAAGGAACTCTTCAGAACAGATCATCAATGCCCTATGCGTTAAAGCTTTTATGAGGTTTATTTTGCGCTTTTGGGGGCAAAAAGAGTCGCAATGTGTGTATAAACCCAAAAAAGTAGACTTTCTATACACTGAGGTACAAAAAGATGTTGGTGTACAATGAACCAATGCAAGCAAGTTTGGAATTAACCTCTTTCTCAATAATAAACCTCAAAGAAGGATGGAAATTATTAAGGAACAAGAGAAATTGATCAGCTTTATCACAGTATTTTTTTAAAGATCTGATAATACACCTGTGCTCAATTCTCCAATCCTCATTATGCCCTGTAACATAAAAAGTATGGCCTTTAAATCAGTATAGATACTGATTTAAAGGCCATAATTTTTATTAAAAAAAAAAAATATAGTGGAAATTCTGAGTTGTATCATCGAGGTAGGATTTTATATATATATATATATATATATATATATAGTTTGTAATAGTGGAAATTCTGAGTTGTGTCATTAAGGTAGGATTTTATATATATATATATATATATATATATATATATATATAACCACCCACTTATTTAATTTTATGAAATTTCAAGAAATTCTTTTTGTAACAGTTTGTATTAGTTATAAGGAACAGTCTTCAGAGAATAAAAATTCTTAATTTCTTTTGGTCAAACAGAACCCTCAAGTTACTGAAAATTAGCTTTGAATCATAAAATTTCAATAAAAGTAAGGCAGTAATTAGAAAAGCTTTTAATTGCTTTTATGAATAACATATATTATAGGTGCTATTCTTTTACAAAAGAGAAATTTCAATGAATAATAAATTTTTACAAGAATGGTTTTTGTTTTTAAATTTTGATTAAAATCATTTATAAAGTTTTAAATCTTTTAAAATTCTACATTAATTTGTACCAGCTAAGTGATATTGTTATTAAGTAAAAACTATATTTACTAATCATAAATAGAAAAGCTTACTGCTGTTCAACAACACCCTCCTACTATTTTTAAAAAGAATTTTGAATTTTCTTTGTGGGTGTATAAATGTGCCAATTTTAGGACATATAGATGTCTATACATGACGTTATCAGAAAATAAGAGCAGTAACTATAATAAATTTAAAATTCATTGGTAATTTTCTAACATTTCGTGTCTTCCTAAATAAAACTATAAAACCAAAGTACCTAAAATTCAATAAAATATTAGAATGCTTAAAATATTTAAAATTTTTAAGATGATCAGGTAGTTAAAAATATTTATAAAAAAGGCATTCACACTGTATTTATCAAGTAATTTTAATACAATTATCTACATCTTGTACAAACTTTTAAACATTAGACTGTCGATAAATGTGTCAACTCCTCATAAAACTATCCGCCTCCATATTAAAAATGCTTTTCTGAAATATTTAAAAAAAAACATTTTCTGAATAAGTTCATTTGTAAATTTAAAAAAAAAAAAATTTTTTTAATATTATATAAGAAAGGTCTACCTCTTCTAATTTCTACAACACTCCTTACATGATTTGTCTATTCTCCTGTGTACATTTTAGCAATAAATGATAAAGCTATCTAATGTCTATGAAAATTACAAAAATATTTAAAAATTGAAAAGAGAAAGCTGGAAACCATATCCTAAACAGGGAACAAGGGATGAGTCTCTTCACCTGTTCAATAGACGTGGATGGAGTGTGAACCGGGCGACAGTTTAGTCTATCTACTCCAATAGAAAAAAAAAAAGAAAACAGTAAAATGATTGAAAAGAGAAAGCCGGAAACCATATCCTAAACAGGGAACAAGGGATGAGCCTCTTCACCTGTTCAATAGATTTACTATGCTATTATACATTAGAATAATTGTTACAAACAAATTAAAATTCTGATATATTTAATGAGTTATATCCATAATACTATAAGTTACATAAACAGCTAATTGTATAAATAATTTTCACTCAGACTTACACAAGTGGTCCAGTGTCACCTTTCAACTTTGTGTAATCATAAGTTCCATTTTGTACACCTTCAACTTCTTGCATGTAGGCTTTCCAGTCAATTTCAGTATCTGTAATAAAAAAATATATTTATGTAATTTTGTGATGTTTTGGTCAGTTATCAGTAAATACACTAAATAATATGCAGACAATTAAACCCATTCTTTGTATTGCTAATATGCTGATTCTTTCTACAATCTTTTTAATGATTGTTTAACAGCATAACAACTTATGGGTTATCTATTAATTTAATGAGAAAATTAATTTTCCTTGGGAGCTTTGATATAATAAAAATATGATATTTTATTCTGCTTTCACAATTAAATACATGGTAGATGATACTCAGCTTTTGGGGATATACATGTTTATGTGGACATGATTACTCAAGGCAGTGAATATTATTTTTCCACTAAACCCCAAGACAATAATGCTTGGAATTTCATGACTCATAAATGTGTTGATATTTCAGAAAATATATTTCTTTTAAGCACTGAATATTATTGATGTACATTATATTTGCTTATATTAAATAAATATGCACATTTTTTTTATTTAATGGTATAATAACTGGTACCACTCCTAACTTTAAAGGATAGTCTGTCTGTCTGTCTGTCTGTCTGTCTGTCTGTTTATCTGTCTCTGTGGGCATGGCTTATTGTGACACTCCACAAAAAATATGTAAAAGAAAGAAAAAAAAGGGCAAATGAAATGCAAAATGCAAACTATAAATAAAAATCATCCCAGAAATTGTGACTGCCATAAGAGAGATTTTTTTCTAATAAAATGAAAACAAATGTTTCAGTAAAATACAAAACATTCTCGCATATCCACCCACATCTATTGAACAGGTGACTAGGCTCATCCCTTGTTTCCTGTTTAGGATATGGTTTCCGGCTTTCTCTTTTCAATCTTTTTACTGTTTTCTTTTTTTTTTTCTATTGGAGTAGATAGACTAAACTGTCACCCGGTTCACACTCCACCCACGTCTATTAAACAGGTGAAGAGGCTCATCCCTTGTTCCCTGTTTAGGATATGGTTTCCGGCTTTCTCTTTTCAATCTTTTTATTGTTTTCTTTTTTTTCTATTGGAGTAGATAGACTAAACTGTCACCCGGTTCACACTCCACCCACGTCTATTGAACAGGTGAAGAGGCTCATCCCTTGTTTCCTGTTTAGGATGTGGTTTCCGGCTTTCTCTTTTCCAATCTTTTCACTCTTACGTAGCCCCGTGCGCATCAGTGGCATTACCGCCTTGCTCGGGTGACATGATTAAAAAAAAAAAAATATGTGTGTGTGTGTTTCATGTTGTAGTTTATTGAAGTTATATTTTGGAATACTGTTTGTTTTAAGAAATTACTAGCAGTATAGCCCGGCATTGCTCGGGTGTAATGACAGCTTTAAAACTAATCCATGGTCCTGGAGCTCAGACACTTTGGATGTTAGCATGAAAGACTAAAAAGCAATAGTTGTTTCCAGTTAAAGCGAAACCGTAGACTGAAAGAAAAATGAATGGATGTAAGTCAAAGTTTGATTTCCTGGTATCGATATCAAAAAAGTTTTTTTCTTTGTAAACTGAATTTTGAAGGCTAAATAAGTCCTCTGAGTAAATGGTATCATGGCTGAGGCTAAGAACTACAATTATACTTACTTAGAGCCAAACCTGAAGCAAAAACTAAAATAAAAGGGCTGAAAAACTGATTTTGATCAGACCCGGTATCTTGCCTTTTATATATATATATATATAATCGATTTTCTGCACTATTGTAAGAACTGCAACCTTGAAACTTCTGAATATTGTTTCTTATGTTTTTGTCTATGAGTGTATCAAATTTGATTAAAATCAGACCACTCCTTCTATAACCCGATTTTTTCGATTATCAATTCTCGATATTTATCGGGTGTACCTCGACACAAAACCTAGCTAAGAACACTCACAGATGCTTATAGTATAACTGTGTAAATTTTCAAGGAAATCAGTTCAGCTGTTTCGGAGTCTATAGGTAATGGACACACACACACACAGACACACACACACACACACACACACACACACAGACACACACACAGAGACAAAGTTCCATTTATAAATAAGTTTAGATTTAGATTTAGATAGATTTAGATTTAGATTAGATTTAGATAGATAGGATATTATATATTAATGTTATGAAAGTTCTTTCATGTTGACTGTTTGGTTAGTTGATTGATTTTGTTTAGTGGCATATCAACACCTCTATGGGTTTTTTTAATGCTGAAATCTAAATATTTTGTACATAATTTTATACTTTTAGCGTAAAGGTATGTTTAGATATGTGCATTGTGGTGCAGTGGATATCAGCTTGGAATGAGGAATCGGAGGACCGAGTTTGAATTCCAGTTAAATTCATTTCATTCAAAAAGGTAATCTGTCTCCTCTCTTTCCAGCTATGGGTTAAATAGTAAGACAGACTGAGTTCTATAGCCTTGATTGGCAACTAGTCTACTGTAGAAAGTAATGACAACCTACTGCGGAAAAATCTTCTGTCTAGTCAGTCATGTCTCTTTCGAGGCATGATCGCCTCAAGTGTGTATCATGTATGGCATGTAACTGACTGATGTTTAGATATATATTTTGTAGATCATAAAATGCATTGTTGGTAATTTTACTACAAAAATCTAATTTTATATTTTAGTGTTGCATTGTCAGTTTGCTACAAAAATGTATTGTTGGTTATTTTATTATAAAAATGTACTGTTGATTTTGTTTGGGGGTTCACTATTTTCCCATAGCTGGGACCCTAACAGGTATTACCATCTGTAGCAGTGACTTGCCTCGGTGATCTAAACGGGCCAGAATCAGGTGTATGTTTTGTAAGATAGTGTGGCGACGGCGAATTAGCGAGCGTTGGTCAGATGGAGAATTGGACAGCACTTCGTGGTAAACAGAATTGGTGTCGCTTGTAGCCATTTATATTTAATGTGCTGAGTGTGCATTGGCTGAGTGGTAGCCAGGTCACGTGCATAAAACGTGGTATGCTCATTTTAAGGAGGTCAGCATTGTTATTCGAGTTGTCATTCGCGTGTGAATAGCGTTTCGGAGATTAAGACAAGATGTGTGAATTTGGTTTGCCTGTTTGAAATACTTTCCTGTGGTTGCTTCCTACTAATACATATTTTTTTTTCTTTTTGCAACACCATCATGGATCAAGGGGAAGCTGGGAACAACAGTAACTAAGAGGTGGTTTCATGCTCCTCAAAACCTCCAATCTCCCAATCAGAGTCTTTGCTGCTGAATGTAGTTTATTCTCACACCCAGGATAACTACAAGTATTTCCCAAATATATCAGGTGAAAGATGGAAGTAATATCAGTAACACAATGTTCAATTGCTCAAACAAATATTGTAATGTTAATAAAGGTAACAATATCATTAAAAAGCTTTTTAATGGTTTGTCAGCCATAAACTTCATCTAATTTTAGGTAGAAATTTAATTAAAAAAATTAAAAATATAAAATGAATAGAAAAAATACATGACAAAATTAGAAACCAAACAGAAGAGGACAAATGAAATTTGTGGCTTCAACTTTTTCATGATTTTTTTGGCGATTCTATCTTCAAATGACTATTGGTAAAAATCAGCACACTTAATGTTATTAGTAATTATCAAAGTGCTGGAGGCATTTAAGTTGAAACCCAATATAAGCTAGTGATAGTATAGTATCATGCTACTAACAAGTATTAAGGCTTTTCAATATCCTTAATTCAGTCAATCCATTTTAACAAGCTGCTGCCTATTTTTCAGTTTTATCTATTTTTTCTTCCCATGGCTCAGAGACAGGTGTGGTCAAAACCCTAACCATTAACAATTATTTGTGAACATTGATACTAAGTACTTTTTCTTGTAAGTTTCACCTTTTCTTTACAGTTCAGTAAACAAACAGGTGAGCTAAACATATGTTGCACTCATTTATACAAAATTCTATCACAGATAAAAACAATGAGAAAAGCTTGACACTCAACAGGCAGGAAATTGTTGAGATCAAAATTCAAGAAATAAATAAAAATAACACTCCAACCTTCTAACTTTAAAGAAAATTATATAGCTTCATTTATGACTCATATAAATGACAATATTCTAATAAACATTCTTCCAGCATGAATAAAATTAACCTGTGAATAGATTAAATAATATTATCCAGAAAAATTCTGTGTAATGCGTCTTTGTCCTCTAAAAGAATTTCATCGGGGTAAAGTAAATTGTCCACTGGGTCTAGATACACAACTTAGTAGATCTCATTTGGTTTCCCAATGCTGTTTTTAAATATTCAATTGTCATAAGATGGTGAGAAAACTAGACTCACAGATTACACAGGAGAATTTGATTGCTCAAATATTGCGCTTCCCTGCCAAGCTGAGGAAATAGGTTATAAATTATAAACAATGAATCATAAAAACAGTATAAGTTAAAGAATGTAATGCAAAAAATTTCTTTCCACTCTATTTCTATATTCTGTTAATATACTTTTGGCTATTGCTGACATTTGCTTCCAACATAAAGAAACATAAAATAGTTGGAAATATAGCAAAGTTTATGAATTTTTATGCTAAAGAAAATATTAGTAATAATCTTAGAAATCATTTTTAAGCAGAAAACTAGAACTTAAAATGTTAGTAATAATCTTGGAAATAATTTTTAATGCACAGATATCAAAGACTAAAACATATGGTCGTTCCTTGTCATTGTAGATGGCTTGCATGTCCTAGTGATTCCAAGAGCAAAGTTGTTGTGAGTTCCAACTTTTATAAGCCACCCATGCCAATAAGGTCAAGGACCAGACAAAACATGACCAACTCCTAAAAACTCCAACCATGGAATAGGCAAGGAACAATCTCAACGGCCAATGACAGAAGTGGGCAGTGCCAGTTGGGCTAGTGTAATAAAGGTGGGCCTTGACAGACTAAACATCTGATAGCCCGATGCAAACAGGTTTCTCTGATCGCACCTGTCTCAATCCTTTTTGAGCTACCAGGGAGGTGCTTCTGGCCAAGTTTGTTAGCTTCTTTGGTGTGAGTCATGCACCAAAATCAAATTCAGGCAAATGGCTTTGTCAAACTCTTTGACTTTGCTTTCTTCCACCCTTCAGTAAGTCCAGCAGTGATGTTCCTGCAATGGCAATGAGGGCAGGCTTGGTTATCCAGAGGCCCTCAGACTGTGGCCATACATTGCCGGCAGGTTTGTGATGGTTGTATATATTATTTTCTTGTGTGTGGCAGAAATATCTTTCACATAATGATAAGACATTAGTGGCAATGTCTTACCATTATGTGCGAGTATTTCTGCCCCACCTTTTATAAACAAACTTTATCTTGTGAGCAATACTGAGTGTATTTGCAATTTCACTGTTTCAAATAAGAAGTTTTATAAGTAGAGTAAATATTTCTAAAAATGTGTTCTTGTCAATAATATGATCACCCCACTTATTTGCCTTTAATTTTCATTTAAAATTTCTCTTAAGAGAATATGGTGCATACACACACATGTGTGTGTGTATGCACCATATGTGTGTGTTGTGTTAATGTTTAGTACCAAGATTGTTGTTTATTCAGTAGTTTTACAGATAAAGGGTATTTTGTCAAGCAGGTTTTTTATTATAAAGTGTTTGATATCAGAGTGGAGATAAAGCATTGATAGTTTTAGTACAAAGAATTTGTCAGTTTAACTGAGCAGATTCATGCCAACTTTGAAGTTTCATAAGGACAGTTATGGTGTTCAGTCAGCGGTGTTGAGTTGTCCCTATATATATTACACCATGATATCATTGCTAGGATGCTAAGCTCCAAACATTTAACTCACACAGCCATTCAAAAGAAGGAAAAAATTATGTTTCTTAAATATCTTATAGCTAGCAAATATGCTAATCTTTCTAGTACACAATATATAATTAATAGTGTCTAAATTCTAAATTTGTTTAATCGATTTTAAAAGTTTACTCCAATGATGTTCACTATTACATTATAATAGGTCAATGGAAAGCAGCGTGGTTTGACAGCTGAATGAGAATGTCCCATAGAGATAGTTTTATATAGTAGGGCTTCATTATTCTCAATAAACAGGTTCCAAGATACCAACTACCTGGATAGTGAATTCTTCAAGTAATAATGAGCCAAATTATTTTTTTTCTTATCCATCATAAGATAGGTCACAGTTGAAAGGTTGCTATCCCACAATTGTTTAAAATCAATTTTTTTTCAAGGTTAGAGAACCTAGTCTGCCATACTATTTAATTTATAGCTGAAGTAGGATATGGATTCATACTCTTCTTGAGCATTAGGGTAAAGCAAGTACAATGCAGATACTAAGTAGGTTAAAAAAATGTTCATTTTAAAAACAATCAAAATTTTAATTGTTTTTAAACATTTTTGCCTTAAAATGAAAATATAATGTAGCATTAGACTGTTATACACTTTAGGTCAAATGTTTGTAGTTACCAAATAGATTTAATAATTATTAAGTTTCATATCTTCTTTGGTTTAATTAACTCCTACTAAGCTAGAATGCTGAAACTATTTAATCCATTAATATATGGCATCCAATTTTTTAAGAGAAGGTTTATCTAAAATTTAAAATCTAACAGCCCTATGATTACTGTTAACGAGCAAGGTAGATAAGCAAAGAGCTAAAATTTTGTGGAAACTTTATGCAGTGATGGATTAATGTTGCTATTATTATTATTTTATTAAATATATAATAAAACTCATCAGGAAATTAGCCCAAAATGAGCAAGTTAGTTTTGAAAAGGACATACAACCCTTAACTTTTAAGTGATTCTTTCACTAATAGTTTATCTTTAAGTTAATCTTTACTTTAATTGTCAATAAATCAATCATATTTGATGAAAGTTAAATATTATAAAGAAAAATGTGTATGGTTGGGGATTTTCAGTAGTTGAAGTTTTGTTTGTATTTTTTTGTTTTTGTGAAACAGTGTGATTAAAAGCTATTGCTTTTTTTCAATTCCTCCTAATTTTCCTGCAGAAATTTTAATGCTTTGATTATCATACAATTTTTAATGCTTTATCCTATCCAACAACCATATTCAATATTTTTGTTTAGGTGGAAAAAACTCCCTATTGAAAATTGCTGATAACTTTTGTTAATATTTACATAAAATATATTGTGATCCCTAAAGTGGTAAAATTTCATTGCTAATTCTTTTTTTTACTCCAGCATGATAAGTAAAGCCCAGAATGGCACAATGCTTGACAGTGCATGAGCATTCTCAGTTAGCATCCTGTTACAAAGTGTGGCAGTCCGTGGTGCAAGTGCAGAGATGTTGGCACAGTGTTCATGGACCTCATATTTCAGTAGATGCCAAAACCATCAGAAATTGTTATTTCAAGCTAATGAGTATGGGATTCTGATACCCACAGAAATAGTCATCCTTCAAACATTCAAATTAAAAGAAAAGGTGAAACGCATAGAATAAAACATATTTTGTAAAATAAAGTTATTAATAATTTTCAAATGGGAGTTTCTTTCCACCTACTCTGTATTTTAATCTTTTGAAATACATTTTTTAAAGAAGTTTTAATTTAATCAAGTTTTGATACATGAAAGTTTTCCTGGTTCAGCCAACCACAGAGCTGTATATTCACAGGTAGCCTGTTTTTGGTCAAACTATCAATAGCTTAAGTTAATCATTTAGAACTGTAAACAAGTAAAAAAACAATTTCAGTTATATTTTACAATTAATTTTTAAATGATAAAGTGATAATTTAACAAACATTTTGGTTTTTACTATCAGTGAGTTAAATATTTTTCTTTTAACTTCATTTCTTTTAAAAAAGTAGAAAAACCATGTTGCATGAGAAATGTAATTTATTCAGACAAGAAATTTAGTGGGAGTCAAGTAAATTTGTACAGTATGGATAAAGTTGCAAGTAACGATTTTTTCTTTTCTATTCTAATGAATACATTTGTTACACCAAGCCAGCCCTTTTTAAATAAACGCAGAACAGCTGTATTGAAACTGAAGTCATAATTCTCTGTGGGGGTGTGAGAATACTCCATTTTGTTTCTTCAGTGTTGTTAAACTAATTTTGTTTAGACATTGGATAAGATCTATAAATTTAAACTCAAATCATTTAAATATTTTAGTGTTTTATATATTTTTGCATATAAAAGTTTTATTAAAATAGTTTTGATTAAAAATGTCTAATACATATTATATATTTTAGGAAATGGATTAAATCTGATTTATTTATAATTTATCTGTTTAAACATTATTTTTAATAGATACTCATATTTGAGTTTTGAGTTGAGGGTCTGTTTTTATTATTAAACAGTATATTTATTTATTCACATCTACTGGCCTAAATATTCAAGAAATTGTTTTAGAAAAATATGCATCCTTTGGTAGGATTCAAACCTGCATCCCCTAGGGGAAGCAGTCATTAAATCTGATGTGACATGACTGCTCAGCAACATAGGACCTCCTGATCAAATAAAGTCCAATTAGTGCTTTTGAAAACATATTTCTCCAGATTCTTGAAGTATACATATCTGCTTTGTTTCTCCTAGGGTATGCAGGTTCAAATCCTACTAGAGGACATATATTTTTCTAACACGATTTCTTAAATACTCAGAGCAATAGATGTAAATAAATAGTGTTTAATAATAAAAGCAGACTATTTACGCTCTCACAAGCCGATCGAGCACTATGGAGGAATGGTAGACTTTGAAAAAAGAGTAGTTACTCACGCATCTACACATCGTTCAGTCAGTAATGAATTTGAACACTCTTGGCTACTGATGTGTATTTACATTGTATATAACATGCTAAAGTTCGCCTTCCTCTACCGAGCACCCATAGCTCAGAAGTAGAATCACCCGAATGATGTCAATTCAGTCAGGTTTCAATTCTAGCTAGAAGCAATTGGATGTCTAACCGTACTGATGAGCTGTGATACAGCAAAACAGATGCCTACGGATGACTATATATATATATATATATATATATATGAGATAACGATATATATTCTTATATACCACGAACAATATTGGGAAAAAATGCATGACAAAGTGAAAAACATTCTCATGACTAATTTCGTCCTTTAGTCCGATGAAGTCCTAAAGGATGAAACACAGCACAAGAAAACTTTTTCCACCTTGCCATACATTTTTTCTTATATATATATATATATATATATATATATATATACTAGCAATATAGCCCGGCGTTGCCCAGGTTTAATGAAAGCTTTAAAACTAATCCATGGTTCTGGAGCTCAGACTCTTTGGACGTTGGCACGAAAGACTAAAAAGCAATAGTTGTTTCCATTTAAAGTGAAACTGTAGACTGAAAGAAAAATGAATGGATGTAAGTCAAATTTTGATTTCCTGGTATCGATTTATATATATATTATCAATTTTCTGCACTATTGTAAGAACTGCAACCTTGAAACTTCTGAATATCGTTTCTTATGTCTTTGTCTATAAGTGTATCAAATTTGATTAAAATCGGACCACTCTTTCTATAACCCGATTTTTTCGATAATCGATATTTATCGGAGGTACCTTGACACAAAACCTAGCTAAGAACACTCGCAGACGCTTATTGTACAACTGTGTAAGTTTTCAAGAAAATCGGTTATAGGTAATGGATATACACACACACAGATAATGTTCCATTTATAAATAAGTTTAGATAGCTGGAACAAAAGTTCGTAGCATTTTTCAATTGATTGAAAATAGGATTTCATTTCACATGTGACCGAATTTTATGATACCTATTCTGGAAGTGGAGAAATGAGACTGTTATAACTCATTTTCTAGCAGTTATAATATAAGGTCTTGCTTAGGTACTCACCATGACGCCTGTAAAGAATACTCTGAAGACTAACTCCAACAGGTTTTTTTTGACTCACAGAAGTTCTTTATTTAAGTCTCTAGACTGGTCCATTTGTGTCAGCAGAGGTGTGTTACTTACTCCATAACATCTCCTCTAAGAGTTATTTTTATTAATAAATATTTTATTTTTTATTTATTAGTGATCACCCCCTCCTCTTTTTGGTGAGTTTGCTAAGATACTTAACTTTGTATCTTTTACATTTAGGTTCAACTTCTAGTTTTTCTGTTTTTTTCCATTTTTTTTTAAGATTGTACTTACACATTCAATGAATTCTTGGGGTGTAGGTACATCAAAAACATCATACAGCACTTTCATAGGTTCTTCCATTCTTTTGAGCCTTTCTTATGTAAACCTTTTCTTTAACTGACTATAATGTTTTTATGTTCCCTTTGTTTTTCCTTTTACCATGTATATCATCATTCCACCACCTTCCCACATTTCTTTTCCATCTTTATACACTCTGAAAAACGCTAGCAAAATTAGTGTTTTTTTTGTTGTTTGTTCTTATTCTTTTTTGACTTGTCAACACCAATTTAATTTTTCTTGCACACATTAATTCTGCTGGAGACATGCCTGACGATGTATTAACATTTGGCATCATGCGGTAAACTGTTAAAAAATTTTGTAGTGCTTCTGCGTTCACTTTTTCATAACTTACTTTTTTTCAAAGCTCACTCGAAAGTACTCTCAAACTGTTTGGCTAGTCTGTTTGACCTTAGGTGATACGGTGGGGTAATAATATGTTCAATGGAGAACATTTTACAAAAATCTTTCTAATTGTGAGCAGTGATATCATTATCTGAGACTATAGTATCTGTAATGCCATATCTTGGAAACAGTTTGTGTAAAACTTCACTGTCACTGAAGAATTTGTTTTTTTACACTTGCAAATTTCAGGCCATTCAGTGAAGCTATCCACTACCACAACATAATGTGATCCATTTATTGGACCTGTAAAATCTATATGCCATCTTGACCTTGACATGTCTGTCTTTGGCCAAGGTTGTATTTTTGTGGTAGATAATTTTGTACAATCTATGCAGGCTTTTACTACTTTTCAATGTCTTGATTCATTTTGGTCCAGTATACATAGCTTCTCATAAGAGATTTCATTCTTGAGATGTCCACTATGAAATCCATTTAATATCCACTTTTGTAATATGCAAGGTATTACAAATCTTTATGTGAACATTAGTACTCTGTCACACAGCAAGTAAGTTTGGATTGTATTCTTTACTCTCTTTTGTTTGTTTTTTTTATTTCCACAATAAACACATCTTGTTCTGCTTTTTTTTCTTCCACCTGGGATAACTGGTAATTCATATACTACATTGCATAATACATTTTTTATTTCTATTTCACACTGTTATGCTGCAATAACAGTGTCCTCAAAGGGTTAAAAATGTTCTGGTATCAATTTTGATAATCCACCTGCATGTCCTAATTTTTAGACAGTTGGTATTCCATCATAAAATCATAATTTTAACAAGATGGTATTCCAACATTCTAATCTAGTCACTGTATGCATAAGAATTCCTTTTTTAAACCATAAATTGATAACAGAAGTCTGTGGTCAGTCTGCAACTGAAAACTCCTTCCATGTATAAATTTGTGAAATTTTTCACTGCAAATATAATTGCTAACACCTCTTTTTTGATCTGGTTGTAGTTTTTTTTTCTGCAAACTACTTTCATATTATCATCATTCATTTTTGTGCAACTACTTTCATATTATCATCATCATATTTATGTAAAACTCTTGTTCCTATACCATAGTCACTAGCATCTGAAGCCACTGTGATTTCTGCTTTTGGATTGTAAATCTGACATTAGTAATTTTTATTTATTTGAATGCCTTCTAACATCAGTCCAGTTTCACTTTATACATTTTTTAAGTAGATCATACAGTGAAGCTCTCAAATTTTGCATATTAGGTACATAATTTTTATAGTAGTTTCTAGTCCCAGAAAAGCTTGTAACCTAGTAATGTTTGTTGGAGGAGGAATATTCTTCATTGCACTTGCCCTCAAAACATCTGGTTGATGGCCATTTTTGTCAATGATTTGTCTTAAATAATTAATTTTCGGTAAAAACAATTTGCATTTTTTCTGACTGAGATTGAACCTGTACTCTCATATTTTTCAAAAACTGTTTTCACTTGGCCGATATGTTGTTCCTTAGATGCAGTTTTGATTAATATATCATCCAGATAAGCAACTGCAAAATCACAACCTGTAAGTATTGTATCCATAGCTTGTTAAAATATAGCTGGAGCCACCTTTATACCAAAAGGATGTCTGTTGAACTTATACAATCCCTTTTGTGTAATTGTTAACTCTGAACATTCTTCAACCTGTATTTGTAAATACACTTAAAAAAGAACCAGCTTTGAAAAATTTTTCAACATTTAACCTTGCAACTTGGTCATGAGTAGTTATGGGGTTTTAAACACTTATTTAACCCTGTCAAAAAATGTCTTTACATACACTGTTGGTGCTGTCCATTTTGAATAATTAATATTTTTGATTACACTTATTTTTTCAAGTCTGTCTGATTCTTCATTTACTTGATCCAATACTGCAAATGGTAGACTCTGTTTTGGTTCAAATACTGGTGTCAAACCTTTTTTATTTGAAATTTTGCTTTGACTTTGGAACATCCAGAAAACATTTTTTCAATACTTTTTTCACTCTATTAGTTTTTTTTTAAACAGGATCCTTGTCCACTTACATTTTTGAAATAAATATTTTTAGGCAAATCCCAATGTTCAAATGATTTCAACCAGTCAGTACTAAATAAGTTCATAGTATTTTTAATACATAAGCTTTATGACACTTGTTATGACATGAGACATTATAAGTCATTTTACCTATAAAAAATAGTTTCTCTCCTAAGACATTACTTTTGACATTGGAAGTCCTTCTTAATATAAGACTTCCAATTTCTTTCCATGTGGCTACACTGATTATTGTGATATCACTACTAGTGTCTAGTAGCATTTTCACATCCACATTACTTATTTTCAAGTTCACAAATTTTTGTTTTTTATCATTATTTTTTCTGTCGCAGTGTTGTGTATAAATTTTTTCCCGAAAATCTTTTCTTGGCTTAGTTTTACAATGTTATTTTATATGTCCTACTTTACTCACTTTTAGCATTTTGAATTCTTAGTGGGGCAGTCGTCTTTGAGATGTTATCTTCCACATATGAAATTTTCTTTTTGTACAGTTTTCTTTTATTTGTATGAATACACATGCATTTTGCTGAATTTCTTTGAGATCCCATCCCAGATTTAGGATTCTCTGACATCCACCAAATATTTCCTGTAAGTTTATTGTTTCATTCAACATTTATTTCTTTTAGAATTATTTCTATTAACTTTACTGTTGTTTCTGCAGTTCCAACAACTGCTGCTGTAGTTACTTTTGCTGAAAGTGTACCAAAGAATCCAATATTTTCTCCATCTTTGAGGAATAGCTTTTTCTTTTCTACAAAGAGAAAAACTTAAACCAATGTGGTTCAAATTCTCATCATCACTGGTATCCTGTGTACTGAAGCACAGTACTTTCTATACATTTTTATTGTAGTAAGTTGTTTTCTCTTTTAATTTAAGTAGCATTTTCTTAATGAAAATTATGGTCAGACTCATTATGGTGAACAACTACTGCATTGAGTGTGTTAGTTTCAAAAGCCATTGTTAGTGAGTTCAAACATAGTGGCCTGGTCTGAAATTAGGTTAAATTTAGTCAATTGTTGTTAATATTATCTATATTATTTTAACAAAATGTAAAATATTCACATTCTAGGTTTCAGTGCACATTTGATGGTTATAACTAATTTTTGTGAGTTGTTTACTTACCAACATAACAACAATGGTTGGTATTCAATGCTAATTAATTAAAAAGCATTTCAAATGCTGGTTTTCAAAGGAGGTAAGTCCTCTTTATTTGTAATATTGGCATAATGTAATCTTCTTTCGGTTATTTTTGAACTTGTGCTGTATATAATGTAAGCTTAGTAAATATTGATATACACTTGTAAGGGCAATTTCACCATGTCACTATATTCTTATTATCATGTAAGGTTAACCACAAAAATTTTTTGGTTACCCAGTCTGACCATTTCATAAAGATACTGCATACATAACATTCAGAGAACAGTGAACACACAAAGTGGCAATATTTGAGAGGAAGGCCCTAAAATGGTGTACATTCTTTCCTGATGACTTCAATTTAAATATAAATCCAAAAGAAACACATTAAAAAATGTTCAACGAAGTCATATGCTGTAGAGAAGCTCGGTGGAAATTTCACTGGTATGAGGAGCATTAGATATCCAGCTCACTTCAGGTGAGTTTCAGTTACTTTCCAGTAATTTCCTTCTTTGGAATAACAGCCATTGTAATTACAAGACACATATACATTTTTCTTTAAAGCTGATATTTTTTTTCTTCCTAAGGAGAGAAGATATGACACAATGTCAGTTTAATGAAGGGATATTTATTCATATACATGTAAATCAAGGCAAAGATTGTCCAGACCCTATACACTCAGCTCTTTACTTTAAGGCTATATACAACAACAGGAAGACAGTAAATGAACTAATCATCAAAACAAAATTGTTGATGGAATATGAAGACTTTGAACTCATTAATCAACTAGCAGTATAGCCCGGCGTTGCTCGGGTGTAATGAAAACTTATATATATATATATATATATATATATATATATATTATCAATTTTCTGCACTATTGTAAGAACTGCAACCTTGAAACTTTTGAATATCGTTTCTTATGTCTGTCTATGAGTGTATCAAATTTGATTAAAATCGGACCACTCCTTCTATAACCCGATTTTTTCGATTATCGATTTTCAATATTTATCGGGGGTACCTCGACACAAAACCTAGCTAAGAACACTCACAGACACTTATAGTACAACTGTGTAAATTTTCAAGAAAATCACTTGAGCCATTTCGGATACACACAGGCACACACACAGAGACAAAGTTCCATTTATAAATAAGTTTAGATTTAGATATACAATCTTTGTTATTACATTAAAAAAATTCTGTGACTACTAGTTCATTATTAAACTGTAATATTGCTTTTAACTTTTATCTTATATCCAAACTACGATGGAACAAGAGTTAGATATTATTTAAATGCCATGTCTATTCAGGACATAAGCAATCATGGCTCTCCATAGATTCCTTTTATGATCTGACTTTTTGGGAAAATGGTTTCCTGTGGCCTTATCCATGGTTTTGAATTCAAGTAGTAGTCCTCCTAAACTTTTTTCTCACCCAAGGAAAAGAGATGTATTTCCTCAAGGTCATTAGTGCAAAAGTGAATGCAACAGACTAGACTGATAACTTTTATACTAACACATCACTCAATAAATCCTGAGCCTAACTAATAAAATAACAACTTTTAGGCAAAATTTGACTTTATTCATCAACATAGTCTCCTTCTAGGGAGATACACTGATTCCAATGCTTCTATAACAATTTGCTGTTTTTTTGTAGAACAATTTGTCTTTGGCCTCAAAATATGCCTCAGTTTCTGATATCATTTCTTCACTGGAGCCAAATCTCTTTCCCTGAAGCATTTTTTTTGAGGTCTGCAAACAGCCAGTAGTAGCTGAGACTAGATCTGGAGAATAGGATGGATGTGGAAGCAATTCAAAGTGCAATTTGTGTAGTTTTGTCATCATCGTGATTGACGTGACACAGTGCGTTGTCTTGGTGAAAGATCACTTTTTTCTTCTTCATTTGTGGCTGTGTTTTGATGAGTTTTTCTTTCAAATGCACCAATAATGCTATATAATATTTGCTATTGATGGTTCTTTCTTTCTCAAGGTAATTGATGAACAAAATACCTTGCACATTCCAAAATATGGAGTCCAAAACCTTGCCTACTGATGTTTGCAGCTTTGGTCACTTTAGACGGCTTTCATCTACTGCTATCAACTCAGCTGACTGCCGATTTGACTCTGGAGTGAAGTGGTGGATCCAGGTTTCATTCATTGTCACATATTTATGCAAAAACTCTTTCTTGTTGCATTGAAACAGTTGCAAACAACACATTGTTTTTGATCGATTGTGAGCAAGTGCAGCACTCACTTTGAACACAGTTTTTCACAAACAAATGCTCATGCAAAATGATGAATATACTGAATTCTGATATTTTCAACTTCTCAGCTATCTCACACAATTTGATTTATGATCGGCCAAAACAAGTTTGTGGATTTTTTGGTGTTTTCTGGGACAACTGCTAATTTTGGGCGACCTGAGCATTCAGCATCATTTGTGTCTGTACGACTACGTTTAAAGTCAGCATACCGCCTCTGTTGTTTCCGAGAGAGCAGTGTCTGAATAACACAAATCAAGCGATTGCTTTGCTTGAGCAGTATTTTTCCCCATCAGAAAGTAATGCTTTATCAACACACAGAATTCAAATTTTTCTATTGTTTTAAAAATTTGCAACAATAGCGTCCCTTAAATAACTGTAATTTGTAACATGCCATTTGAAGGTTAGTACTTCATAAAAATCATATGGATTTTTTTATTCGTGGTGCCATCTATATGTCAGGCCCAGGACTTATTGAGTGATGTGTTACTTGCACACTAAAGTGTTAGTTGTACTTAAATTTAATGCTTTTTTTTAACTCCATAAAAATTTATTGCTAAATATAGCAAAGAAATAAATACTAACAAATATTAAAAAGAAATGGTTTAAAGAATGTAACATGAGCAAAGACTGAACTTTTGTCTTCTCAGTTTGTAATATTAACACTCCTGCAGTGTTTGCAATTTTTTAAAATAATTAGATGAATTTACAATAACTGGATTTTCTTAGTGAACCATCTTATGAAAATATTGATTACAGGATTGGGTTAACAGATGGTCCTATTCATATATCAAAAGTAATACAAGTGTAAAGTAAAAGATATTACTTGTTTGATCTTTAATTTAAAATATCTGACTAGTGAAAGGTTCTTTGGTTTCTAGAGTAAAATACTAGATCAATGGTTGAATAGTTTCATAGCTACTTTTATGAGCGTGAGTAGAACACTCAAGCACATATTTACATTATTTACACATGGACTATTGCTATCAATCCCTTCTGGCCTTCATCAGTAATTTAGAACTGAACCTTTTATTTAATATATCTAGATTGTTATTGTTTTGATAGCCATGTCCGGGTATAGTTCTTATTTAATACTGCTCACGGAGTTCAAGTACACCAAATTCACAAAACAATGCTTTAATCTATTAGGCTATTGTTCCATGGGACAATTCTGAGTGGAGAACTTGGAGCTTTAAACCTAACCTGCCTGCTGATGAGTGCTACTGCTCCTTGTCATAATCTATGTTTGTAGATTAAATAAAGGGTTCAGTTTGAAATTTCTTGAAGGTTATCTGGATTGACAATCGCCTGTTGAAGATCAGAGAGCACAACAGCCAAAATATTGTGGTGATGACAACAAAAATTGGGACAATAATCTGCAAGTAAATAATGATAACGCTTTATCCCAGAAATCCAGACAAAAATCACTTGCATATACTCACTAAAATATAAGATTGAAAGTAATAAGAAAGTTGGTTTTATCTTTGTTGTTCATATAAAGATTTTATATGAAAATATCTAGAATAACTTCTTCAGTTAGTATTTGTTAGTGCATTTAATAATGTTCATTATATTATCTATAAGTGCCTGGTTTTAATAGGAAATGAATTTGCATACTCAAGAGATAATTCTTGCCTACTAGATGGGAAAGTAACAGATGGTACAGTACAATTCACAAATGGAGTTTACAAATCTGATATTTGTTTAATATTTTCATTTATTCTTCTCAATGAAATTCGCAAAATACATAAATCCCTTTCTTATCTGGAGTTTTGTTTTCTAGGATTTCAGTTACCCACAATCAACCCCAAAATAAATTTTAATAACAGTCTCCAAAATACAAGAGTTGAGTTAATGGCAATTCAGATATGACAAAGAAAAGCTACAAAAGGCTTTAAGTGAAAAGTTAACATTCTCAGTTAAAAAAAAAAAAATTCTGAAAAAACAAATCAATGCAGAATCAGGCCACATGACTGACTAATTCAGAAAAGAGTCAACTGGTGGTACATAGCAGCACAATGTGCAGCTATATGCAGTTCATATGCACATCCAAATTCCAGTTTTTGAGAAAAGTGTTACCCTCTTTTACAATGGTTCTTCTACACCTGTTCAACTCACAAAATAAATAATTCATAAGTTTTACTTAATAATGAATCCAAATAGCAATAATAGCAATGCTGACAATTTGGAGATACCAAAGAAAAGATGTAAGATGTTTAAAGTGAAAAGCTGGCATTCTCAACTTACTTTTATAACAGCCTATTGTTCTAATTGTTCTAGTTTATTATTAGTTATTGTTGATCTCTTAATGTTCTTAATTTATTGGTTAAACTTTATCAGAGGTATATAAAAAATATTATATGGTTCAGAACTATCTTTTGAGAGCTATGGAACATATATTTCATGGATATGGTGTGATAGTATCGAGAAAAGTATTAGTTATTTATAAAAATATACTTAAAAAGGAAATAAAGGCATACTAAACTTTAAAATAATTGTGTAGCTTACGATGAAGCCACTCAGCTGATTGAATGAAAAAAGTATAAATAATCAGATTTTCACAAATTGAATCTGCCAAAAAATAATCCAGATTAGGAAATTCATTCACAATAATATAATGAATTTTACTAACACGTTTTCAACAGCTGATTTCATGTAGTTAGATACCAGTTTTCGCCAGCTGTTAAAATCAGGTTAATAATGAATGAACTGAAACTTTGCATGCTGAAGGTGAGTGTAAAGTCATTAACTGTAACCATATCACATTAAGCTGATATTAGTATGCCAGCAGACTCTTGGAAAGAAAACCTAGAATGAATCTAGTTTCAGGAGCATAAACTTGCCATGTGACTAACTTCTGAACAGGATTTTGTGATTTAAAATACTATATATTTTTGAAGAAAAAAAAAGTCCCTTTATTTTGAAAATAATCATAAGAAAAAGTATAATTATTTGATCTCTGCTCAAATGAGAATAAAGCAAGGAATATTGGATAAAACAATAAACTTATACTTAAATAAAAAAAAAATTAAAAATTTTCCTTCAGAATTCAGCTTGACTCTTGATATTTTTTTTAGCTTGAAAATTACCTCAAAAGCTTTATTTGCAAACTTTAGTATGTATTGATTGAAAAGTTTACTTTCTCAAGTGATAGTGTAGGATCAGCTGTTGTCATGTGGCTTATGCAATCACAGAGTAAACATGATAACAGCTGACAGAGCTTTTAGCATTATTTTATTTCTGACTGCAGATTTTCTATTCATACACTATAGTCAAATAACCAAGTGTTTGCAATAGGTTTTTAATTTTGAGAGAATAAATGGTTGAGACTTGACTGGCCTTTGTCAATGCTTATAATGGGAGTAACAGCTTTTTAATGTGAGAATGGTCTATCCAAACGTCTACTCACTATCTTCACTATTAACCTTTATCACTGTGTGTGACTTCATTTGCGGTACAAATAGTTTATACTGCCATTGTAGGTGAATCTGATTCCTGAACAAGAGTGTGTTTGAAATTCATAACTGCGTTGTCATATCTTGCTATGGCAACAGAAAACAAATTAACAATAAGTATACTGCAACTGAGAGGCCTTGAGAAAGCATGCAGTGGAAGGGGAAGTAATATTAATAATGCAAAATGCTAAAGGCTAATTATTGCAGCCAGCCAATGACAAGATGTTTTGGCCAAGAATATTTGGTGAGGGGATGATGTACAGGGATATTGTTTCAGGCTTTTCCTAAATGCATAAATGCAGAATACAAAAGATTAACATTTTTATTTCACTCAAAATTGGTATCACATATACATGCAAAGATAAAGGCTAACAACTGGAAAAAATGAAATACTAGTAGGGACAATGATGTAATGAATATTTTAGACTTAATTGTTAAAAAAAACAGAAGACATTATACTTGGTTTAATAGTACAATATGTAAACTGTTGTAAAAAAAATGAAATGGATGTTTAATGCAGGTAAGCTCAATTTGGTTTGAAAGGAATTATAAAACAGTTTCATAAGTTTTCAAATAAAGAATATTGGTTGTAAAAACAAAAATGTGAGGAAGTCTCCATATTGGAAATACAATCTGGAAATAAATACACTAAATCAAAAAAAGTCAAGGTAAATATGTAAAAGTAATTAGGTAGCCCCACTATACTTTGAAGTCATAGAAATTAAATACCTCTATATATCAGTTGTGATCTGATATCAAATGATATGTGTCAGTGAGGTGAACACTGTCTTGGCTTCTCGTGGCACAGTTACATGAATTATTGAAATTCAAGAAGGTTCAATTGGAATAAAAAAAAAAAAAACTAAAACATGAAAGTGAATTTATATCTTTGTTCTTGAAAACTGACAACAAAAATAATGCATATTCCATTTCTATTAATTAGATTGTTAATTTACAAGAATAATTTTAATATTCACCACTTTCATTTATATGTTTAGGTTTTATTCAATTTCTAATTATCACTTTTTAAAACAAACATCGCTGAAGAAGAATGAAGGTAGATATTAAAAAATGGTTTCATGGGAGAAACCGTCATTTTGACTTATTGCGAGCACGTTTACCAATGTTTGCCAAACTTTTATGTATTTCCAGCTCAGAACCAATGTTTTACCAAAAAACTCAGTCAGTTAAGTGCCATACGTGATACACGCTTAGGCGATCATGTCTCGAAAGAGACATGACTGACTGGGCAGAAGATTAAAGCAGTAGGTTGCCATTGCTTTCTGCGGTAGACTGGTTTACGACCAAGGCTATAGAACCCAATCTGTCCTGTTAACCCATAACTGGAAGGAATGGACGGATTACCTTTCCCAAGTGTATTTGCGCGTAAGTGAATGCAATGAATTCAGCTGGAATTCGAACTCGACTCCCCAATTTCTCGTTCCGAGACGATATCCAATGCACCAAAAAAAACTTTAAAAAATGAGTATCGTCTGTTTTTTACTTTTAACAACCGAAACAGATACTGAATTATTTTTCACAGATGATTTCGTAGTAAGCATCAAATAAATTCTGCACTATATCAGATAATTAATATTATTAACTAAGCAGAGTAAAAGCGAATAGGGCCCTTCTTAACATTGACCCCCCCCCCCCACTAATTATGAGAAAGTCTGAAAAAGCGCACCAGCTGATGAGTATAATAACTAAAACAAAGATAAAGATATTTTAAAGTTATTATTTAAGTAAATCATATCTCATAATAATATTAACAATATTTATTTTTAAAGTATTATTACCTATCGTGATACACTTTATTGATCTAACACAAAATATTAAAAAAAAAAATAATGTAATTAAGATTTTAGTACAAAAACTAAGTTTTGTAGTAAGTGAAGACGACATTCTTTGTTCTCTCTTCACAAATATTTCTTCAAAATTCGAAGGACTAATTCAACAGTACTACTTTTTACAATGAAGTTGCATTTTTTAAATGTTAAAAATTAGTAAAATTGGAAACGTTTTCAACTTTATCCATCGGCATTTTTTGTGTCATCATCGACTGATAATGTATTGTAGTAAGTAAAAGATTTCTATTTTCACTTCGAGGTAAAACTGATATAATAATTACTTCACTTCGATATAGCGAAGTCATTTTTATTTCGGTTAAGTTTAAAATTTTAAGCTCCCTTAATCAAATGAAAAAATAACACAATTTTATTATAAACAAGTTGATTTATTCAGTTAAGTTATTTATTTTCACGCAGTAAAGATAATCTAAAATTCTAAATAATAATAAGAAAAGATATGAGAGGAAGAGATTTGTAAAAAATGCAATGAGAGTGAACTTACATTTTATTTGGTTAATGACAAAATAGTTGGCAAGGATTTCCATCAAAAAGAGACAGCTCATAACAGGCAAAGGAGAGAAAGGGCTGAGAAGAGCCCGTTCCAAGTGAAAAGGAAGACGGCCCACTTCATAGCGCGCACTTTCCCAGTATTTTTTAAATTTCGACATAACAAAAAGAGAGAAATGAGAAAAATATAAAAAATCTACAGAAAACGTGATAATATTTTTTGGTTCGTTTTCCAGTACACGTGGCGGAAGTAGGCAACTGAAATTACTTCCGGTTGGATACTGCCTCCGCCTAGCGACACTAAAACAAAAGTAAATTCTAACGAAGAGAAGATAATTATACAGAGTGAGGTTACGTGGTGATTTTCTCGATGTGATACAAGGCCGAAAGTATGGGACACCCAGTGAGGATCGAATTCACTACTCAATTGTAATGATTCTAGCGAGATATGCTTGCTAACCATTACACAACCTCGTGGTTACGTGTGTGTGTGTGACATTTACTACATATTATTTTAATTTTAGATTTATCATCTAACAGAAATAAATCTCAGAAAAGTTAAGATCGGAAGTTCAATCTATTCCAATCTCTTTACAAGAAGAAAATTGTTTTCAAATCAGAACAAAGCATTACCCCTTACCAAAGTATTCAATTCAACAGCATTAATAAAAAAAATATATATGGAAACGTTATAAAAATCAACAAGTCTTTTTTGCCTTTTCTAAATCAAAATGATAAATTAAATTATCATTCATTTAATGAAGAAAGAAAAAAATGAATGTTCTTTTGTGTCGTGTTCATAGAAATAAAAATTATAAAAGGAATGAATTCATAACGTTTATGACACAAAAACTTTAATGGAAAAAAATAAATTAAATAACATTTTTAAATGTGATCACAGCTTTTTTTAACATTGACAAGACTTTTATCTGAAAATAAAAGTGTGTATCGATTTATTTCATTCATCAATTTCATTTCCTATTTGTTTATGTATGTGTGTGTGTGTGTGTTTTTTTTTTTTTGGCTGTTTCGCTAAAAAATAGTAAGAATACAGTACACAACATTCATTCTTTCAACAAGACTTGATGCAATGAAAACAGTTCTTTCAGTCCGTTGAAGTAAAGTTGTAGTAATGTGTGTAATAATGCAACTAACCAATTTTATATTCTTGTCTTGTGGTTGATTTTTTTCGTTACTAAGAGGTAAAGTTAAAAAGAAAAAAAAAAGAGATACAAACTCTTTGCACTATGCAGTCATTAAAACTAAAAAAGGAAGTCAATATGTTAAATCCATTTTTTTTCTTTTGAAAGAGTTAATTTGTCTTGCTTGATTTTTTAAAGCAATCCATTATTATCCATCCTAAAAATTAAAAAATATTATTATAGATTATTTCATTTTTTATGTTTTGTTAAAAAAAATATTCTTTCATGTAAATAAATCCATGAGATTCGTATTCAAAAAATATAACATTAATTATAAAGTCGAATTAAAAAATAATTTCTAGTGTAACACGCCAACTGTCTTTCTATGGCAACCGATTAATAAACGAATAATGTGTAAAATGAAAGAAAACTTCCTACTTTTTAGATACGTAACCAATAAGATTAAATGATATTCTTTCAACTAATAATATAAACGAAAAATATATAAATATTAATTCTTGCTTTGTAGACGATACTTGCACGTTCCTGTGCATTTGATGATGTTTATTTTATTAAAAGAACGGGTTTTTCAAGGTAATTTTTTAAAAAATACGTAACTAAGGAATTTTGTAATTTGTTTGCAGTCTCAGCATTGGCCACGTCATCTTGTATGTTGCCTAAGTCGAGTGTCAGTAAGAAACACTCCCTCTCCTCTTTTTGTTGATGTGTCATTCAATAACAATATTCTGATATAACTGATTTGTTATTGTATTAACAATCTGATCATTGTAGTCTCTCTGACATCTCACCTGATTGTTAATTAACAACAAACGAATAACAATATATATATTTTTTTAATAGCAACATTTTTATTATGGTGGGTGTAGTCTTCGCAACTTAAAAAAAAAAACTACTTGACAACTTTCAGTGTACCCACATCAAAGTAAACAGATGTTTTTTTACAAGTCCTTTCTATGAATGAAGGCAAACAACATGCTGCTTTAAAACTCGAATCTTACACATGCAAAAACGTTCTGTGTGTATACCACTAGGATTCTATCCGTAACAAATTTGTTTTTAACTCCTTTATTTTAAATAACACCTTCATTTATTTATTTTTGGACAAGAGCAAAATATATGCCAGGATAACAGAAATGGATGAAATATCGGATAACAATCCTCTTCTGGACTTATTATTTAACAGTGCTGACGGAATTTTGAAAGATGAACTTCATTCTTCTTCAATGTCGTGTGAGAATTTTGACTCTGTGGGCTGGGTGAGTAAACAAACTGTTCACATTTTTAATTTATTTTAATTTTGTTGTTGCTCTCAGTCTCATAAATCAGTAATTTAAAATGTTTCATCAGCTTGCCATTAAGCGGATGACCTTTAGACATTTGATGCATTTTGCAAGAAAATGAATTAAAATGACTAGAAGACCACTTGGTTGTCAAACTGAAGCAGAAGCTGATGCATTTTTGAAAAAGTTAAGAATTTTTATATTCAAGAAAATTGTCTTTTTTTCTGTATTAAAAGATTAATTATAATGTTAAAGCATGATTCCATATGTTTGCTTTGTTTTAAAAATTAATAAAAAAAAGTCATCCAATTGAATTTCCTATTTAATTTAAATGTTAAATGTTTTTTCTTAAAAGAGAAGACGAAAGTCCATCAATCCATACAAAACATTTAATGATGGAATTTTTAAAATTCAAGATTATTATCAGCTGTTGTCTTCAAATCTCTAAGTAAGGCAAAATAAGAAATGGTTTTTCTTTGTTTTTAACTGAATTTTTTGTTTTTCTTCGATTACAACAATTTTCTATTCATGTTATTGTTAATAATGCTATTGTTAAAATTTACAAGAAAAATGCATCCTTGTTAAAAAAAAATGTTAATGTTTCAACCATTAGAAATTATTAAATTCAAACCTAAAAACTAAAAAGAGTCAAAAGTTAAACACGAAAAGCTTTGGTTTGAAGAATGCTCAGCTTCTTGAAATGTCATTTTTGTTATTCAATGTTGCCCCACCCTTTTTTGTTAAAGAAAGTGGATGAAATTGAAAGTTTTGAACTAAATTTTTCTTTTTTTTTACTCTTCATCAAAATAAAATATTATCCATATATAACTTTTTAAAAAAATAATTCTCATAGCGAATTAAAACTTTCATGAAAAGTTTTTATTCGACGAATTATTAACTGAATCTGAATATTTAAGCTTTTTTTAAAACTTTGTTTTTTTTATTCTTCTGACTTAAATAATGTTTAATTTTTTCCTTAACGATTCTAACTTAAGTTTAAAAAAATGATATATTAGCAAATTTATATCGCAGTTTTTCTACAATTTTGAAAGAAAATACTGAACTGAATTTCTTATGAATCTGTCTCACATGATTGCACTTACTACACAGGGACTAAGTTACTAGTCACTAAGTAGTAGTCTGTTTTACTTTCTTTTTTTTTTTTGTTTGTTTATCATTCACTTTTCTGTTTAACTAAGCTTCCCTCATCATGATAAGAAGAAAAAAAGTTATTACTCGATATTTTAAATCAAAGAAAATAAGTTTTGTATAATTTTGGAGTAATGTTACTAATTAATTGAACATATGTCAACTTTTTGTGTAAAATTAGACGGTTTTCTTTTTTATACTACAAATAAATGGTCTCTTTGCATCGTTGTTTTTTGGTTTTTTTTTCTATTTTAAGCAAGTAGTTGAGACAAGCGCAAAAAGCTGATGTAATAAGTTGGCTTAAAAATGCCGCTGGCATTGTTGTTGAAAATAGTGAAAAAGTTTATGTAAACAATTTATTTTCTGATTTTTGAATGCACACCGTCACTGTGATTTTCTTTTGCCATCATCCCTTATTCTCTTAGATGATTGAATCTAACTGACTTTTTTCTTAATCAGTGAATTAAATTTTAAATTACCATTCAGACTACTTCCACCCAATCTACCCTGTTAATTTTTAAATTTCCAGAAAAGAAGACTGATTATGCAATTCCCAACGAAAGGCATATGAAAGTGAATACAACAGACAAGTCCGGGACTTTAGTTCTCTCTCTATCAACATTTAGCTTTTTTTACTGAAAGAAAACTTTTCCAGACATTTAAATTAAACTAACTACATTTCTAGTGTGGGGGCGTCCCCCCAGGTAATGCCTCTCCTCCAGAAGAGGGCTGTGATACTGTTGTTAATGTTAAGCCTTGGCGCATTGAACGTATTCTAAAAAAAGTAGACGGGGGCTGGACTATGCTGAGTCGTGTGCATGTGTGACTTCCACTTTAGTGCAGATGATAATGTCTGTTAGCGGCTTGGAATGAGAAATTGGCGAGCCGAGTTCAAGCTACACTCAAATTCGTTAAATTCACTTTCGCGTGAAATATTTTTTTTGTAAAAATGTATGAATCTATCGCTTTCTCCTCCTCTTCCAGCTATGGGTTAAATAGTAGGTTGGTCGCAAAAAGATGAGTCTTGCCTGCTTTGTGACCATTCAACGGGAAAACATGCAGGAAAATACCTTTTTTTTCCCTATAAATGAAATAAAACGTTTTTTTAAACTTTTAAACTTCATGTCGAGGTCCCCCAACAACAACAAAAAAAAGCATCATTCAGAACTGACAAAAAACGTTCGAGAAGATTCACAACTTCTTTTGTTTTTTAGTTTACCGTTCTGTGTTGTTTATTTTATTTTTTCGAATAATTTAAGGACTTTTCACATTTTTTAGTTTCACTCAATAAAACTTAAGTCATGACACAAAGGATTTTCTGAAGAATAGAGGGATAATTTTCCTTTACTTTAAAAACGCTATTTCAGCAAAAAATGCTCTTAAGAAGATTCAAACAGAAACGGTTTTTAAAGTGCATATCTTTGTAACAATTGAACATTATTTATTTTTCTCTATTTTTATCGGTGTCTACACACACTCGTTGATGCTTAGTTTTCACTAGTGAAAGAAAAAAAAAACAATTAGAAATGACAAGAAATAAAACTTTTTTCAAGTCTGGATGAGAATTTTTAATTTAAGAATATCACTTTTCTAGCGCTAGTAATTGTCACAGAAAATACAAAAATCTGTCTGACTTTTCCATTCAAAAATAAAACGAGGTTAATTATTCCTTGTACTGGAGTTGGGATAGGAACTTTTCGTTTTTGTTCCTTGTAAATTTGTCGCGAGAAATAATAACGTCTAGCAACTAAAAACGATTACTGAATTAATTCGTTTCGTTTACTTCTCATTAAGGCTTTTTTTTTTTTGCTCATATTTATCATCAGACTGAAAATGTTATGATTTCTTTTCAATTGAATTCAATTCGATGAATCAATCGTTTAAAACACTTTTCATTTTGAAAATTAACATTTACGATCGTAATTGTGAAAGTGTATTGTTTGTTAAAAAAACAAATAAAACTTCAATAGTTCAAAATGAAATTTAAAATAAGTATTTCATTTATAATTGAAAAAGAATTTCGAACTGAAGTTTTCTTTTTAGTTTTTTACCAATTTTGTTACCTCCTGTGACACTGACTTAGGGTTTTTTTTTATTATCGGATTGGAAAATCTTTGAAAGGTGATCTTAGAAAAATACTACTTGAGTTGTTGTTATTTTGTTATTGTTGCTCACGTAACTTTTTTTTTCACTGCATTTAGTTACTATTTAAAAGATTAAAAAAAAATTTTTTTGGTAAATTTTTGATTTGTTTCCCCGAAGGCACTCCTCAAATCTTTCCAAAACATCCTTATTTCCGTGCAAATGTATATGCTGAACTCAAATCGATAATTGTTTATTGAAGAAACCTACCTTTATTGATGTTAACGACCAGAAAAAAAAATCGAACTTCTAGCTGTATATATCACCCCTCAACCACCATTGAAATATCTTATTTACTGCAGAATGACTTTTGGCATAGTAAGCTAATTTTTGGCCTACTTACTTTCTTTGTACAATTACTACGCGATTTGTTTTGTTTCAGAACTCAATTTCTGCTGAAAGTTGCGTTGCGTGTATTTGCGTTTTTTTCTCCTTTTTTGGAGGGCTGTTGCGTGTATTTACATGTTTTTTTTTTTAATTTCAAATATATGAAAATAACAGATAATTGTAGTTAAGTTATACTTAATTTTTTCCGACGACAGTTAACTTTCAAATATATGAAAGCATTTTTTTAATACTTACAATAATTACATCAATTGTAAAAAGAAAGTTAAAAGTTAAGAAATGGAAAAAATGACATTGACAATTTTAAAAAAATGCAGTAGGTTTAGTGTTTTTTTTTTCCTCTTTTTTTTTTTTTAAATTTCAGAAGAAATTTTACTTTCAAATATATAATAACAAATAATTGTTAATTGTAGTGTAGTTATACTTAATTTTTTTCTGACAACAGTTAACTTGCATTTTTTTTTAAAAGAAAGTTAGTAAACTTTCAACCTTCAAGTATAACAAAAAGAACAAAATAAGTAGTATAGTAAAGCATTTTTTTAATACTTACAATAATTACATCAATTGTAAAGGAAGTTTTAGTTAAAAGTTAAGAAATGGAAAAAAATGACATTGACAATTTAAAAAAAAAACAAATGCAGTAGGTTTAGGGTCCGGAATAAATTCTGTTCGCCTCTGTCAGGAAAACGTGAAGGTGCTGACTATGCTTAGGGATTGCTTTTAAAAATAGAAAACGAGCAATATACTGCTTTAAATAAGTTCTGTTTCCTGATCTTTTTATTATACTCTTAGTTGTCCTCCACAGTCTTTCAACCGTCTGCAAAAAATGCTTTATTTTCATATATTTGAAAAGTTAACTGTCGTCGGAAAAAATTAAGTATAACTACAATCTGTTATTGTATATTTGAATTTGAAAGTAAGATTTCTTTTGAAATTTAAAAAAAACACTAAACCTACTGCATTTTTTTTAAAAAAATTGTTAATGTCATTTTTTCAATTTCCTAAGTTTTAACTTCCTTTACAATTGATGCAATTATTGTAAGTATTAAAAAATGCTTTTTTTTTCATATATTTGAAAGTTAACTGTCATCGGAAAAAAATTAAGTATAACTCCAATTATCTGTTATGTTCATATATTTGAAAGTAAGATTTCTTCTGAAATTAAAAAAAAACAACATGTAAATACACGCAACAGCCCAAAAAAAGGAGGAAAAAAAACACAAATACACGCAACTTTCAGCAGAAATTGAGTTCCAAAACAAAACAAATCGTGTAGTAATTGCACAAAGGAAGTAAGTAGGCTAAAAATTAGCTTACTATGCCATAAGTCATTCTGCAGTAAATAAGATATTTCAATGGTGGTTGAGAGGTGAGATATACAGCCAGAAGAAGTTTGATTTTTTTTTTTGGTTGTTAACATCAATAAAGGTAGGTTTGTTCAATTATCAATTTAAGTTCAGCATTTACATTTGTATGGAAATAAGGATGTTTTGGAAAGATTTGACGGGGTAAAGGCTTTCGGGGAATAAATAAAAAATTTATCAATTTTTTTTTTAAGAATTTTAATTTTAGGATCATTTAGAGATTTCTTATTTTAATTTTACAGCCACATAAAAATGATCGCTTTTTTAGTTTTATTTCCTGATAGAAATCGAATTAGGTTATGGCTTTTCTTTTTTGAACGATTTCCTAGCAACAAAGTCCACAAACAATAAACATCATTACTAATTTAACCAATGTGTTTTATATTGATTGATCCACAATGCTCACAGTATTCCTTAATTTAAGTACAAAACAAGTCTTCCTTCAATAGCACATTTACTCAATAAGTTCTGGGCCTGACATAGATGGTGCCACTAATAAAAAAATCCATATGATTTTTATGAAGTAAACCTTCAAATGGCACATGACAAAATTTGGGCCTAATTGCATTATTAGTTTACAAATTACAGTTATTTAAGTGAGGCTACTGTTTCAAAATTTCAAAACAATAGAAAAATCTGAATTTCCTGTGTTGATAAAGCATTGTTTTCTGTTAGGAAAAAATACTGTTCAAGCAAAGCAATCGCTTGATAAGTGTTATTCAGACTCTGCTCCATATTCTGAAACAATTGTTCAGCTGTGGTATGCTGACTTTAAATGTGGTCATACAGACACAATGATGCTGAATGCTCAGGTCACCCAAAATCGGCAGTTGTCCTGGAAAACACCAAAAAAATCCACAAACTTGCTTTGGTCGATCGTAAATTAAAGTTGCGCGAGATAGCAGAGGAGTTGAACATATCAGAAGGCAGTGTATTCATCATTTTACCTGAACAATGAAAAAGCTGTGTTCAAAGTGGGTGCCACATTTGCTCACAGTTGATTAAAAACAATGCATCGTTTGAACACAAGTAGTTTTTGCATAAATATGTAACAATGGATGAAACATGGATCCACCACTTCATACCAGAGTCAAATCAGCAGTCAGCTGAGTGGACAGCCAGCAGTGGGTGAAAGCCGTTCAAAGCGACCAGATGCAAACATCAGCAGGCAAGGTTTTGGACTCCATATTTTGTGATGCGCAAGGTATTTTGTTCATCAGTTATCTTGAGAAAGGAAGAACCATCAATAGTGAATATTATATAGCATTATTGGTGCATTTAAAGGAAGATATCATCAATAAACGGCCACAAATGAAGAAGAAAAAGGTGATCTTTCACCAAGACAACACATCATATCACAAGTTGATCGCAACAATGTCAAAACTACATAAATTGCACTTTGAATTGCTTCCACATCCACCCTAATCTCTAGATCTGGTCCCCAGTGACTACTGGCTGTTTGCAGACCTCAAAAAAATGCTCCAGGGAAAGAGATTTGTCTCCAATGAAGAAATAATATCAGAAACTGAGGCATATTTAAGGTCAAAGACATTGTTCTACAAAAAGGGCATCAAATTGTGAGAGAAGCATTGGAAGCAGTGTATCATCCTAGAAAGAGACTGTTGATGAATAAAGTTGAATTTTACCTAAAAGTTGTCTTATTAAGTAGGCCCAGGATTTATTGAGTGATGTGTTAAATGGAAGGAAAGTGGTGTCCATTGAAATTTATCCACATGTTTGCTATCGTGGCTCAATTGGAAATTATAAGACTTGGTGACTTTTCAAGTTTTGTTTTAAGACTAAAAAACTTTGATATCATTTTATGAGAAATTAAAAATTATACACAAGTTTTAATTTTTAGAGTAGACAATAGCATCTAATAGGAAATTAAATTTTTATTTACAAACGTTTAAGTTTAATTTTATCTTAGCCACTAAAAATACATTGTTAATGTTAAAGTAAACTGATTAACAAAAATAAATTAAATTTAGATATGTTGTAAAAAAGAATTATACTAACTTCAGTAACAGATTGAAAAATATTAAAAGAAAAAAAAACACTTAAAAGTAATCTGCATGTACTTTAATTTGAAGTGTTTTTTTTCTTTAAATATTTTATGCTTATTTAAACTTTTATGCATATTTAAAGTAATTGCTAAAAAAAAAAAACCCCAAAAAACTATTTTTTTTTATCATAAGACATAATCCAGAAAGTGTATTATTGTTATTATTGCTATACTATTAGGTCATGCTGAATGCTACTAGTACTATGTAATCCAATACTATATGCTGCATGGTTGGATAATTAGTGATGAAACCAATTCTCTCATCAGGCATTTCTAGTGATGAGGGCGGGTTGAGCAGGTGTTTGTAATAGGGATTTGCTGGCTGCCCTGACAGACTGGTATGCTTGAGAGTAAGTAGCTAGTCATTATGTGCGTGTGATAGCTGCCACATTGTTGTTCAGTACGACTATTGGGAGATTTCAAAACATGATAGTTTCATCTATTGTTCTGTTCACACTCCTCTCCAGTCTTTTGAACAGGATTAGAGGTTTATCCCTTGTTTCCTGTTTAGGATTGGGTTTCTGGTTCCTTATAAAGTAACTCTATACTTCTAATATCTCTGCCTAAACTCTGAAATTTTATTTACTATTTATTTTTTTCCCCCACAATAGTAGAAGATAGCTTCACCTATAGACCAGTTCACAATCATCCTCGGTTTTTTAAACAGGAATAGAGGTTTATTTCTTGTTTTCAATTTATGACTGGGTTTCTGGTTTTCTTTTCATACTTTTTAACTTCCAGTAGCCTCTTGCATTTTAGTGACATTATCATCTTGTTTAAGGTGATTTTAAAACGAAGGGACTCATTTTTTACATCAAACAATGCTTATGCATGAAAACTTTTAAATAGAAAGAAATGTTGCATTGGGTCAGTCCGTCTTTTTGAGCAAAAACAGCTGGTACACAAAAAGTACTAGTCAACATTATCGGATGCTGTCAAGTTGTAGATATTACATCAGTCTTCCTCCTCCTAGTTAGATATCTTAATGAAAGCTAAGAGGGCCCAATATTCCCAGCAAGCTTACCATGTGCCTGGACACCAACCCAGGTATTTGTACATGCCTGTGCTAGATGACTGTTAATCTCATAAAAGGATTCATTCAAGCATTGTTTATAATGTAAATATACTAAGTGGACCTTAGTTACAGTTTCTGGGAGAGAATGCATAATTTGACTTGATGATTTTTTTTTTTAACAAGGTCAGCATTCTCAAACTCTTGATTATGCCTTGTGACTTTGTACTAGCACAACCAACAACAGCATCTGAACAGTGCTGTTTATCTAGTTTCACTCATGAGGCTTGGGTTAACCTCTGTGTGTGTATATATATATATATATATATATATATATATATATATATATATAAGTACTTGCTGTTAATAAAACAGTGCTCGAAGTAATACAACAAAGCAATTAAGTATATATTAATAAACATATATATCCCTCGGCAATAGCACAATGCAATTTTCAGTTGCCAAGTATAAGCTGACCATTACTTAATTTAATTTTCTGGTTATTACAATGTTGATGCAGTTATATATTATACTGGAATTACATTTTTTAATTTAAAAATTATTTGTTATATAAAATAAATGGGGCTTGCATATATGGAACAATTATTTTAGAGTTGTGAATAAGATTTTTATAATATTAGTATAAAAAGAAATTATTTGATCGTTTAAAAAAAACAATTTATATTATATTAAAAATTAATCTGGATCAACATATTTAAGCAGATATTTATTTTTATGATTGCATATAATCCTCAATTCATTTCTCTTGTTTAATAAGCTAGAATTATTTAAATATTTTAAGATAACTAATTTTTCCATAAGGAATAAATTACATCTATTTCCTTTTCCATGATAAAAGAATATTTATTATCATTGTTTAATTGCCAGAAATATTTTGAGAAATTTTGGTAGAAATGAAATTTTAAACGATTTTCAGTGGAACCCATATAATATGGACACGTGTGTGTATACACATTTTCCTAAAATGCTGTCACTTAATGTAAAGATGTGCAAGTAACATAACGGTTATTGACACAGAAAATAGAATCCATAATGCAAAATCAAATACTGGTTTAGTCTATTGCTTTCACTTCACACTAATGCCCTAGGAAATGGCATGAATCCATTTTTTTCTTCTTCTATAGCTATTAGTTAAATTAACAAAATAGACTTGTTTCCATAGCTTTAGGTAGCAGCCAGTTAAGAAAGACTAAAGACAGCAATAAGAAATGACTATTTTTTTTCTCAAGAAGTCATGACAGTTCCCAGAAAGAAACAGAATCTTAATATAAAATTGAGATTTTACGAATAGCACATACCTATCTAAACTGTATTTCTATTATAGGTTGAGAATTTATTTAAAACCTCAATGTGAAATTTATATCCATATTTTATTTTCATATTCTGTTGAAGAACAAAGTAATAATTTTAGAAAAATAAAACTGATGTCAATAATTATTTCAATATATTTTTCTATCTATATGTTGTAATTTGAAACAACGGAAATTACCCCAAAATAAATCTGTATCATAAGTAATTTATTTTTGTTATTTTATTCAATGTGACTTATTGTATCTAAATTGTAACCTCTCAGCAGGGAAGTGAGACTGTCAATTAAGCCTCTCCATCTGTCTTATTTTTTTAATGTTAGAACCCAAAGCAACTAATCCTTTTTATTGATACATGATGTTTAACCTCAAGGGCATTACTGATAGTGTTGAAATTGGGTGTGGAAAAGAGATGCCAGAAAAAGGAATTAATGAAATTGGGGATGGGGCAAGTTTTGATAGACTCTTTATGGTTAGACACAAAGCAAATCTTTTTGAATAATAGATGGAAACCAGGTGTATCAGGTATTGAATTGATCCTTAGGAGACAGTCTTGTTATAAACAAGAGTGTATTAGAAAATCTCAATTGCCCAGCTGCTGAAATAGCAACCAAAAGCTGGCTCACATTTGAATTTCATGGTAAAATTTCTAAGTGCCTTATTGATTTAATATCTATGCAAGAATATTCCTGTTAAAGTTAAATGACATAAGACCAAACTATTCATTAAAGAAAGCTAAAATAAATAAAGGCAAAAGGAAAACTTATCTTCGCCATGTTTTGTCCTGAAAGCCCCTCAGAAGATGAAACATGTTGGCTAGGGTAAATTTTCCTTCTGTCTTTATTCATATTGTCCTTTCATAGACATACTCTATCTGAAATTTTTATACAAAAATAGCTATCAGAGAAAGTTGTAGTGTAATAAGAAAAATATTAAGTTGATGTCACCAAAAAAGCTTTTTTTTTTTTTTTAATCTCTACTTTAAAAATTAAAAACCAATTATCCAATTCAGTTTATGCTTTTAGAAACAATTATCATAGTATTCTAATTTCTTTTAATATAGATGTGTAGTGGAAACAAATCTCCACACTATAAGTGCTATATGTGTTACTGCTGCTGGTAAAATGAGTGGAATACATTGATAGAGAATTATTTCATGATTTGTTTTAAAGTGATATGTCAGTGAATTTCTACGCTTTTAAAACAATTGGCAGATCTCTTTGATATTTGAACTTGATGTTATTTCATTCAACTAACCTTCACTATGCTGACTCTGCACTAAAATCTGTCCACTTTTTGCTGCTTGTGTATTTGTACTTTGACTCTCATTTGCCTTCTAGTTTCTATAACACTTAAATTGGTAAATAATTTCTATTAAGAATTTTGGCTTGTATTTCCTGTGGTTTTTAATCCTACTGCTTTCTAGTGTATCAATTTTAACCATGTTAAAATGTACATCATTATATAAAATTATAAAGAAATTATTCTCCAATGTTTTGTCACTTGAAAATATTCATAGTAATTTGCTTAATATGATTTACAATAAAAATGGTATAATGATCACAAGGAACAGTTATTTTCATCTGGTTCATTTCTTGCAGTCATTCAATGATTACTTATCAGAAAAAAAAAACTTGTATAAATAAGATTTTATGGCATAATCATTATCAATATAAAGACTGAAGTAAATTATTTAAAAAAAAATGAGTTTCAAATAAATACGAATATAAAGAATATTTGTGAATAAATTTTGTTTTGTATCTCTGTTTCATTTTTGGCTTAGACATATTTTACATTTTATTTTGCAATTAATTAGTTATTAACCATTTATTCTAGTTCTATGCTTAATAATATAATTGGAGTAAATAAATAATCACCAAAAAGAAAAACATATTCAATAATAATATCTTGCATATTTTACATTTATTTATGTTAAAGAGTTTTTTTTTTTAATATATATATATATAATATAAGGATGGTGTTTTCAGATAGTTTGGCCTAATGAATACTAGGGATTTCTAAAGATAGAATTCAGGAAACAGAAGTTGAATATTTTAAGAATTTCCTGCCCAAACACTTAAATGCAGTAATATCCTCATTATATATTAGTCTGACATCTAATGTTTTTGTTAATACTAACTCGTTCATTAGTTATCTAAAGATGATGTAACTCTATATTATATTTCATGATTACAGTAATAATTAAGAGACAAACTCCTCTGTTGTATCAGATTTTCATGAGACTACAATATCAAATGAATGTATTTAATACTTAAAAATAAACAGTTAATTTTGTGAAAGTATTTTCATCCTTTTTGCTAAAGTCATAGAATTATTAGATGGTAATAAGTATGAGAATTGTATTCTGATGTGCAGTGAGTATTGACTCGGAACGACAAATCAGGGAGCTGAGTTTAAATTCTAGTTGAATTCTTTGCATTCACTTACGCACAAATACCCTTGGGAAAGTATTAATCTGTCACTTCCCTCCAGTTATGGGTTAAATAGCAGAACAGATTGGATTCTATAGCCTTGGCTGGCAACCAGTCTACGACAGAAAGTAATGGCAACCTACTGTGGGATAATCTTCTGCCCAGTTAGTCATGTCTCTTTCGAGACATGATCGCCCAAGTATGTATCACGTATGGCACTTAACTGACTGACTGATTCTAAGTAGGTAAAGTTTGCTGAAACTCTTAGAAGGAAAACTGATCTGAAAATATGATTAGGAAACTTTAAAAATGAAATCTCAAGTAAGTGTCAAGATTACAAATAATAATAATAATAATAAAAACATACAAAAATGACTTGGTGATAAGAAATCCAGTCATGTATATGAATCTGAGAAACAACCAGTATATAATTACCTCAACAATATATAGTTTCAAAATGATGTGGCCAACATATCCAACCAACTTTAAAAGATAGGTTTTCATAGGTGTAAGTCTCTGTTTTGTTCTTTCCTTTTGCATCTTGAAGTTATTTCAATGTTTGGGCTTTGGTTTCCTGTCTCTCTTGATAATAGGCTTAGATTTAAGGAATAGGCTGTGAATTGAAATAATTCGATGGCCAAATAAAAATGACGAATTACTCTAATTATTTACCTGGGATTTAGAAAAGGTTTAATTATTATTATTGAAATTTCTTGTCTATATTTATTTCTTTTGTGATAAAAATATTTTTTGTATTCTTTGCTGATCATTGGCTATCTTATAAAGATTTGACTTCATTTTAGAGCTTGCATATAAAAATGTTATTTATTATATTAAAAACATTAGCTTCATTTAAATGTATGATCATCTACTCTAAGTTGTTGTTGTTTTTTTTTTTTATGCGCATTCTTTTGAGAAAAGTGTAATTTTATGTAGGCCAGATGGTTTGTGTGAAATTTCTTAAAAATGTATATCTTTTTGACTCAGCAGTTAAAACTGCCAAAATTTGTGAAGGATCCATTTCCAGTTTTTGAAAGTATTTTTTTTTTTTTTTTTTTTTATATATTAATCTATGAGAGAGACACAGTCTCAAACTCTAATAACATTGTGAATTGTGAGATAGAAATAAGCCTAAATTTTGAATCTACACAAAGTATTAGCATATATTAAATAGCCCCAGATGACTTGTGTTTATCTTGGCACAGTATTTTTACTTTCAACATTATAAATAAAAGGCATTTGTTTTAATAGTTAATTATTGTATGCAGTCACTTTGAATTGGTAACAAAATATAGATGGAGATAAACAGTAAGAAAGAAAATCTAAAACTCCCAAGAATGCAAATAAAATTTAACCTCTTCTCTATCAGGTAATATAAATAATAGAGGCATAAAGACCATGTGAGAGCTATTTTCAGAATGTTGATTCAGCTGCCTTCCATACTACTGTTCAGAAATTCTGGGTTTCTGTGACTAATACTAAAATAAATAGCTGACATAGAAGTATAAAAAAAACAAAAACAAAACTATTTTGTTTTGTATTGATAAAGATATCATGGTTACTGCTAGAATTTATGCCATGCCAGATTATTGAAGATTGAAAGATTTAGTTGTTCCATTTTGTTTTGTATTCCCAAGAGAGCATTATGGAAAGATTGTGATGAAAAGGATAAGGATACTTAACTGTTCAAATTATTTTGAGTCTTATTTGACAATAAGCTGTTACTTTTTTTTGTTTTTCAATATTTATGACTTTCATTATTTATGCCTCCTCAGTTCCCTTTTCTATAAGCATAGCTGATTTAAAGATAAACTGTACAAAGTCTTCTTAACCTACAGATTACAAGTTACCTGTAGATTTTGCTGGCGTTATGACATAATTTTAAAGAAACTTACGTAATTTCCTCAAGTATACACATTCTAATCTTTATTGTTCACTCTTGTATTAAATAAAACTTCAAAATCCTAATTCAAATTTGGTCTTGCTATCTCTTACTTGGATATCGGCTCGGAACGAGAAGCCGGGGAGCCGAGTTCGAATTCCAGTTGAATCCATTGTATTCACTTACGCGCAAATACCCTTGGGAAAGGTATTAATCCGTCTCTTCCTTCCAGTTATGGGTTAAATAGCAGGACAGATTGGGTTCTATAGCCTTGGTCGGCAACCAGTCTACCGCAGAAAGCAATGGCAACCTACTGCGGGATAATCTTCTGCCCAGTCAGTCATGTCTCTTTCGAGACATGATCACTCAAGCGTGTATCACGTATGGCACTTAACTGACTGATCTCTTACTTGCTCTTATGGCAGCATTATTATTCTTTTCAATGTTATAACACATTTTCTTATATAAAATAATCGAATCCTCTTGTTTATCAAAAAAAAAAAGAGTAAAAATTGATTTGTTAAATTAATTGCTTTGAAATGTTAATTGCAAATTATCTGAAAGTGATTCACAATCTACAGTAATTTTTAGCATTATAAAGATACATCTCTTATAAAGATTTAAAAAGAAATACTGGATGAAAGTTCTCAATGACCTCATGCTAAATTTTAGATAGGTATGATGATTAAACTTTTCACATATTTTTTGTATACTTTTAGCTTAAGTATCAATTTAACTATAAACCCATATAAAATGTGTTCATAAAGGAAGGTCCACGTCTGTTAAATGTAAAATGTTTGGATTGTGTAATTGATTTTTACATGACTAAGAATAAAATCTTTCTTTATTTTTGGTCGTCCTGCTGTGGATTTTTGTGCTTTCTTTGTTGACAACTTGATTATAAATAGTACTGAATAGGTATCAATGCTTATCTGAACATGAACTTTCATATGGGTAACCCCCCCCCCCCCCCCCCCCCGCAACTCCAATATGTTGAGGGTCTTGGTATTTTCACCTTTCATAACATGTAAAACTTGATGCATTTGACCACATACATTAGATATGCATGCACTGAAACTGAATAGAGTATGTACATGCTAGGAAGTAGTAAATATTCATTTTGTGACATACTAACATTTATAGTGTACTGTCTGCATCTGAGTTTTAAATATTGTCACCTGGTTCAATATGTGGCATATAGATTGTGGAATGTCAAATTTCTCACAATTTCAGAAAATGGCTTGTTCTCTCTGCCTGGCACCCATATCATGTACTACTTGAACTCTTTATAATATGTCACCTTGCCAAGAGCAGCCTAACCAGTGTTTACATTGATTTGCCAGATGTCAGTACATAACTGATATAGATCGGAGCATTACAATGATGTCAAGGTATGCTGAAACCACCTATCATTACATTTACATACTATTCCTTTTGGTATATTAGTGTAGCAGGAACCTTTCATCACATTTTTTTTTTATATTACTTGCTATTTATAAAACATTGTACCACCAGATTCATAACTAACATATTTTACTTTAGTTTTTCTGCATATAATCAACCTTGTATTAAATAAAACTTCAAAATCCTAATTCAAATTTGGTCTTGCTATCTCTTACTTGCTCTTATGGCAGCATTATTATTCTTTTCAATGTTATAACACATTTTCTTATATAAAATAATCGAATCCTCATAAGTTTGAATTTTTATTTTCTTTTAAAATAGTTCAACAGATATACTTATATCTTTAATTGTCAATAAGTCTTATGAACTGTGTATGAAATGAGTCTGTATAATCTATGTAGTGAGGATTGAGTGTAGATGAAATCAATTTGTTTATTGCTATGATATTCTTTTCTTTATTGTCCATCTTTCTTTTATTTCAGCCAAACCTGGACTTTAATGACAACCTTACCTTTGACACAGAATTTGAAGATTTGTTCAGTGACACACTTGGAATACCCAACTCATCATCTGACAGTGATCTAATTAATTCTGAAGATTTGTCTCTATCACCAATTCCTCTGGCCACAACTATTTCTTCACAGAAAGCCCAAGAAGAAGACGAAATGCTGATGAAGAACCAAGAAATTACAGAAGCTATTCATTCTGACCATGATTATGTCCAACGTTCACCTTTATCTAGTGACAGTAGTGGGTCTTTGGTATCGTCCTCTTCACCTGTGCCACCTCAGTCAGTAGAAAGTGAAGAACTCAGTCCCAGTTCATTAAATAGCATTATTGACAGCCGAGGAGAGGAAGAGGCGGAGGAGGATGATGATGATGATGATAATGATAAACAGTTACATTTGAATAATAATGATGTCATGTTATTGGAAGAGGACTTCTCAGAGGACTATTCCAACATAAATTTTAATACTATTAACAGTTCAGGTCTGTCAATAGAATTAGGTGAGTTATTTTTTAAGTTATAATTTGACTCTTTGACTGACTTCTGTAGACTGAGATTTGTAAGATTTCTATAAAGCATACTCATAAACTCAAACTGAAACTACATCTGGGCACAAGGCCTCTGATCAGGAGGTTTTGAGGAGCATGGAACCACCTCTTAATTGCTGTTGTTTCCAGGTCCACCATGACCTGGGGTGATAGCACCTGTTAGGGTTCCAGCAATGGGCAAATAGTGAGTCCCCCCCCCCCACCACCAAAAAACGTAATGAAAGTATAAATATACATTTTAATAGTAAAAATACCAGCAATACATTTTATATAAAAAGGCTGACAATGCATAATCAGATACATTTTATCTGTAGTCAAAGACACAAAATTGTATCCAAAATAGTTAAATTTCAGTATTAAATGACTCATAGAGGTGTTGATACACTGCTAAACACAACTAATGTGAACTTTTATGACATTAATACATATATCCTACAATTTCTTAAATTAAAATGTATTCCATATTATAACTTAAAAAAAACCATAAAACACAACTGCCACTTCTAGTAATTATGTTCATACACTTGTATATGCACAAAAGCTGCATATCATCTACCATGTATTCAATTGTGAAAGCAGAATAACATTTATATTACTTCTAAATTCCCAAGAAAATTAAATTTTAACATTAAATGAACTATATGCCATTAAACAAATCAACAAGCTCAAATCTGTGTTTGTGATCATGATGAGCAGTCCCATGTCAATCAATTTTTCAATCTTCATTTTTCTAAGAAGTAAAACTTAGATATAGATTAACATAACCATAGATTAACAAAGAGGAATTACACATCATTGCTTCCCTCAAAATACAAGCATACATATGCACTTTGATTTTATATAACTTACTCTGGAAAAATCTTCTGCCCAGTCAGTCATGTCTCTCTTGAAGCATGTATCACTTAACTGACTGATTGTTCTGTACTGCTAACAAGCCCATGGTAAAAATGACTGGTGTTGGGCTTAATAAAAGGAAAGTAAGATTATGTCTTTTTTTTTTATGAAAGTGACAGTATCTTGTGGAAGCTGATTTAAACTTTGTTTTTTTTTTTTTAGTTAATTTATAAAACCCATTTTGTTTATGCTTACATAATAGTTAAAGAAGCAACCTCATTACCAAATTAATCATAACACTCACATACTGTAAGAAATTCAACTATTTGTAAGTTTTTCTTAATTCCATTATCATAGATTCACTTGTTACTTGTGGCCCACTTATTTGGTATTATGTATTCAAATAATTCTATCAACAACATACAAAAAATATGAAGTTGCTTCAAAGCAAATATTTTTAAGATAAAAAAAATCCTGATATTTAAATAAAATATATTTGATAAAATAATTAAAAACATTTTTTTTGGTGACACTTATTTTTTGACTAAAAGAATGACAATTGTTCTTTTGTTTGTTTTTTGGCTTTCTTTATTTCCTTAATACCTCCATCAAAAAGTTTATACAGTATTAATATACTTTTGTATATAAGATCAAGGATCCTAAAACATTTTAGTCATAAAGGATTAAAATAATTTGAAAACTCATTTGGGTTATAAAATACCAACAAAGCAGCTTCATAATTTAATACACTTCTATTATAAATAAGGATATCTGACAGTGTGGAAAGTGACTGGAATTTTCTCTTGTGAAAACTTGTGTAGATATTTTTTTATGGTGAAAATGCTATGGTAAAAAGTTTTCATACCAACCTAATTTGAAAAATATCTTTAAGTGAAAATTTTATATTTGTGACCAATTTCAGGTTCTGGTGGAGAAAGTATATCTACACACAATGCCTGGGTACTTAATGACAACATTGTTGAAACGGAGCCTCCTCAGACAATCAAAGTCATTCGTTTGCCATCAGAAAAGACAGTTGAATCTTATACAATCAAACACAATCAAGCACAGAATACAGTTTCAAATAAAAACAGCAGCAACAATAATGTAAGTAATGATTTAACAACATTATTAGATATCTATTCCTAGGCTCTATAATATTTAGAATCATTTTTTCTTTGAAATCAGTTGTAGTTTTGGGAAATAGGCCACATTCCTGTTGTAAAATCCAAAATTATGCCTAATATTCAAAAATTAAATTCTTGCTTTGTTTGCTTTTTATGAGTCGTATTCCAAAATATATTATAATGTATACATATTAATATATGTTGGTATTTCTTGTGTGTGTAGGTAGGTAAAATAAGTAAAGTTCAGTATTCATATTTGTAAAAACAGTAACTGAATTCTGTTCTAATAGGTTGTTAACTGTGTGTGTGTGTGTGTGTGTGTGTATATATATATATATATGTGTGTGTGTGTGTGTGTGTGTGTGTGTGAAAGGATTTTTTTTATCTGACACTATTTCTTATTACTAATTTAGTAAAAAATCTATTAGGATCACCATAAAAAAGGGTCAGAAGTTATCTTCCCTGGACCATCCAAAGGAGTCCATTCCCCAGCTAATAGGTGCATGCTGGGAGACAAGAAGAAGGGTCTTCTGGTAGAGGCTAGCAAACATGGCAGGCAGAACTTTGCCACACTCTCTATAAAGACATCCTTATTCAACATCCACAACTGTTCACTGTACTCATATTTCTACCATAATAAATTCCCTAGTTATTTCCAATACTCGGCGAGTGGGTCATTTTTTCCATTACCATTTTATTTTGTCATGTTAAAAACATAACAAAATCCTTTCAAAAATTACTGTTGTTTACCTTTCAGGTATGAAACTAAAGCTAGCAAATATAGGTTCACAGAAGTCTCAATGAAAAAAAACATGTTTCCTTAAATAGGTAATTTTAACTTTGCCCTGTCAGGCTCTATGGCCAAACTGGTAGAAGCACACTTTATCTCAGAAAGTTGTTTTCCTGAGTGAAAAGGGAGATGCAGTTTCAATTCCTACCAGAGACACAATTTTTAATTAGTAGGACTTCTCAATTTAGGCTGGTTGTTATTCATTTCACTATTTAACAAAAAATAAAAAAACTAGGATATGTTTATCCAACTAAAAATGACATTTATAGTAATAAGATATGTATATATGTTACTGACAAGCAGTGTATCTCCAAAACTTGACAGATAAGGGCTTTGAAGTTTTCTATTAACTTTTGTTGTTTTATTTTTTTAGTATTGAGCGCTTTGTTTGCAAAAATTTTCTCACCTTTTAATACCCAGTAATTTACTGGACTACATGTTTTGATAGGCATTAATGATCGTATGTGCTTAACATTTTAGGAGAAAAATTTGTATATGATGAATCTATTTTTAAAATAGAACTGAAGTCAACACCGAGCTTATAAATAATATCATGCTTACAATGTAGAACATTTTGGTTCAAATATTGAATTACTATTGATAGAATGAAAAAAGAAGTTTCTTAAATAATTATCCCAGTGTGAAATTTAAAGATTCTCGCTGGCCACGAGATATCAAGTCTGTTTTTGAGACTCAATCTCCATTTTTTTTTTTCATTTTCTATAACCAGATGGAAAAAATATCAGCAACATATATCCCTTTGAGTCCTTATTGTTTGACATATGCAGTTAAACACCACATGGAATGTGAATATATGCATTTTTAGATAGGTGTATGTCACTCACCAAACTCCAGGTAGGTGTTGGAATTTGTCAGTCCAGAAGCACCTTCACATATTAAGGTCCTCTGTTCATATAAGTAATGAGATTGTATTCATTTTGGCTTGTTAGGCCTGTTGCATAACTTACAGCAAATGGTATTCCCCAGAAGTTCCCCATCTGAGTAATGACCAGGTTCAACTTTAGTGATTGGTCAAGAACTGGTATTTCAATGTGCTTCAGCAGTAGGTATATATATATATATATATATATACACACACACACAAATAGTTTTCTCCAACAATGTACTCACTTTTATAATTTATAAACATGCACTTAATTTAAACCATTAATCATCATTGTAAATTGGTAAACATTAATATTTCTTAATTTTAAACATTAATCATGTTTGCAGGCCAAACCTTGCATTTATTGTCTATATATATATATATATATATATATATTAAGGGCACCCTGTGTGTGGTGCTATGGATAAATTGTCTAAATTATGCAAAAAAAATGGAAATAATACTGACATCTCATTTTAACAGATATATTTATGAAAATTACACAAAAATATCTTTAAAAACTAAAGAGAAAATTTATTCAATAAAATCACCACTGGCTTCAACCATGGCCTCCAGATGACTTCAGAACCTCCTGCAACTCTTCTGGGAAGTCCCCTGGTTTAAGTTGGTAAATGCTGTCATAATCCTTGCTTTCAGTTCATCATTGGTATTACAAGTAGTTTTGTTGGTCTCTCGCACAATTGCACTTCATACACAATAATTAAGGGAGTTACAGTCAGGTGAGTCAGGTAGCTAGATGTAAGGGATGATGTGGTCGCAAAAATTGTATGACAGCCATGACTGGGTTCTCTTGGTTGTGTGGCATGGTGCAGAGTCCTTTTGCCAGTCAAAGGTATTCTAGCACTATCTCTTCAAGGCACTTGATCTAGGCCTCCATGTTGAATAAGAGGCTTTGTGGGAAGATAAATGGAGGTATAATGTCACCATCACTTAGTAATCACTCCAAACACCATGATGTTGACTGTATATATATATATCATTCTTTCTAAATCCTCTGCACTGTCCTCAGAATGACACACAAACGCTCTAAAATTTTCATATTGGAGCTTCTAGAGCAAATGCCAAGCTACCTGCTATACTGTGCAGTCAGCAAAATAAAAAAAAATGAACAACATACATGCACAAAATTAAAATATAAAATGGTGACAATTTATCTATCATGCCCTGTGTGTATGTGTATATATGTGTAATATATCTATATATGTGTGTGTATTTAGGCAGCAAATCTTTTTTAGACTTTTCAGATTAAATAAATTGTAAACATTCTGCTTATTTTTAATAAAATCCGTTTATACTCACAGATAATCTTTCACGTATTATAATGAAAAGATGTCAGAAATAAGCTGTAACATTGACAGATGTTATTATCATTCATTTCTCAAGGTACCCAAGTACTTTCAATCTCTTTCCTAGATCATCTTCATTTTAAAAATAAGCAGACACAATGTTTGCAATTTATTTAATCTCACACACAGTGAGTCTTGACAATGATAATCTTAATGTTGTAAAGAATTTTTCCACCTCAGATTACTTTGTGCATTAGAATAACAGAGAAAAATAAGTTTCTTCACAGAAAACTTTTTGTGGCTTTCACTTAATACATAAAATTGACAGTAAAGATTATTACTCTAGCAGAAAAATTACCAATGTAAACATCTATTAAAATAATACAATAAACTGTTTGAAAGAAATATTCAAAACAATTTTTATTTTAGAATATAAAAAAATGCAAATTGCTTTTCTTTTTTTTTTTTGTAAGTGGCTGTGTGAATTAACTATTTTATTTATTTGTTTGTGGCATCAATCATGTGAATTCTTCTTGGCTTGCAGATATTGTTTAGTTTTCTTAGCTTTTCTCATCAACTTTTTAACTGATGAGAAAAAATTTAGATCTTATTTGTGAGAGTTATAAAAGTGTTTACTTATTTTGAGATACGAAAGCAAATGCATATCTTGAGTATATTTATGTAGAGACAGCCACTAAGCATCAACAAATATAAACATGTGAGAGGTAGATTTTATGTTGTATTGATAAAGCTGGATGATGAAATCTAATCTGCTTGATATCTGACTGAATTAAGTAACCCTGATCTGAAATAAGCTTTTTATTTATGATAGGCTGTCCTTTAACTAATATACTCTGTAATCATTGTCAGATATTGGATTTTTTTTTCTATTGCTTGATTTTCACATGTAAACATCCAGCAGGCAATTTAAAGGCTATCATTTTTGTTAGTATAACTGTTTGAAAAGTCAAGACATTGACAGGTTAGGAACAGACCATCTTATACAAGCAACCATAAATGAGACTGCAAATAAGTGACAGACATAATTTACTTCTTTTTTTTTTTTAATCAGTTCACCCCAAGCAATGCAATAAATCTACTAAGACTCAAGGGGTTACTTTTAAGGAAATAACATTAAAAAAAAAAAAAAAACAAGAATTAAGACAGTAGATAACAATTGACATTGCATTTAAATTTTTGAAGATCAAAGTTGACTATGAAGCAAGAAGCCAAAAGAGTTTCACAAATGAGAAGAGCAAGAGAAGAAGCTTTTAGCATAGAATTTATGATTACTTATATCCATTTCAACTGTAAAAAATGAGACCTAGTTTTTTAAAATCTAGGTACCATAAAGGAAACTTTATCCAAACAATTACCATGAAAATATTTATAGAAAAGGTACAAAGAAACTACATTAGGATGGTGGAAAAGTGACTGAAGGTAAGATGCCAGGTCAGAACAAATAATATTGCAGATTCTTCTTTGGATTTTACCAAGAATTTCTAAATATATAACGAGAATCAAACTAGATGTAGCAGCAGTATTAAAAGTAAGGACAAATGGTAGACTTATAAATATGTAAGATATACTCTGACAAGAAAAATTGTCTAGCATGACACAGGAACCAACCAGCAGACATCGCAATTGATTGAATATAACCTTTCCACTTCATATCAGCTTAAAACATTAGTCTGAGAAGGTGCAATAAATCATTCTCCCAAAGGCTAGCATCAGCCATGTTGATGGAAGCAAAACAGGGTTCTCTCAGATAATTAAAAGAGAGCAGCTTAGTTTTGGAAGTGTTAAAATTAACAAGCCATTCCTTGCTCCAGTTAACAACAAAAAGTAGATCATACTGCTCAGATTTACTATTTAGATACATGAACATTCTGTTGCAAGTGAAATGAAAAATTTTAAACCAATGAAAACAAATATCATCATTGTTATTATATTAGATATTTAATTTAACTGTTAAATGTTTAAAAATTTTTGGGTCTCTTTCAAAAGCAGAAATTTTGGTCTTTTTTCACAACTTTCTTAAAAGCTAATAAGGTTGAACTTTATATATATATATATATATATATATATATATATTTATTTGCAAGTACCAATTCATATGCCATTTAATTTTTCTAGGGATATCAATGTAATAAACTGTTTCATCTTAATCTTTCTTAAGCTTTTAAAAATAATGACTTAGTTTTTGTTGCATTTTCATTTTCTTTTAAATATTTGTGTAAGGGAGAATAAACTTGTATGAGGAGTGATATTTCTTCAAATTGTCTATCACTTTCAATCAGGTGGACTGCCTCACATTTTTGCTGATGCTGACATCAACTTGGCACCATCACCTCTGGCTTACTGATAATTGTTTCTTGCCTGATGACTGATAGTTTATGTAAAAATTCATGGTGAGAAATACTTAATCAGATTACATCCATGTTACATGATCACATGCTTTGTTTTCATTGGACTATGCTTAACATTGAAGTGTTTTTATGAAGTCTCACCATTGAATATATTACAATATGTTTTTCTAGTCTTCTAAGATTCCATAAAATCTTTCATTCCCTAAATGCTCAAGACATAAAATGACTCGTATTAACTAGAAAACTGTAGTCATTACCTGAGTTTGCAAGCTCACATTTCTCTTTTTATCAAGGGACATATTTAGTTGAGATTTGGATTTTATTAAGACAATAGAACATAGAAATTTAGTAAATAACCTACTTGCAACTCTACAATCAATGTAAAAATAAAATCCGATCTTTATATTTGGCACTACAATTTTCAATAAAAATTTGCTTGGGATGAATATATTTTATTAGTATTTGTACTTGGACTATTGTGCCATCTGGCCTTCATCAGGTACTTATTGATCAGGGCAACCTTCAGTGATTTTCAAACTGAACCGTTTATTTAATCTGTGGAGATAGATTGTTCTCATTTTGCTGTCCATGTCTAGGGATATCTTGTCTAGTTCTTATTTAACACTGCTAAGTTATTGCTTGCTCTGTTTCCACTGAGTATGTCTGTATGACTTGGCCTAGAGATTGAATTCACAATTACTACATCACCAAATTCATGAACCAGATGCGATTTTCCTAGACATAAATAGTAGAATGAGAACAATTTACCCCTGTAAATGAAATAAAGAGTTCAGTTCAAAATTCCCTGAAGTTTACTTCAATTGACAAGCACCTAAAGAAGACCATCTTTTTATCCTTTCTTTAATATCTCCTGTTCCTCTCACTGTAACCCTCTGCTCACTAGTGGCAGTCCTGCCTTGTTTGGGGTGAAATGATTTTTAAAAAAATGAGGACACCAGTCTGAGTATAAATAATGATAAATCCTCATCTTAGATATTCAGACAAATTATTTTATTAGTGTTGTGAAAAATTGAAAGTTTTTTAATTTGCCATTTGAAGTTATACTTATTTTTGATAAATTGTATAAGTGATCATAAATATGACTAACTTGATACAATTTTGTTTAGCATTGAAGTTGTTGTAATAGTTTATAATGTTCTCCTAAACTTCTTGGTACTACAGCAGATGTGTTCTAAAAATGCCTAATGAAAGAATTACTTGCTAAAGAGAATGAAAAATTTGTGAGTCTACATTTGGTTTAAAAAGCAATTTAATCGAGTCATTATATACTTGTGGTATCTTTGTTAGATAAACAAATCATTTTTTCTCTCATCCTTGTAAAAGCCAAAGATCTCTCTCTTTGGCTTTTATAATAATACTTTACACACACAAACACATTCCCACTCTCTTTATATATGAGGAATGATTCATTTCAAATTTTGTCTATTAGAGAAATGTCAACGATAATCAAACCTATTTAGTGCTTAAGTAAAATAAGATATGAAACATATTTGGAAAAATTACATGGCATGGTATTATGAAACAAAAAGCAGAATAATTAGTTTGGAATGATTTATTCTTATGAATTTGAATTGATTTTTGTTTTTTTATGGCTTGATAGGCCATAAAATCCTTTAAAAGATTGTAAGAAATTTTTTTTTTAAATTAATAATGGTTTAGTGATACAAGTCTTACTAATTAATCCAATATGGGGCAGGGGAAAAGAAGTGGATTCATATATTTCCCAAGGATAATTGCATGTAAGTGAATATAACAAACTCAACTTGAATTGAATTTCAATTCTCCAGTCTACAATTCCAATATTAGATGTTGTAATAGATAACATTACAGCACCTAGTATTCCCACATGGGGGAACCCATGTTTCAACGTGATGTGGCTGTAAGCCTTTCTGAATTTGAAGTTGTAGCCTCTAGTTGTGGTAATGCATTTTCCCCATCTGAATAAATAAACTTAAATTGCTTTCTACTTAAATACTATTGTTGAGAATTGCTATCATTATCCCAGGAAAATTGATATTCAATTTTGACTAGAAAATTTGTTTAAATCCTAATTTATCAATAAACAGGCAGTATAGCCCAGCGTTGCTCAGGTGTAATGAAAGCTTTAAAACTAATTCACGGTCCTGTAGCTCAGACTCTTTGGACGTTGGCACGAAAGACTAAAAAGTAATAGTTGTTTTCAGTTAAAGCAAAACCAAAGACTGAAAGAAAAATGAATGGATGTAAGTCAAATTTTGATTTCCTGATATTGATATCAAATAAGTTTTTTTTCGTCGTAAACTGAATTTTGAAGGCTAAATAAGTCCTCTGAGTAAATGGTATCATGGTTGAGACTAAGAACTACAATTATACCTACTTAGAGCCAAACCCGAAGCAAAAACTAAAATAAAAGGGCTGAAAAAAAATACAGACATACAGGCAGATAAACAACACACACACAAACATCTTGCCTTTTATATATATATATATATATATATATATATATATATATAAAAATCGATTTTCTGCACTATTGTAAGAACTGCAACCTTGAAACTTCTGAATATCGTTTCTTATGTCTTTGTCTATGAGTGTATCAAATTTGATTAAAATCAGACCATCTTTCTATAACCCGATTTTTTTCGATTTTCGATATTTATTGGGGGTACTATGACACAAAATCTATCTAAGAACACTCACAGACGCTTATAGTACAATTGTATAAATTTTCAAGAAAATCAGTTCAGCCATTTCGGAGTCTATAGGTAATGGACACACACACAAACAAAGTTCTATTTGTAAATAAGTTTAGATTTTGATTAGATTAGATGAGATTCATGACATTTGTTTTTAGTGTATAACCACATCATAAAATATTTTCTAAAACATTTATATATAGTAACATAAAATGTTGGTTGAAAAATCATACAAAAGTAAGCATTTGTCTGTTTATAAGTAAAGTGCAATTTTTTATATGTAAATCTGCAGTGCCAAAAAAAAAAAAATTAAGATTTTAAGTTTTGAAAAAACCTTAAAAAATGGAATTCACTAAAAGAACAACATAGACATTAAAAATTATTTATTATTCCCTAACAGATTCTATATGAATTTTTTTAAATTTTAATATTTGAAATACTGAAGTTAAAAATGATAATGTTTAATTTAAAATTGAATATTCCTGGGTATTAAAATGGAAAGGAAATAGTCAGTCAGCCAAGTGCCATACGTGATACACGCTTGGGGTGATCATGTCTCGAAAGAGACATGACTGACTGGGCAGAACGTTATCCCGCAGTAGGTTGCCATTGCTTTTTGCAGTAGACTGGTTGCCGACCAAGGCTATAGAACCTAATCTGTCCTGTTATTTAACCCATAACCGGAGAGAAGAGACGGATTAATACCTTTCCCAAGGGTATTAGCGCGTAAGTAAATGCAATTAATTCAACTGAAATTCGAACTCGGTTACCCGATTTCTCGTTCTGAGTCGATATCCACTGCACCACAACGCTCATAACATAAATAAAGTGTAAAATGAGACATTCTGCTCAAATATACTTGACCACAGTATACACATAAGCTTGTGAAATGGCTAATTAAAAAATAACTATACAACTTCTATATTTGGCTTGTCTTTTCCTCTCTTTCTCTTTCCATGTATAAGAAACGACTGGAAAAGTTCTCGGCCTGACAAAGAAATCCTTAAAAAAAAATTAAAATATAGATTTTGGTCAGATTTTGGAAAGTGAATTGGACTGATAACTTCTTTTCCCAGCAATCCTTTTTACTTTTAATTCTTTTAATGTATTTTGATTTGTGTATTGTTCATGTCTTGTAGATATCACTAATTTTGACAGAAGAAGAAAAACTTTACTAACCCGGGAGGGTTATGTACTTCCTACCAACATGCCCCTCACTAAGGAAGAAGAGAGAGCTCTGAAATCAGTTCGAAGAAAAATTAGAAATAAGGTCAGTTTACAAATTACCTGTTTTTATAAAAAGTTGCAAAATGCTGTAGATTTAAAATCATTATTTTGTTTGATTTTTTTTCTACCCCCTCATGTCTCTTTTTACCACCTGGAATAGTTAAATCATGCTAAATAACTATGCATTAAATTGCATGGATGCAATAAATTTTAGAAAATGGTAATCTTAATCTCAAAATTATAGTTAAGTTATTCTAAACAAAACTTTTTTTTATATTTTTTTTATTTTTATGAATATAAGCAAATAAAGGTACGCTCTTTAATTTAGTATGAGAGTAGAATAAAATTAAATTTTTTTTTTTTTTTTAAATTCTGTAAACTTGGGAGATTCATTTTGATCTAGCAGTATCAGGTTTTTTTTTTTTTGTTTTTTTTTTTTTGCAATATTTAGTTATGGAAAGGTTTTTTTTTTCTTACAAAAAATGATTATCAACTTCGTTTTATCACATTTATTAAAAAATAAGGATTTATTTGCTGAATTATGCCAGCATCTATGTATACAATTAAGCTGAAAGTAATTTTGTTCTACACAGATGTATGCAAACAGCAGCCATTCATATAAAGTGTACTTTGAAGTCTCAAACTAATGAGTTTAAGTCATTGAAATGGATTGTAAGGCTTAACGCATCACTCAATAAGTCCCAGGCCTGACATATAGGTGACACCACTAATAAAAAATCCATATGATTTTTATGAAGTACTAATCTTCAAATGGCATGTGACAAAATTTGGGTTTAATCAGATTATTAGTTTACAAATTACAGTTATAATTGAAGCTACTCTTGCAATTTTCAAAACAAGGGAAAAATCTGAATTTCGTCTGTTGATAAAGTATTACTTTTTGATATGGGGGAAAAAAAATACTGTTCAAGCAAAGCAATAGCTTGGTAAGTGTTATTCGGTCTGTGCTCCATTGGATACAACGGTTAAGAGGTGGTATGCTGACTTTAAACGCGTTTATACAGACACAAATGATGGTGAACGCTTAGGTCACCCAAAATCAGCACTTGTTCTGGAAAACACGAAAAAATCTGCAAACTCATTTTGGCTGATTGTTAATTGAAGTTGCATAAGATAGCAGAAAAATTGATCATATCAGAAGGCAGTGTCTTCACCATTTTGCATGAACATTTGTCAGTGAGAAAGCTGTGTTCAAAGTGGGTGTCACGTTTGATCACAGTTGATCAAGAACAACAACATATCAATGATTCAGAACCTTGTTTGCAACTGTTTCAATGCAACAAGAAGTTTTTGCATAAATGTGACAATAGATGAAACACGGATCCACCACTTCACTCCAGAGTCAAATCGGCAGTCAGCTGAGTGGGCAGCAGCAGGTGAAAGCCGTCCAAAGCAACCAAAGATGCAAATATCAGTAGGCAAGGTTTTTGGCCTCCATATTTTGGGATATGCAAGGTATTTTGTTTATTGATTACTTTGAGAATAACAGTGAATATTATATAGCATTATTGGTGCATTTGAAAGAAGAAATTGCCACAAATGAAGAAGAAAAAGTGATCTTTCACCAAGACAACGTACCATGTCACAAGTCACTCACAACAATGGCAAAACTACGTGAATGGCACTTGAATTGTTTCCACATTCACCCTATTCTCCAGATCTGACCCCCAATGACTACTGGCTGTTAGCAGACTTAAAAAAAATGCTCCAGGGAAACAGGTTTGGCTCTAATGAAGAAGTAATATAGGAAAATGAGGTATTTATTATGATGATACTGTTTTGAATTTTTCTGTCCAAAACATGTCTTTTTAAACTTTGCATACATTCTGTAATTATAATTATGAGCATGTTTCTTGGAATTTTAATAACTTTGCTAATAATGCAGAACTTTGAAAATCTAGTAAAATTCATAAAATTGTTGTCACATGTAGTCTATTCTGATTGATACATATGTGAAATATCCTGCACATTAAGGATGCAAATATTTCTGTAAATTATTTTATTAGTATTGAGGAGACTTACCTACAAATGGACTCATCCACACCATTTATAATATGGCTACCAACTCTGAGTGGGAGTCACTGAGTAGTAGCCACAGAGTGAGTGAATAAGTAAGTCAGGACGTCTGCGAGAGAAAGTACTCTCAGTCCACATTTACCTTTGTACTGTGTTTCCCGAGAATATACTATTCAACCTTATATCCAAGTCCGTGTTATCTTTCTATGGTCCTTTGGTCATAATACTGGCGACCAAGAATATTTGAACCACAAAGAGAAACCTCTACCTAAAAAATTCAACAAAAGATTATGCCATAACACTAATGACGTTTAAAGATCCCAGTGTCTTAACCTCAAGTCTGGTGACAAAGAAGTTCAAACCAAAGAGAAACCCTTATATCAGGTACTTGTAACACATACAACATCTGACTAAGGAATTGTACGAATTATAGAAAATTAGCAGGCAACGTAAATCTCATATTTTCACAAAAAAAATGTTATACTTACAACAGCTGTACATTAATAACACAACTGATAACTAAAAAACAAAAAACGAACACACCAACCGAATAAAGGCAACGTAAATACAAAAAAATAAACAGGTTCAGACATCAGATATAAATGAAAGGAGGGAAAAGCATAGAAATAAATAATAACTCAATCCATTTTTTTTTAAACCAACAATTCGAAAATACTTACTAATGAAAACTGTAAGTAAGATTTTTTTTCTTCCCCCTTGTTGCTATAATCAAAAGCATTTCATTTTTCTTCGCTTCCCTTGACCACACAGAAAAAAAGGAAGAAAAATATATTTTCTGTTTTGCAGTGTGGTTGTTTAGGCAAATTGTTTTTTCTCTTTCTTAGAGAAAAAAAATAGAAGCCCCCAGACTGTCAGTCAGTTAAGTGCCATATGTGAAACACGCTAGGGCGACCATGTCTCGAAAGATACATGACTGACTGGGCAGAACGTTATCCCGCAGTAGGTTGCCATTGCTTTCTGCAGTAGACTGGTTGCCAGCCAAGGCTATAGAACCCAATCTGTCCTGTTTTTTAACCCATAACTGGAAGGAAGAGACGGATTAATACCTTTCCCAAGGGTATTTGCGCATAAGTGAATGCAATGAATTCAACTGGAATTTGAACTCCGCTCCCCGATTTCTTGTTCCAAGCTGATGACTGTATTGGTTAAAAAAAAAAAAAAAATTTTTTTTTTTTTTTTTAACAGTTATCACCAGCCAGAGCTGAGAAATATTAAAGGAAGGAATTACTTTTTATTTTCTTCCTCCTCACTTAAAGAAGAAAAATTGTCTAAATTCCGTTTTTTTTTTTTTTTTTTCCTCTGAAAACACATATTTGAAGACATTATGGAGGACTTTAAAGCAATCTTGTTCAGATGACAAAGGCACAACTTGATCATCAACAGAAGACTGAGGAACATATATTACAGCAGCAACAAATGTTGGAAAAAAAATTGCTCCTACAGAAAAAAGAACAACAAAAACAGCAGAGAGAGCAATAGCAGCTTTTCCTTGAATTCTAAAAACATTAAGTAAAAAGGAATTTAGTGAAAACAACATTGCATTTTCTCACAACACAATTTGGAATTCTATGGAGACATTCAATTATCTTCCTGACGAAGCTATAACATTTGAAGTTTTCTATAGAAGATATGAAGATTGTTTTATGGTAGACTGTGAGGATTGGTCAAACACTAAAAAAGTTTGCCTACTTTTGAGAAAGTTGGGAACAGCGGAACATAGTAAGTTTGTTGATTATATTCTTCCGAATTAGGGTTCGATAAAGCAATAAATTTTTTGTCCGAGTTATTTAGCCCTAATACAACACTATTCCACAAAAGATGAAAGTGTTTTAACTTTTCAAAACAGGATGACAAGGATTATCTTACATTTGTGTATATTGCAAATAAGCACTGTGGCTATTTTCGACTGGCAGAATTGTCAGCCGACAATTTCAAATGCTTAATATTTGCCCAAGGTTTAGTCTCTGCAAAAAACTCTGAGATAAGATGGAGAGTTCTATCAAAACTAGAAAGTGAACCAGGTCTCACACTGCAAAAACTGGCTGAAGATTGCCAGCAAGTAATCAGTATTAAAAGCGATTCCAAAAATATCAAGGAATCAGGCATATTATATGTTAGGAGAATTAAGTACAAGCCAAAAAATTACTCCCCTGGAAAAGGTAGAGAAAGCAAAGAGTATGCCCATTCACAATCTAAAAGTAGACGACCATTTCAGAAACAAAAAAATTACCCACAAGCCCATGCGGGCGTTGTGGTAGACAACATTAAACGTCAGACTGCTTCTACCGAAACAAGATATGTAATAATTATGGCAAAATTGACCACAAAGGGGCGCTCTGTAGAAACAAAAGGAACAACAGAGTCAGACAAACTAGATCAAATGTAAAAGTAGATAAGAGTCTACGAAAATACGTCCTCGTCAACATTCTAAGCAAAACAGTTAAGCTGCAACTAGATTCTGGCTCGGATCTCTCAATTATTAATCTTCACACTTGGAGGAAATTAAAACAAATAATGAAAAAGGCAAACAAAACAGCTTGTGCAGTAACAGGAGACAAAATCAAATTTGAAGGTGAGCTAATGCTACCTGTAACACTAAATGGCATCAAAAAAGAAACTAAAAGTTTTCATCCATAAAAACTCTTAAAATTTATTTAGAACTTATTGGCTGGAGTGGTTTAAGTTGTGGGACCAACCAATCAACAATTTTTGCCAAAAGGTGAAAAATATGACAACCGATACCCAAGACCTGAAAGACGAATTAAAAGAAAAATTTCTAAGTTTTCTTGGCAGGGCTAGGAAAATGTACTAAGACAAAAGCCAGATTTGAGCTGAAAGAAAACATTCAACCTGTTTTCAAAAGAAAAAGAAATGTCCCATTTGCATCAGTAGAAAAAATAAACAAAGAATTAGACCAACTAGAAAATGCCGGTATACTGTCCAAAGTGAGTTTTAGCGAATGGGCTGCCCCTGCTGTATATGTAAGAAAAAGTCCAACCAAATTCTTGTCTGTGCAGATTTCTCAATGAGCTTCAATGTGGCTCTAAAAGATTATCATTACCCCCTCCCCACACCGAAGGAGGTATTTAATAAACTGAATGGCGGGGAAATATTCTCCAAATTGGACTTAAGCGTTGCATTCCTTCAAATCCCTGTTGAGGAGGAGTGTGCAAAACTTCTATGTATCAACACCCACAAGGGTTTATACAAGTTTGATAGATTGGCATTCAGAGTCAAGGTTACACCTGCAATATTCCAGTAGATCATGGATACCATGCTGGGTGGCCTTGACTTCACGTGTGCCTACCTGGATGACATTGTAATAGCAAGCAAATCTACCGAGGAACATTGCAAACAGATCTACAAGGTTTTTGAGAGAATTCAGGATTTCAGGTTAAAGATAAAAGAATCGAAATGTGATTTTTATATGAATGAAATAAGGTATCTCAGGCATATCATTGACAAGAATGGAAGAGAGTCTGACTCACAGCGAGCAGAAGCTATCAAAAATATGCCTTCTCCAAAAAATGTCAATGAGCTCCAAAGTTTTTTTGGACTTACCAACTATTACCAAGTATTCAGAAAAAACATGCACGAGCTATGTGCTCCACTGAATGAAAAGAGAAAATTTTGAACTGGACAACCGAGTGTCAGTCAGCTTTTGAAAAAATAAAAACTATATTAACATCAGAACTATTTCTGACTCACTTCAATAAATCAAATGGACAAGCTGAGAAGTTCATGGACATGCTTAAAAGAGCATTTAAAAAAGCTCAAAGAACTCCTACCGACATAGCATTACAGCAGTTTTTACAAGTTTATCGCATAACACCGAACCCGAAAACACCAACTGGCTCACCAGCAGAAACCATGTTTGCCAGAAAGATGAGATCCATGTTTGACAAATTAATTCCCAAACAGTCAAAAATACGTAAGACCGAAAAAGTACCAAAAGAATGATTTCTCCCAGGTCAGAAAATCTTCTTTAAAAGTTTCCAAAAGAATATGCCATACTGGGAGGAGAGCACAATCACTAGAAGGATCAATGAGATGGTGTATATAATACAGGGACCAAGACATACCCACAAAAAACACATTAATCAAATTAAAAAACAGCCTGAAATGGATTCTAACAGCACACAGGATGAAGTGGAAGGACCCACTGAGATCATTTACTACACATTTGACCTCAAGCCCCTGCGCAACATTGCAGGAACAATGAAGGTCGAAAGTCGGGGAGAAAGAGGAAATTTACCAGCCTTTAACAATCAATACCAAAAAGAAAAGGTATTAAATTTCAGGAAAATAATAAACCCTTTTACTGAGTAAAAGGCTTGGGAGGAGGGTATTGTGGGGACCGACCTACAGATGGACTCGTTCACACCTTTATAATATGGCTACCAACTCTGAGTGGGAGTCACTGAGTAGTAACCACAGAGTGAGTGAATAAGTGAGTCAGTGAGAAAGTACTCTCAGTCCACGTTTACCTTTGTACTACGTTTCCCGAGAATATACTATTCAACCTTATATCCAAGTCCGTGTTATCTTTCTATGGCTCTTCGGTCATAACAATTAGTATTCTAAAATCTAGAACAAATTAAGTGGTTAGTGTGTGTTTGCTTTTCATTAATAATGACAGACAAGGTTTTTTACCTTTTTGTTATCTTTTTTTGATTATGTATGAGAAAGCAATGGGTATAGACATTGTTTGAATGTTTGGGTTCAAGCACTTTCATCATTTTATCAGCATGTCTTTCCCATATTTAAATACTTTTAAAATGACTTTGTTGACATGTTTCATTAATAGGTTGGTTTTCCTATAATTTTATGAATTTTGTTTGGTTGTCAAGAATTGTTTTGAAATTTGTAGTCTTGGTGATTTTAGGATTACATATATGTTACTCGTATTACTATATCTGTATTACTTTGCATTCATATCAATGAACATATAAAACTTCACAATATGATCTCCACTAATATAGGACAAATACTTGTAAATAGCACATTTATGCTATTTTAATTTAAAAAAAATCTAAACATTAGAAATCTTAACCATAAAATTGTAAAAAGTATAAAACTAATCAAAATCTTCAACGTTTTAACTGCAGTTTTTTTCTCACTCACACAGCTGAAAAATTCTCAGCCTGAATAAGAAGCTTAACCAAAAAAAGTAGTGTTGGTTCAATCAAGAACATTTCAACACCAACTCCTGTCTACTGATAAAAAGTTAATTTTATAGCTTGTTACTGACAGTAGCAAAACTTGAAAATACATTTTACACAAAATTCAATTCTGCAACTATATATATCATTTTATAAGTATCCTCTGGGCCGTTATCAAATTTAATGTTTATTTATTTTTACAGTTTTAATTTGTAGATTACCATTAATTATAGCTTTAAATTTTGACTTTTCAGTTTATTAGAGAAAAAGTAGGTTAATAAGATAATAGCACTTTCCTCAAATTGTAAACACAAAAGAATTTCTTCAATAGATAAAAAACATTTGAAAAGTTGATTAAAGAAAAACACCAACTTACTAATAAACCAAATATGGAAAAATATTTTATGTAAAAATCACATACATATTGTAGAGAAGTTCTGTATTACAAAAAGAAGAAAATGTATACATTTTTTGGTGACAAGCTTCTTAATAGAAAAATCAACTCTAGTAAAGTTACTTTTATTTCTATTATCACAAACTTTATATTTTGAGAAAAATAATTTATTTAAAATATCTGACATTACTAGATCTTATCAGATGCACTCCTGTGAAATTGTTTCCATGCCCTCACCAACCATCTTTTTTTTATCTTGAGGTAAATCTTTCAATGGTATAAAGAAGAATAAAGGATTGTCTTTAGTTTGTTTTTTCTCACAAAGTTGGTGTAAATTTGCATATTTTATGCATTAATTTCTTAAGTTTTAAGAACTTGTTTTTCTTTAGATCTCAGCCAAGGAGAGTCGAAAACGTAGACAAGAATATGTGGATGGGTTGGAGAAGAGAGTTAAATTCTGCACTGTAGAAAACCAACAATTACACAAAAAGATCATTTCTCTCGAGAAACAAAATATGTAAGTTTTTTCTACTTTTCTCATTGTTTCATTGAAAAAGTTACTTTGTTAATGTTTATCTTGCAACTTTTTTTTTATGTTTGAGAATTAAAAAAAAAAAAATCTTATTCCAAGATATTTCCTGTTTTATTATCTATATTCTCTGGCATAGAATTAAGTCTTTAACAGAATTGCATTCATTTTGTGTTGTGTATATAATTACCATTTTTCATGTGTATACATAACAACAATTAGATAAAAAATGTCCTCAGCAGTCATAGTATATGATGGGTACATCCAATATATTAACACTGCTGCATTCTGAACTATATTTCAACATTAAAATCTTGTTACCTATACATATATTCACTAACTTTTCTAATACTTCCTCTAATAGCAAAAAAAAAAAAACTGATTTGACTATTGTTAGTTTTATTTTTATGGTTATTATACACTTTTGTATAAACATTACTTAATTATGAAGGATGGGAATTTGTGGCAAGCAATGATTGTCCATGTCCCAAAGTGACACAACACATAAAAAAAGGTACAAAAGTTGAGAATTTGTGTAAGTTTTAACGTTTATTTTCCTTATTTGATGTTAAGGTCTCAGTCAAGTACAGTTTTTGACACTTTACACTGGAAGAAATTTTTTCTTGTTCTGTTAAAGTTTATATAATCTTTGAATAAACACTTTGTCCTGACTGACAATGAGTAGAGCAGACATTATTCAAGAAATTTGATTGTCTAATTCACTAACTTATTTTTCCTCTGTTTTATAAGGTACAAGTTAACTGATAATTGAAAATGAACATTCTGGGTTCTTCTTAAGCTAAGTTTGATCCAATTGTTCAATCTTGCAGTATTAATCTCAAGATATTTATAGCAGATAGACTTGAAACCAAACCAACAATTTTATGCTATTACACTTAAATGTATATTTGAAGTTATTTAAATGCATAGTAATAAGCTATTTGACATGAGGAATTTAAAGATAAATATAGCATTGATACAATTAAAATAACTCAGCAGTATATTGTATTCTATTATTTAATATTGTAGGTAATATTGCAAATTCTGTCTTTGTGTTTTGTTTTTTTTTTTTTTTTTACCACAGCAGAAAATGCTGAGAAAGTTCACAAACTTTCAGTTGGTACAATAGACATGTGGGGGCAAAAATACCTGGATTAAAAAGAAAATTTAATGCCTAGTATCCTGTCCACAAAATACAAAAGTTTTTGTAGAAAAATAGAATCATATATTTCATAAATAGACAGTTGGTATTTTTCAGGGTCATATCTTTAATGTCTAAAGAGTTTATTTAAGTAAAATGTGATTTGTGATAAGTTTGTTTCACTTTATATGTGAACAATAGTAGTAACAATGGGAGATTGGGTTTTTTGTATTGTGAAAAAAAATCAAAATAATGTCACTGAGGTGTATGAAGTCTTTGAAAAAACAAACCTGATGTGAATTGAAAGCAGATATTAATTGCCTTTGTTTCTCTTGCTATGTTTGTTGTCAATACATGAGGAAGAAATGGAAATAAAGAACACAGTATGAAAGAGAAGGTGAGATGTGATTGTTTTGAGAAAAATTACAGAAATAAATGGCTGGAGAAAAAAAATTACTTATTATGGTTAATTTTTGAGGAGTCAGCGGGAGTTTCCTATGAAGATGTGAATAAGTAACTAACTCAATCACATGATCAGCTCTAAATGCAAACAAGTCATTGAAAGTGCAATTTGTTTTTGTCCAGTCGATAGCCACAGATTCTGATCTGATTTTGTGTGTCATGTTTCAGTTATTTGCTGTAAAATATAGGATTTGTATCCTATAGACATAAAAATAGTCTGTTGCCAAACAGATTGGGATAAAATAAGATTGTGTTGTTAAAAAATCATAGTTATGACTTTTGTTTCTTTCAGCTTTGAGCAAATATCTGTCAAAAAATGAATATTTGTCCTTTTGTATTTTATGACTAAGTTGTAAACCTTGGAATCATCACCTCTTAAAATACTAGTGAAATGATAAATCATTTCTTACCTCACAAAAGTTTGCGTAATAAAATATTGACTGAAAAGTTTTCTACCTTTTGTGCAGATCTCTGGTGACCCAAATGAAGAAACTACAGTCTTTTATTTTGTCTTCAACAAATAAACCTGTTCAGACCAGCACATGTGTGATGGTAAGTCCTTTAGAGCAGCACATATGCTGTTATGCTTTTTTCTGATCCCTTAATTTTTGTAAGAATACTCTGAAAACACAAGGGCTACTTCAAAAGTAATGTTTTCTATTTCATTAAAACTACAAAAGATGCAGGAGACACAATACTATTATTGAATAGAGAAAATCTTGAAAATTTTCTCCCACAAAGTTATTACTGTTGGCAGAATTGGCATTTTCAAGGTTTCCTTTGTTTTGTGGATTGACGCCTGCACATTCTTTGTTTTGTCTCGATATAATTTGTTTTTTTTTTTTTGGACACCCCTTCATATCAGATTCTATTTTGTTATCTGTTACAAGCTAAAAATAAGTAACTGTTAGATTGAAGTTGTAAATGTGTATTTTTTTTTTTTACTAAAAGATAGATTATAAAGCATGCAACAGAAATATCTCCCACGTAATGGTAAGACAACAGATAAATGCAGACATCATTATGACTAATGTCTTATCATTAGGTGGGAGGTATTTCTGCTACACTCTGTATAAAACTCGCCACCATTTTTGTGCCATGTCTACAAAATTTCCTTTGCTCTTTTATTTTGCAGTACATTAGTTTTCTTGTTTTAGTTTGTAAGCTTTATATTGCAACTAGAATAATTTTAAAGGAATATTTTTTTTTATCCTACTTTTTACTGATAAAAGAAAAATTGAGTTGCAAGTAAAAAAGTAAAATGGATGTGAAAGCAGTGATACTTCTTTAGAGTTACATATTTGTCTGACTCTGAGATATATTTTCTTTCAGGTTTTGTTGCTGTCATTTGCCTTAATTATAGTGCCAGCCTTTAATCCATTTAGAAATAAAGCTATCCCTGCTGGTCTGAGTTTGTCTAAAACTCCAATGCCAGGTAAGACTATAAATTGTTTTTCTTTTCATATTTAATGAAACTTAAAATTGTCAATAAAAGATAATTTAATTCAATGCATACCTTATTTAAAAATTACTTATCTGCCTTTTGGTGGGTCTGTACAACCAATTAACATAGGCTTAGTACCCAGGTACTGCATATGCAGAGTAAATAGATACCTTATTTAAAAATTATTCCATACAATATTAAACTCAACCTGATCAAAGGCTTTTCTTTACTTCTCATATGTAAGTAAAATGATTAAAACTTTACTTTTAACTTGGTATAGTTTCTAATCCCTGTTTAACAATTTAAAGATTAACTTTTCTCTGTTTTTGCAGGCAATTCTCGAAGTCTCTTACACAAAATGGATGATTATTGTTCCTCAAATGAAGATCAAGTGAGTACAATATTTCAGCGAAATCCATTCCTGAGCATACCAAAGAGTTCAGTGCCACCAATTTCGATGACAAATGAAAATCCTAATCATGGTTCCAATAATCTCCCAGAGACAGAAATCTACAAGAGCAATCAGAAATCTTATAACAACAACAGTCCAGCAGCAAGTATGGAAACCAACAAAGTGGTTCTGAAACCCAATGCCTCCATACATGTTGTGGCATCTATCCAGACAGGAAAAGGATCTTTGTCTGGGGACATTAAACATTCAATACATACAGCTGGGGCTGCAGATTAGGATGATTATAGAAGACCTTTTTTTTTCTTTCCTCCCTCAGAACTGTCTGAAAACTTTAGCTCGAATGGAACATTTTGTTCTAATGTCTTTCATTCTGGCAAGATAACAATGCTGGGATTTTTAATCCATGTGATCGGATATGCACATTTGTTGCTATGGGGTAAATTTATAAGCAAATGTCTGCACTACAAATTCTGTGTGTCTATAAAATGCAAACACAGATTTAATATTCTTAATGTTAAAGCTGCTACATCTATTATGATTTAAATTGATTTTTTTTTTTAAATAACAAAAAAAAATGTGTTTCTATAAACGTAAGGTATTGGAGAGTAGCATGAGCAGATCAAAATCATTATCCATTAGGAACAATCATTACTGAGGATGGGTGTGGGGAGAAAAATATTTTTAAAATTATCTTTCCTTTAAAGTGATAAAACTAATCATATATAAATATATATGATATAATTGTATATATAAATTAATACATTCATACATATTTGTGTGGTTGCATAATGTGTAAAAAAATAAGAACACATTTATTTCTCAAACGTCTGCAGTAAATTAATGTTTATTTTTCTTTTAACATGTTCATAAGAATGTCATTGTCTTAACATTCTGCTCCCTGGTACCTTTTTATTGGAGTGAAACACAAAACCAACTAATCTATTAATATCTAATCTCAAGACAATAGTGAAAAGAAATCCTGCCACTCCGCCCTTTTGTTAAAGACAGAAAAAGAAAGCAGTCCTTAATTTTGGTTAAGAAAATTTGAAATTTAAAATGGCTGAAATTTTTTTTAGAACATAAGACAACACCCATCCCCACCAAGAATATCATGAGGGAATTTTCTTAGTGTGACACAATAATTTCTATATAAAGTTTCTTTTAAATGTGCCACAGAATGATAAATACAAAAAAAAAAATTCTGCAAAGAAATAAACATTTTATCCAAATTATATATTTAAGAGAATTTTCTACTATCAATAAACTTTTTGGCCAACCCAGTGTACACACACACACTGTGGCTAGTTAAAATTTAACCCACAGAGCTGCCGGCAGTAATCTGTGGTTTGACAGTGGGGATTGTGTTGTTTATGAAAATATTCAGCTCAAATGAATTCTGCTTACCTCAGGATGTTAGCAAGTATTTTTCACTCTCAATTTTTTTCCCCTTCTTAGGAAGAATGTTTCTCACAGTGTGTATATAGCAAAAACATTCAAGTTTTTTTGTTTTTTTTAAATCAATTGTTTCGTCATTAGTTGCATTCATATTATAAATATTAGGACATCCATTGTCTTTCAGTTTATTTTTTTTTAAGTATGTTTTATTGTTTTTATTTAAAATAATTTTACCCTACATTATTGACGAGATAGAATGTTGCTTTGGCCCCATTTTTCTGTCTACCCAACAATTATAAATAATATTTTTCTTTCTTATTTCTACAAAACCTCAAGTTATTTTTTACACGTTGAAGTGATTATTTACATCTATATACAGGTTCTTAAGTCTATTTATATCCCTGCAAAATGGAGAAATGACAAGTCTAGTGTCATAGTAATTGAGAAATTAGATAAGATTTGTCAATTCTATATCCATCCCAGACTCTTAATAGATTTACTTTACTACCCCCTCCCCAACCATTATTGTATATACTGTATATTTCCATGTATAAGACAACCTTTAATTAAAAATTGGTTTTGTCTTATACTACAATTTAAAAAAAAAAATTAAATTCTGACTTTTGTTTGTCGGTAAGCTAACCTTGGCCTTGGTGCAATAACCAATTCGGAACATGATTGTTATTGTCAAAGTATAAGTAAAAGGTTATTAGTAAACCAGGCTGTTTGTAACTGTTTAGATACATAAAAAGAAGTAAAAGAATCAGTATTCAGAAGAAATCATGTGATGAAATGTGAACAAAACAATGTTTTCCTCTTTTAGGTGTACATGTGTAGGAAAAACATAAAGAATCTGTTTTGTTATTTTGTATTTTTAAGGATACAGTAAGTAACAACACTTCCAATAACATGTCATACTACAAGCATAGGATAAATTCATGAAAATTTGCTATATTTTTTTTTCACATCCTCTTCTCTAAAGGTCCCCTTATACATGGAAATATATGGTACTTATTTTCTTTGTCTATTCAGTAAATGAATGTAGATGTCATGGTGAAATATTCATTACTTCATCTTTCCTACTCATTAGATTAATGAATATCTTAACTTTTAATCTACTAATACACTATTATTTAAAAACATATATATATATATATATATATATATATATTTTGATTTATTAAGTCATGAAAAAAAATAATGTAAATGTGCATTTGTTTGGTTTATGTAGGCATATGTTAATTTTCTATAGCCAAAGTTTGTTGAAAGTTCAAGAAACCAGTCATAGGATTTCTTTTTTTTTTTTTTTTTTTTTTAACCAAGCAACACTGACCCTCCTACGCACAAAAGAAAAAAATGCCTGGGCACTCTACAAATTGTACAAACTCCAAACTCACAAATTCATTTTTTGTTACTCTTCAAGATCCTGTTTAACTTACCAAATAATATCTGTTTGCTGTATTCTGAATAGTAGACAGATATTTATGCTAATCTTGGTGGGATCAGCTTCATAAAACCACAGGGGGGTGGCAAAACAAGAGGTAAGGATTGTTAAACATTCAGCTATCTTTTTGACTTGTTGAATTCTCAAATAAGGAACAAATTTTTGTTGCATGAAACAAATATTTTGCTTGCTTAGCCTCTTTTAAATTGTTCAAATTATCTGAAACTGCTGCATTAAAAAGAAAAACAAAATAATGGTTTTATGCAAAAGTCAACTGAACACACCAAGATTGATTTTGTTGAAGCTATAATAAATAAATATATATTATAAAATGGATGAGTATTTTTTGTTATCTGTTGCTTTGTAAAATAAAACTGACTGCATTCTATGGATTGTCTATAACCCATGATTATTTTGTCAAAAGGGACACATTGATAACCAGACGTTTGACAATCATGTTTAAGATAAAGATGATTTATTAAAATTTTTTTATAATATTTGAACAAAAACTGATTAGGTATTTTTTGCACATACAATAAATTGGAATCCATAAGGAGTGGCCTTAAACTTACAGCTAACCAGATAGACTGAGCACATCCACCTCACTCCTAGAATTGTTTAGGCTAGCTGGGAAAAATCAGTCAAATGGCTAGTCTTACAGAAAACCCTGAAATACTAACTGGTAAGACAGTTCTATTTTTAAGCCAAGAGAATATTTTATCGTACAGAAAAATTCTCTACAGATGAAAGTCAACATATTGATCAAGTAGTGCATCTTGGTCATTCATCATAACTGATAGGATAAAGAGATGTATTTTTTTATTTATGTATCTGGCATGTGTACAGCTAAACTGACACAATGCCATTAAATTTCCCACAGAATTAGTAGTGAGGCTAGCCAACCAGGCTAAGTTTTGTCAGCAGAATACAAAGAGTTACACTGGTTTTCTCAGAGCAAAGAATGAGGTTATGACATTTTCACAGAGGTCAAGTGGAAAACAAAGGCAATTAACACTGTATATTGAAGAAGAGAAAGGAAAATCTCCACAGATTGTGACTGGTGAGAATGGGCAAAATGGTTTAGCAGTGAACCCCAGAGGACAACTGCTATCAATGACTGTCTCACCATCAATTAGTTGAGGTAGATGGATCATAAGTTCTGTTCTTTGTTAAGCTTATAAATCTTGGGATGAGTAGATAAAGTCATGAAAAGTTTTTAACTAATAATGCTGTCACTATTGTTAAATGTCACTTTGGCTTCTTCAATTCAAAATTCTGGAAACGTATCCATGTTTATGGTAGATGGCTGGCAACAACTCAGAATATTATGATACTTACCTTAGAAATTTCTTTTGATCCTTGATAGGATGAGAGTGGGATGTATAGGGATCCTCAACTCAGTGGTACAAGCCTATGAATCTTCAATGAATGATGTAGGAGCAGCCATAAATGTGTTAAAACTTGTCAAAGAGCAGAGTACTGACAGAACTGAACCATAGTAAGGATTAAGTGAAATTGGTAACTAGAAACAGAAATAGAACTTTCATTGTCTGAATTATTATAAATATGTACATCTATATTAGTATGACTTTACCATTGACTAGCTTTAAGTATCTATTTTTTTTTCTATTGCAATATTATTTTTAGATTACATTAGATTAGGTTAGCAATGTTAATCTGCAAAAATTTACTACATTAAATATTTATGAATTACAAAAACTTTCATTTGAGAATTATGGTTTTGACCTGCTTTAACACATTACTTTGCTGTCACATAACCTCTATTGCATTAAAAGGAAGGCTATTGGCAGCTCTAATCTTTGACATTGCAAGGTGCTAAAAATTATAATACTCCCCCTGTTCTTTTGCCAGACAAGTTATACTGGTAATTACCTATTGATTAAACAGGTTTAGATTTTAATTATGAATTTATTTTAACTGGCTCAAGTAAAACTATTTTGTAAATATGGAGAAGTAACTGGCATTTACTGTTTTTTGGAATGGTAAAATCTTGGTTTTGATTGGAATTAAGCCAAAGAAATTCCTACAAGGTTATAAAAAAACAATTTAGGTTGTGGAGGGAAGTTTTTTTTAAAAATAAATTAGTGTACTAAGCAAAAGTACAAAACTTTTTCACTATTGTTAAAAGTAGATCAGCAATTAACATTTCAATGGTAAAGGAAATTAATTTACTTGTTTTATTAGTGAAAATTTTCATATCCTTGTCTTTTAAAATTTATATCTTCATCTTTTTCTTCATTTTTTTCCTCTGCTCTGCATAATGTGACTATTATCTGCTTCTCAGTGTGAATTTCTTGGCTCTCTAGGGTTAAAGAGTAGAATAGACTGGGCTCTCCAACTTACTCTGGTAACCAGCCCAAGAGAAGGAAAACCGAATTTCAACTGTGGCAAAGGCAATGGAAAAACACTCCACTACATTTCCTGGGAAGGCATGACAATTCACAATAATACGCAAAAAAGAATCTGTAGAGATCTATGATCAGCTACTTTCTGAAGAAACATGGCATTTAAAACAAAAAAAAAAGCAAGAAAACAATAATACTGGAAGATGTTAATTTACTTTCATGATTTTCTTGTATTAATTAATTTTAATGAAGAATGTTAATTTATTATTCATTGAACTGAAACAAGTGAAAAATAGTAGAAATTCAGAAAACTGAAATTTTGTCTTTTTCAATCACAATCATATACACAAAATTTCTAGCATAGCATCTATAAACATTAAGATTCCTGCAATCTGAAAAACTGTAGTTGATTTCTAACTAAAAATAAGTCAGAAAAGGTTAATCCAAATTCAAAACAAATTTAGATGTCTTAAGTGAGTATATTTCTGAATCTGCCAAAAGAAAATCATTTTGAACAATTTTTTTTTCTTTACTTCAGTACAAGAGCATATTCTCTAAATCCATTCACTGATATCAAAATCCAAAAGTAAGAGAAAAATACTTTTGAAGAATATATAAAAAAATTCAAATTTAATTTTTTATAAAATTTTCAACTAAAATAATTTTGTGTCAATTAAACATTTGGTAAAAGTAATGTTTATATGAAAAAAATCTTACTTACCTGGCTGGCTTGTTAGTATAAGCACTGAACTGATACCGTGCTAGCAATGCATTTTTTTTGTAGCAGGCCACCAGGTCAATTGGACCACGCTTTTTCCATCCACACTTTAACTCCCACTTTATGCATCCAGCCTTTGTGCTATGCAATAACATGAATTCCATTTGACAATTTTTCTTTTGGCAATGTTTTCCTTTTTAAAATCAACAATGTTGGTAGTTTGGTGCCATCAGTGTAACAAGTTAAAACTGCTGTGTAGTCACTTTTCATGACTGGTTTTAGTACTTTTCACATCTTTGCTTTTATGAAAAGGTATATCAAATGTTAAAGGAACTTCATCCATATTCCTGATCTGGTTAAGTTCGAACGAGTTCTTTTTAGCATTAATGATAAATTGATAGAAAGTAAGCATTTTCTGTTCATAGTCATTTGAGATATTTTAGTTTTTGTTTGTAAGTTTCATTTGTTTCACTTCCTGAACTGTAAACACCAAGACGTAGAGCTTTTGAAGTCTTCTACTTCCATGTTCGTTGTGTGTTTTCTTGCTTCCAAGATTATCATTTTCATACTAACTGCAAATCCCAATTTTCTGTGTCCATGTACTCTAATTGTGGCTATTTTGCTGGTACTTGGCATAAATTGTGCTTTGTCTTGTTTCCAACTTCACTCAATCCTTCTTCTTGTTTCCTCCACTGTGGAATCCTTTTTTTTTTTTTTTTTTTTTTGGTAGGTGGTGGTTCAGTGAAAGTGTCCTTCTGAAGCACTGTTACAATTTTCTTTGGTATATTGTACAACTTGTAGTTTGTATGCAATAATATAAGTAAATCATTTTAATAAACTCGCCATGGGTGATAATTTGCAGGACAACCCCCCCCCCCCCCCCCCCAAAAAGCTTGTGATTCGTGTGCCAGCCTGGTGGTAACTGATACATTCGTCTTGGAAAACAAATATTTTTCAGGGTATTTTTTAGGGAAAAAAGTGCGTCTTGTAAGCTGGAAAATATGGTAATTATTTACAAATTCACATTGATTAGGAACACAGTTTCTTAAAGGACAAGCAAATTCATAAATAATATTGGTTCTCTGTAATTTAGATCTTGCAGGTGAGTTATTATTTTTGACAATGCAGTAAACAATTTCAAATTTTTTTAATAGATAATTTAATTTTCTTGTTTTTTGTCAACTGCAGTTGTGTTTTCCTTTATAATGTTTAAGCGAAGATTCATCTTGCTTATAGTTATGAGGCATTTGATTTTTTTTTTTTTAGAAAAGGTTGATCTTAGTTTTTAACTCATAACTTCATATTTATATTTGTTTTTTGGTTTCTCTGGAAATAAGATATTGGCAATATTTTAAATGAAAACATAATTAGAAATTTACATAGTATGTTTCTTACATAAATATATTGAAGATTTTGCTAATATAGGTTGGTTAATATCAGTTTTATTGTGAAATATTTACTAGCATAATTAAATCTGACATCTTGTAATAAATAATATATTTAAAAACAAAAAAATGAATGCAACTAGATGTACAAGTTTAATCTCTTTACAAACACTGAAAAAAAAATGAAAGAAAGGTTCGTAATATAAGCAATCATTGCTAAATATTTTCAAGAAAATATTTCTAAAAACATTACTGACATTGATTATGAAGTAAATCAATAATAACAGATGAGAAATTAGTAGTTAGTAATGTACCATCATTACTAACTACCTGATGAGACATTGTTCTTTCAATGTCAAAACAAAATGTACAAACATGTTCTAAAGTATAATTTATAAATATTCATTGCTCTATTTCTATATTGAGCACTGTTTTAAATTAATGTTTTGAATGTTGGAAATATTTTCTTTGTTCCTTATTCATTTGGAGATATAGACTATATATATATATATATATATATATACTAGCAGTATAGCCCGATGTTGCTCGGGTGTAATGAAAGCTTTAAAACTGATCCAGTCTTTGGATGTTGGCACGAAAGATTAAAAAACAATAGTTGTTTCCAGTTAAACCGAAACTGTAGACTGAAAGAAAAATGAATGGATGTAAGTCAAATTTTGATTTCCGGTATTGATATCAAATAAGTTTTTTCATTGTAAACTGAATTTTGAAGGCTAAATAAGTTTTCTGAGTAAATGGTATCATGACTGAGACTAAGAACTACAATTATACCTACTTAGAGCCAAACCCAAAGCAAAAACTAAAAGGGCTGAAAAAATAGACATACAGGCAGATAAACAGACACACACACACAAACATCTTGCCTTTTATATTTATTTATATATATATAAATAAATAATCGCTTTTCTGCACTATTGTAAGAACTGCAACCTTGAAACTTCTGAATATCGTTTCTTATGTCTTTGTCTATGAGTGTATCAAATTCGATTAAAATCGGACCACTCCTTCTATAACTGATTTTTGTGATTATTGATTTTCGATATTTATCGGGGGTACCACGACACAAAACCTAGCTAAGAACACTCACAGACGCTTATAGTACAACTGTGTAAATTTTCAGGAAAATCGAGTCAGCCGTTTTAGAGTCTATAGGTAACAGACACACAGCCAAAGTTCCATTTATAAATAAGTTTTTATGTATATATATATATATATATATATATATATATATATAGAAAGAGAGAGAGTCTATATTTTTTGAACAAAATCTTAGTTATCTCCATCTAACTCAACTCTGTAAGATATCTGGAAGTGGCATGACTCATGGAAGGAAGACAATATACCTCTGACTGAAATAAAGAGTTCAGTTCAAAATTCCAATCACTTGAAGAAGTTCAGACCATACAACGACGGAATCGTAAATGTGAAGGCAAGGTTTTATAAACACGTGTTTTTGTAAATGTTCTCTGTGACAATTATTTTAGAATTAATTGTTGCAGTTACGATTTGTTGTAAACAAGTGTTTCCAATGTAAGACGGGTAACCAGAGATGGTAACTTTATGAAACCTCATAACAACAATGATTAATTTTAAAATAATTATAATAGAGCACATTTACAAAAATTCACAATCATGATGCAATTACATTAAGTTTGTCCTCACAATTCACCTGTGAGGAAGATCTAAAAAGAGATTGAAAGTACTTGGATTAACAAGAATTACAGCACTTTCTTTGATGAATTTCAACTTAACATCAAAAAGGTAATTATAGAACTAGAATGAATTATTGTAAAAATAGACAATTTATCTATATTATTTAATGAAACATGCTTAAATGAAGATATACTGCCTATATATATCCAAATGTAAAAGAACGAGGAATAAAATTGCAATGTTCAAAACATTAATTTAAAATAGGGCTCAATATAAAAATAGAGCAATAAATATTATTCAACTTTTACATTAGAACATGTAAGAAACTACTACAAAATTGTACACTTTGTTTCGACATTGAAAAAACAATGTCTCATCAAATTGGTCTCATTTTCAACAAACTGATAAGACATTGTTTTTTTTTCAATTTTGAAACAAAATGTACAATTTTGTAGTAGATATTTACATGTTCTAATGTAAAAGTTGAAAGTGTGTGTGTGTGTGTGTATATATATATATATATATAATATTTTTTGTAACAAGTATTTATAAACAGAAGTAAAATGTTAGTTTCACAAAATTTTTAAATTTAAGAGATGCTCATAAATATTCATCAGATTAATTGAAAATATTTGGTAAAATATGGAGGAGACTAAGGGACATAATTATGTGGTAAAATATGGAGGATTATAAGTAATTTAATGTCTAATAAATATTATTTAAAATATATAATACATAAATTTATCCTATACTAAAATGATTTAAATATTAATTGCATAAAAAAATTCAATAACAACATCATTCACTTTCATCTTTATTCATATTGTCCTTTTACAGATATAACTAAATTGTACACACACAACACTATCCTTATATTGATATTGAGCACTTGATAACAAAAAAATTTGCTTGCCTAAAATGTCTTTCCACCAGTAAACTACTACAAAAAAACAAACAGTAATTTTGGCACCAAACACCACTAGAATTTATCACACACGCACACACATATTTCTTTATGGGAGTAAAATATATATCTTTTTTTCTTCTTCTAAGGAAGCAATAGATTTTTATCTCCTACATTTTTCTCATTTTGTTTCTATTTCGTCTAATGTCATTAATAATAATTATCATTATTACCATCTTCAGATTTCTTTCATTGGCCTACTATACCTACATTTTGTAAGAAGCACATGTGGACAATCTTTCTCTCCATGTATATATATATATATATATATATATATATATAAAACCTACAGATATACAATTCATATTCTCTCTTTTTACAGACATATTAATATAATTTTAAAAATATGCACACATACATGACAATATATATAAGGAGCTAGTTAAAAGCCCAAAGTATTTGCCTATTAAAAAGAAGAAAAAATATGGCTTAACCTAACACCTTTTTTTTCAACCATCTTTAAAATAGTCCCTGTGGACTTATATAGAATTTACAGTAATCTCCCATTAACCATAAAGGATGTATTTCATAAGCCCCTGGCAGTTATCTAAAACCATGACAATACTAAACCCTAAATACATTTTTTCCATGCATGCATACATACATATCTGTGATATTTAGTATAAGCTATAAAAATTAAACTAAGAAATTAATAATAATAGAATAATCATAGCAATATACATTAATAACATTGCAACTATTTCAATGCAACAAGAAAGAGATTTTGCGTAAATATGTGACAATGGATGAAACGTCACTCCACGACTTCACTCTGGAGTCAAATCAGCAGTCAGCTGAGTGGACAGCAGCAGGTAAAAGTTGTCCAAAGCAACCAAAGATGCAAACATCAGCAGGCAAGGTTTTAGCCTCTTTATTTTGGGATGCACAACGTATTTTGTTCATCGATTACCTTGAGAAAGAAAGAATCATCAATAGCAAATATTATATTGTATTATTGGTGCATTTGAAGGAAGAAATTTCCAAAAACCAACCACAAATGAAGAAGAAAAAAAGCGATCTTTCAGCAAGACAACAAACATACCGTGTCACAAGTTAATCACAATGATGGCAAAACTACATGAATTGCACTTTGAACTGCTTCTGCATCCACCCTATTCTCTAGATCTGGCCCCCAGCAACTACTGGCTGTTTTCAGATCTCGAAGGAATGCTTCAGGGAAAGAGATTTGGCTTCAATGAAGAAGTGATATTGGAAACTGAGAAAGATGAATCGTTCTACAAAAAAAGGCATTGAATTCTTAGAGAAGCATTGGAATCAGTGTATCACTCTAGAAGGAGACTATGTTGATGAATAAAGTTGAATTTTGCCTAAAAGTTGTTCTTTTATTAGTTCAGCCCAGGATTTGAGTGATGTGTTATTCGCAGTTTCAAACAAACCTTAAAAAGAAAAATATTAGTTACCAATTAAGATTTTGTAACATTTTGAGAAATATGCTAAACAGTAAACTATATTGTAATATTTTCTTAATTCAAAAGCTCAAAATATAAAGGATTTTCAAATGAGTTTTACTGAAAGGTAATAAAAATTAAAGAAATTTACCAAACTAAAATAGATGATAATCTTACAGAAAAACAAATTGAGTACTCTCAGCATTTTATGTCTTGAGAGTGATAAACTGCATGAAATTTATTTTAATGATTTAATCAAAGACTTTATTGCAAACAAATCAAGACAAAATTTAATCTAAAATTAATTTTTCTACTATATCTGTGTATTAGATTTCTCACTGTGATCCAAGTCATTATCTTTCATAACAAGATGATAAAATACAAGAATCTGTTATTTTCTATCTAATTACCATGACATAATTACTAGATTGCCTATTTGAAGTTGACAATTTCAACCACAAATGTAATTAATTTTTTTCACTTGTGATGATCTAGGATAGCAAGACTGTATCAAGTCAGAATTTTCCTTCTTCATCATCATCTTTGTTTTTTTTTTTAAATGTATTGCTAATGAATTTGAAGATTAGAATTTCATTGTAATACAGAGCCCTTTCATTCTAGACAAATTTATGTAAGATGTATAAAAACTTATAAAAAAATTAGAAATTTTAATTGACTTGTTACATGTTTTATACCAAAAATATACCTCTATTTATAGACAGGGAAGGGGGTGAAAAATACTTGATGAAGGTGGGGGGTTCCTAAATTTTATTAGCTCAAAGAATTCTTATGGCCTAACTCTGGCCCTATGTACATGCCTGGAGGTTGACAAGGAATCAATGATTCCATGAAAAGGTCAATGATCTAAAATGTTTGAGGACTCTGACTCTACATTTCATTCCTTACTCAACATGGGAAGTAACAACCTTCTGCCCTTAATCTGTATAACATACTTGATTGGCATAGTAAATGAATGAGTTTTCTCCCTTACAAGTTCAGACTATAGAAAAGTACTGGAAGGCCAAAACCTTATTTTTTATTTTTGTTTTTTAAATCAGAAAACAGTGTTGGAAGCCTGTAAAAGAAGACAGAATCTAATAGACATCAGTAAGAGAGACGGTCAAAAAGTATGAGCTACGAATTAGATATGTCAGAATCCATTTGGTACACGAATTTAACTATCTGGGTAGTGCAGTAATGAACAAGGGAAAATGTGACACAGAAATCCAAATAGGAATAGAGAATGGTGCCTTCCAGAAACTAAACAAAATATTAAGAGATAGGAAGATTTCATTAGAAATAAAGAAAGGTGTTCTGAACTCTGTGATATCTAACTCCTATATGGCAGTGAATGTGGGACAATATTTCCACTTATCAAAAGTGCTCAAAGCAAAAAATGTGGTTTTAGTGATAAAGGCTGAAAATAGACTGAACATGTCAGTAAGAAGGAAGTTTTAAAGAAGATGGGAACTAAAAGGACACTTAAAACCAGAAAGTAACAGTAACTTATGGGACATAAGAAAAGAGAGCCTGGAGAATTTAATACTCACAGGGCATATTAAATGAAGGAGGTGTAGAGTGAAGCAGCAATTAAGCTACCTAATGCTTTGTGTGAATAGCTGACAGAATAGGGACAAAGGGGAGGTGGTAAAAAGTTGCTTCCTGCTATGACATGATGGTATATAAAAGGGACAATGTTAAAATGTGAGCTGAAAAAGCCAAAAAGGGTTCATCCTAAAATGAAGTGTAAGCTGGAATGTGGAGAGAGAAAATGGAAGACATTTTCCCTGAGGATAGGAAGTTAAAAGAGTCATCTGGAATATTTTGCCATTATGAAAGGTTCTGAAAATATACTCAAATGTTTATTTTGTAATTTTGAGGATCTGAAATAAATTGAGAAATAACTTTATCTCTTCCTTGAGAAATTGAGAAAACAAATATCGTTGGTAAAGCTGGAAATAAGGTCCAGGAATGGAGAAAAAATTTTATCTCAACCAAAGATTTTGAGGGTGAGGTCATTGGTAGGTAGAGAAAGATGGATGGAGGTTATATTTTTGCTCACAAAAAATGAACTGGGAAATTTAGAAAGTTGAAATGAAAACATTTTTTAAGAATTTGTAGAAGGTTATGAAAATAGATCCTGTTGGCAGCAGGCAAAAGAATGGTCTGGCCAATGTTTCTGTTGGACAAATAGAACCAGAAATTGAGAAATAATTTTATCTCTTCCTTGAAGAATCAAGAGAATTAAAATTAATAACTAGAACAAGGCCCTGCCCTTTCATGGTTTTAAATATTAGATTCATTACAAAGACAGTTGTTTCAGCTCTTTCGGGGCAGGCTGAAGTTGAATGCTGAGAAGGAAGAAGAATTTATCACCATCCATTTGGAGTAATGGTACAAGGCATAAATGATGCAGGTGTGAGTTGATAAGAGGATCAATCCTTGTGACTACTCCCAGGAAGGGTGAACAATTTTCCAAATTTGGAAAGTTGATTAAGAATGTAGAATTAGGGAACAAAGAAAAATTCTTGGAATTAATATAAAAATTGGGGAATCACTGAACCCCCAGAACTGTCAGCCCCAATGCTGGTTGTGAGCCAGAATGCATATAAGTAGACTGCTTTGGAGACTCAAGGACTTGTGCTGTGAATCCTCACATCAATTGTCTCTGGAATCCACATCAGCCACCAGATCTCCTAACTCTAAAAAACTTGAACCCAGCTCCAGAAATTTTGGCAAGGCCGTGTTACTATAGAGATTGATGCAGGAAGAGTTAATTAACCCAATGAGTCCTTTGTTTATTTTTTTTTTTTTGAGTTGTGGAGATAAATCTTCCCTTGATATAGCTTCTGCCACAGTTTGATTCAGTGCTTTGATTATCAGCAACATTTGATCTTTCACTGCTTGAAATCAAGAACACGTGGACAGAGTAGGTGTAGACCAATGGAGGTTTGGCCTTGTGGTTAACATATTGTCCTCAAACTCTGAGGACTGGACCGCTAAGCTTGGTTACCTCATCTGGCATATAGCAGGGTTTATATTATCTGGTTACTGCTGACTAGGATTTAACCCAGGATCAATGTTATACAGCTACAAAAGACAGGAAATTATGAAGTGTCATGAGAGTCCATGTCCTGAAGGAACATGGTAAATAATGATGAGAATATTCTTCATTGTAAGCCATTCCTTTATAGTTCAACTCTAAGATCTAAGAGAGATCATTATACCAGAAATGTGGCACAAAAATCCAAAGGCACATTGGAATAGCTAAAGATGCCTTCCGAAAGCTATGCAAAGTACTGAGGAAGAGGAAAATTTTGTTAGAAACATGCAAGAATGCTGAACTGCTATGTGATATCAATCTTCCTCTGAATGCTCACAGATGAAGAGATTGGAGATAACAGAGATATAGTTCTATAGAAGAATGCTGACAATATCATGGATGGAAAATTTAAACAAGGAAGTTTTAAGAAAAATGGAAAAAGGACACTTGTAATTAGAATCAGATAGCAACAGTTGACATTTCTGGGACTCCTAATGAATAAAAAGGAGCTTAGAGAATTTGACACTCATTTGGACATTAAAGGCATAAACAGCAGAGGGAAACATTGAGTTAACTACTTAATGAGCTTGCGTAAACAGATAGTAGTACAGAGACTGGGAGAAGTAGTAAATAAACAAACATTACTTAGAGCTACAAAGATGATAAATTGTGGAGAGCCATGATACTGGCATAACTTGAGTGCCTATTATAGAACAATGATTAGTTAGTCATATAAGTGAGTTGTAATTATGGCTTTGATACCAAACGAACTTAAATTTAGTAAGTACCGACAGAACATACCTGTGGGATTTAGGCCAAAAATTACTTAGAAAAGTTTAAATTTCTGTTCTTGATAGCAAAGTCCTTCATCTGCTTGAAATATACAGTGACACGCATAAGTATTGGATACATGTTATTTTCTGTTATAACTCTAGTTTATGTTCGCCATTTTGCCTGATATTTGGTAAGTAATATCTCGTAAAGTTGTTTTAGTTGTATGTGGAAGAAAAATTAATGGTTGAATCCATTTTTTTATCAAAGTTCAAAATTACGCTATGCAAAAGTATTGGATACATGACACTTTTTTCAAATTTCCAATCAAAACTTTGTATTTTAAAAGACTTTAAATATTCAAATTTTCAATAGTATTGTAATGTTATCTCTGACCAATCAGAGAAGCACACAATTGGTTACAAGATTTTTTACAAAGTTATTTAAAAATTGAAAACTGAAAATAATAAATAAATATAAAGAACAAATGATTTAATCCAAGCAAATAATAAACAAATTAATGAACCTTTTGCCGCCATGACAACAATTAGAATAGCTAAAATAAATAATTGATAACAAATCCAAATAAATAAATTAAACATTAAAAATTGAAAAGAATAAATATAAAAATAAAAACAAGTAAAATAAATTTATCCAAATAAATAAACCACTCCAGCCAAAATAACCACTAGAAAGATTACCCACAATGCACCACTGACCTGTATGTATAAATAGCTGAGGAAAACCCAACACATTGCCCGATGATTGCACCTAGCATGAAACAGTCTGTTGCCTCTGAGTGTTGATATGTTTATATATGTGAGATTGTAAAAATTATACTCATGCCAAAAAACTTTTTTTTATTTATTAAATATGATCTAAGGAGTATTACCCATCTATCTCCGAAAAAACTTAATGAGGCTATTAGTTTTGCTAAGGAATTTAGTGAAATTTCAGATCAAGAAATAGATGTTATCAGGCATTATTATACCATTACAATATTTTATGAATAAAAAAAGATGACATAAATAGTTTTGATAACCCCATGGGAGTGTATGACAGTGCAGAGGTATCAGAATTAATAGGGTGCTTATTGCTTTCTAGGCTTAATGAGTACATAGATTTTAACAACCACGGCTTATACTGTGATGATGGATTAATCATAGTTGAAAACAGTAATCCCCAAAAGTGTGACACTAAATGCAAAAAACTATTGTTTTTTTTTTTAAAAGTATGGATTTAATTTGGATGTGGAAACTAATTTAAAAGTCGTTAATTATTTAGATATTACGCTAAATTTACTGAATAGAACCATATCCCCATACATGAAAGAAAATCAAGACCCCCAATATGTATACACTAAATCTAAACACCCCATTCACATTGTGAGGGGTACTGCTAAAAATATTTCTCATAGACTATCAAACAATTCATCTAGTAAAAATATTTTTGATGTTCATAAAAAAGTATACCAAGATGCCCTAACTAGGAGTGGGCACAAAGATAAATTAATATATACAGACACTAAGAGAAGTAAATGGAAAAAATAGAGGTAGGAACATTTTATGGTTTAATCCCCCATTTAATTTAGCGGTAAAAACCAAAATCGGCAAAATGTTTTTTAATCTATCAGAGCAAAATTTTGGTAAAGATAATAAATTGTATAAAATATTTAAAAAAAACGTTAAATTTAGTTATTGTTGTATGCCGAATTTGGAGAAAATCATTAGTGGACTGAATAAGAAAAAAGTTAAAGATGATATACGTACTGACACAAGAAGTTGTAATTGTAGGATTAAGAATAGTTGTCCCCTACAGGGTAGATGTCAGCAGGAATGCGGAGTTTATTGAGTTAAAATTTATAAGAACTCTGAGGACAATGACCCCAAAGTATACATAGGAGCTACTCAAGATAATTTAAAAAAAAAATATTACAATCATACTAGTAGCTTTAATAATGGAAAAGTATAAACATAGCACTACTTTATCCACTCACGTATGGATCATTAAACAAGAACTTAATAAAGACCCTGTCTTGAAATGGGAGATATTGAAGAGATGCACTAAATATAAAGCAGGCCAGCAATTTTGTAGGCTATGTGTAGAGGAAAAACTAGCTATAACTTTATATAAACAAACTAATAATCTATTGAATTCCAAGACTGAAATATTAAATAAATGCAGGCATAGGAAGCCCTGGTTGTTGGATTAGTTTGCTGTATCGTGGGTTTGTATCTTTTTATTTTCATCTTTGCCTTTCACTCATCTATTAATAATTAAAATAAAAAAATACAAAATTTAAAAATATATTTTTGCAATAAAGTTGTTACTACCCCACCTTGTGCTTGGTGTCTCCTTTCATGGTCACGTGGGTTGTCTTATTTTCCCCCTCATGTCGTTTTTTCGTTTCCTCATTAGCCAGCTTTCCCTGACGATTCATTTAGGTGAAACCTTTAGGTAGGTTCGTCTGGCTCATTAGGTGTTTATTTATATATATAATATTCAACTGTTACATTAAAACATGTAAATAACTACTACAAAATTGTACATTTTGTTTTGACATTGAAACAACAATATCTCATCAGGTAGTTAACAATGATAGTAAACAATGGTTATTTTCATTGTTAACTACCTGATCAGACATTGTTCTTTCAATATCGAAATGAAATGTACAATTTTGTAGTTGTTATTTACATGTTTTAATGTAACTGTTGAACAATAAACATTTATTACTCTATTTTTATATTGAGCCCTGTTTTAAATTAATGTTTTGAATGTTGCAATTTTATTCTTTATTCTTTTACATTTGTATATATAACTACAATCTCCAAGAATTTAAATGCAACATCAATTGCCATCTTTTTTCTCTTTGATTATCATCCGTCTCTTATCCTTTCTTCAACATCACCTGTACCTTTTTTTTTCTCTCACCTGTAATTTCTTGAGCACCAGTGGTGGTCCTGCCTTGCTTAGGATGGAATGATCATTAAAAAAAAATTGAAAAAGTTGAAAGGTTATGGTATTTCTGGAGTAATTTTTTCCTAATTTTCATAAACAATCTTCCTGATGACATCAGTTCTCAATTTGGTACCTATGCTGATGACAACACTGTTTGCAAATTCACGAGCCAGTGTGAAATCTCATTTTTGACCAAGAGGAAAAAAGATTGCCTCTGTGCTGAGAAAAAGATCAAGGTAAATTTCATGAGTAAGTGTGAAAATTTTTATAAACCAATAAAGGAGAGTGATTTGCAGAAAACAACAAATTGAACTTTCAATGACCCTTGTCATGTTTCTTCCTGCCCAAAATAAGTTTGCATTGGGAGCTGACCACATGATCAGAGTTGGCTCTTTGTACCCATTTCCCAGCTGACGCAAGCCAAGCAAAAGATGAGGAAGCACCAGACAGTCCGTGCTGAGCACAATGTAGCAAGAAAATAATCAGGCCACTCCTGGCAACCTACATTTGCACTCCCTCACTTTCTTCCTGTCACCCCCTCTTCCTTTTTACCCACCGTACACAAAAAAAGAAAGAGAACAAGATATTACGACAATTTTGTTGACACACTCAATGACATGGACTTACCTTTTTCTGTACAAATCAAATTTTGCTAAAACAAACGATCTCTTAATTATTTAAACTCCTTACTACACTTTCTCTTAAAGCATTTCCACACATACAAATTAATGTTATGCTGTTCAATAAATAAATTTTCATTTATTTATATAAACAAGACAATTTTATTCTTCCAACCTTCTGATGATAATCTTAAATTGTGGGAAATTTGGTTATGTTTGACACAAGGCAGATTTTATAAGCATGATTGAGCTCCCTATTTCAGGTCAGATTGGCAGCTGATCCAAAAAATTATCTACATTCTGTTAACTGGGAAAGAAATGGCTTGTTAATTTTCATGCAACCAAAATGAAACTACTCTCTATAAACTGTCCAAAAGAACTGTTTTTGCCTTCCATTGAAGAACTTTTTTACGGCTAAGGTTTTCCGCTGACACGAATTGGAAATATATTGAATCAATGGCAAGTTCTACTGCATGGAAAGTTGGTTCCCGGTGTCCTTCTAGACAATCTTTGTCGCCTGAATCTAGCTTACATATTTATAAGTCTATGATATATCGTCTGGGGCTCCTGCTATATATTTAGAGATAAATCCTTGATAAAATTCAAAGAACAATCTGTAAGGTCATTGGTCCTGACCTGACATCTTGGCTGCAGTCACTTGTCCACCACTGTAATGTAGCTTCCCTGTGTCTTTTCTATCAATACTTTCAGAGTAATTGTTCTCATGAATTGGTTCCTAGACTTTATAAATTTAAGCACAGTACTAGATTGACAGCAAGACCATCATTCTACAATTGAAATTGCTAGATTTTACTAAGTTCTGTTTCTTCTATTGCACTTCTTGCTTGTGGAACTCTTCTGAGATCTTATTTTTCATCAAGCTTTTTTTTTTTAATCATTTCACTCCAAGTAAGGCATTCCACTGCCACTATTGCACTGGGGGTTACATAGGAGAAGGTGAAGAGAAAGAGGTTAGATATAGGAAATGTCAGAAGGAGGGTGATAGACGGGTAAGGATACTGAGGATGGGGGTTGGGCAGATGGGAAGAGTGTTTGAGAGAATGGGCGCGAGTTAGTGTGTTAGGCGGTGTCTGTTGACCTTACATTTAAACTCCTGGAGATTGTAGCTGTCAGGGAAGCAATCATGTGGAAGGGAATTCAACAGGTGGGAAGTGTGAGAAAAGAAGCTGTTGGAGTAGAAATTGCAGTTACATTTTATCAGTTTCACTGTAAAAGGGTGGGACCTAGTTGCTAATCTAGTATCTCATGCAAATTTGTACCTAGGGAGCACCAATCTACAAAAATTTAAATGCAAAGTCAGTCGATGATTTAATTTTTGTTCTTCTATTTTTCTTACTCGTAAATGATTTTTCTTATATTTTCATACTCAGTAACCCCTTGCATCTTATCTTTGTTGCTTTGCTTGACATGAAATGATTAATATGTATATATATATATATATAATCTGGAGTGCTTAATTTACAGTAATATGAAAAAAAAAAAGAATTTCTGCAAGCACTAATCTTTTGCCTTCTTGACAAGTAGAGCAGCAGTATTAAATTCACTAAAGAAATTAAATTTTAATCAGTTTTATAGATGCTGTATTCCAGCATGCACATGACTATGCAGGTGGTGTAATAGATTATAGCTTGGAATGAGAAATTAGAGAGCTGAGTTGGAATTCCAGTTGGGATCATTTCATTCACTTATATACAAATACCTATAAGAAAGATGAATCCACCTCCTCCCACCCTCTATGGATTAAACTGTAGTATCTGGAAAAATCATTGATATTCTCAAGAAAAATTGTTAATGCAAAAATGTAGCAGAGACTTACCTTGGTGACCAAAAAGGGCTAAAGTCGCATGTATGTTTGGCAATGGAGTGTGAAGACAATGAATTGACAAGCTTCAGGTTGAAGGTGAATTGGGCAGCACTTTGTTTGCACAGAAGTGGTAGCATTGCTTATAGGCATTTTTATTGGCTGGTTTTGGGCAGTCATTGGCTAAGCAAGGGCTGGTCAGATGCATTAAAATAAGTTACATTCATTCAGAGACAGTTGATTTTGGGTAAGGAGAATGGCTTACTTACCTGAAAGTGAGGAATGATGATTCGTGGAAATGATTTGCTTTACTCAGCTTTTTGCTTTGTGAGCTTCTGACCAATTTTTACACAAAAAAATAAAAAATTCTCAAACAAAAAAAAAAAAAGAATTATATTTACAATAAAAAGTATGTTTTAGCTTTAAATAACACACAAAAAAGGATAAAAAAAAAAAAAAGGCAACAAACCAATCAGCTCAGGCTGTTATTAACAAGGAATGGAAATTCTATTGCCAAGATCAAGAACACAGACCAAGTCAATCATCTTTGAATGTATGGAAGAAGGCTGGAAATTTGAAGTATACACTTTTTCATAAAATCAAATTATTAATGGATATTTTGCTAGTTAAATTAATTTTGAAAAAATATGGCAAGTGTTGCGGTGCAGTGGATATCACCTCAGAATGAGAAATAGGAGAGCTGTGTTCAAATCCCAGTTGAATTTGTTGCATTCACTTATGCACAAATACCCTCAGGAAAGGTATCAATCTGTTGCTTCTCCCTCCAGCTATGGGTTAAATAGCAAGACAGATTGGGTTATATAGCCTTGCTTGGCAACTAGTCTACTGTAGAAAGCAATGACAATCTACTTCGGGAAAATCTTCTGCCCAGTCAGTCATGTCTTTTTTGAGACATGATCACCTAAGTGTGTATCATGTATGGCACTTAACTGACTGATAATAAGAGTAGTAAAAATTGCTACAGTCTCCAACATTCTCATGGAAAATGCTTACTAAACTCAAACTATTAATATCAGGCTGGTGCAAAAGTTTTTGCCAATTTAAAATTTCATCTTGAAAATGAAAAACTGTTTTTGAAAATCTTTATTCATAACAATAATGACCTTTGCTCTCTATAACTTGATTCCATCTGTCAACAAGCTTCTAAATGCCTCGCTTGTAAAATTCTTTAGGTTTTGATGTGAAATATGAATCTAACTCATGTTCAATCTCCTCTCGTGATGTTAACCTAAGACCATCTAAATGGTTTTGTAATCCTCAAAATAAGTGATAATCCGAGGGAGCTAGGTCAGGAGAATATGCAGGATGGGGCAAGATGGCACTTTTCATCACCTGTGACAAGCCTACCCAAAAATGGTGTTGAAAAGTGTTATGAAAACAAAGATTTGTAACAAGAAACACGTTGTCGCAGGTACTCTGGAGAACATGGGTGAGAATATTGCAGAAAAATATGAATGATGCTTTGATAATCTGAAAGAAAAAATTATAAATTAATCATGATGATATGTTTAATAACAATATGCATAAAATAAATTACAATGATTTAAAATGCCCCTTTTACAAACCAGTAAAAACTTTTGCACCGACCTTATAGACTAGACAAATTTCTTGAAGACATTTTAAAAACGCTTGCTTAATTATTGCAACAATAAAACTGATTTTTGTAACTCAAATTTAGCCTTTAGCATTATGTATGTAGGTAACTTCATTTGTGAAACAATTTTTGTACAGTCACTGAATGCAACTCTGATCATCATACTATAGAATGGTTGAATATTGAGCTTGTGTCATCATATCCTATGGCAACAAGAAAATTATAAACTGAAAATCAAAGATGATGCTACTGCAGTTGTCTGGCCACTTATACTCAATGGATGAAATATTTATGAATATTACATAGTGCTAAAGGTTAAATGATAATGAGACAATTTGTTCTGGTTACAAATAAATTAATTTCTTATAAAAAAAAATGCATAAAGCACAAACATCAATTGAATGAATTCAGTATAAGCAGGTCAGAAAAGAAATAATTTCTTATAAAGAGGAGGAGAACACACATTTATGGATAAATTAAATAAAACAAAAGACAAAATAAGTTTTGAAATTTTTTTGAAATTTTTCTTTATTTTCCTTCAACTCGGTAATAAAAAGTTTTTTTTTTTTATTAATTTTTTTCTTTTTACAGTCATTTATTTACTGCAGTTCCATCAATGCTGCTCAGAGTTCAACAGACACATCTGGGTCCCCAGTAATGAAATAACAGTGATAGGAGTTGGGGTATAGGGGATAACTTTCCACAATCCTAAGTTGGGGAAGAGAAAAAAAATGAAGTAATTAAAAAAAAAAAAAAAAAAAAAAAAATTGCTATTTTTATGGAACAGGAAAAAAATTTTTTTTGTTTTTCCACCAAAGCATTAAAATGTGATAGGCGCTTTCTAATTATTAAATAATGAGGAAAAAAAAAAACTCTTGATATTTATGAAGGTGTTTGCTCCTGGTTTTGCAAGAAAAGAAAAAAAAAAAAAATACCAGTATGTTTTTTTTATTTTTCAATTTTTTTCCCATGGATTTCCCATAATGCAACAGAAAAAAAATGCTGGGTGTCAGGAGTAATAATAAAAAAAAAAAAAAAAAAAAAAAAAAAAAAAATTAAATCTGGAGAATTTCTGTCAAATTATGAACAATGACATTTCTTGGCAACTTCATTGTTATGCATAAATTAGAAAGGGTTGGGCTGGGGATAAAGGAAGCCTCTGAAACAGAAGAGAATTACAAAGCGCTTTATAGGCATTAATGCTTTGACCGAGATTTAAAAAAAGATTCTTGCTAGAGTTGCATCAGACATGGAACAAACTAAACTAAAATTTATCCAACTGTACATTTATTTTTTGAAAGTGCCGAAAGAGTTTCAGAATATTTGGATGTCTTAAATTCATACACAAATTGTTTGCCAGTAAAACAGAGCAGTCATTTACATGTCTCATCTTTTGAAAGGAAAAAAAAAAGAAAAGTCTAAATGTTTATATTTTAGTAGTTTCAACACTATTTCAAACTGCTCTCTTTTCAAACTCTCATAGCAAGCAGAAAAGAAAAAATTGCTAGGAGAAAAATTACACTGGAAATGATGCTTATTTTGACCCTCTCACTATCCCCCCTGCCCCACAAAAAAAAAAAATCTGAGACCTTGCATGGATGTATATTTAGAAGGAAAATGAGTTAAATGAACCAAAAGCCATTTTTTCCCAGAGGGTAGGGATTTCATGTTTAGTAAAAAGAAACAAGACAAAGCAGCCAATAAAAAAAAAAAAAAAAAAAAAAAAACAACTTCAAAGTGCCATAAGAGAAAGTCCATGAAATCTATAAGACGATGATAGACCCACAGAGATATTGGAACCGTTTATTTTTTGTGCATATTTTCAGTAACATGTTAGAAAAATCACTTTCAGACAACTCTGGGTTAACTTTGCTAATTAAGTTGTATGTGTGTGTGTTTTTTATATTCTTTTTCTTACCCATTTCTCCTCCATTTTTTAAAAATATTAGTCAATGTTAATTCTAAAATAGTTGATTACATTATTGAAAAAGTAACAATTGAAAGACTCGGCTTCAATATCAGTTTTTTTTTCTTTTTTAGAAAGATTGAAAGGAAAAAAAAATTTTCCTTAAAAGTGTCAACAGTTGTGAATGAGTGAGTATTAGTAAAAATACAAAAGTTGTGTCAGTCAGGCTACAGGTGTGTCAAGAAAAAAGACCAGGCAGTGAAAATTCACAGAAAAAGTGTTGATGGCTTCCTTTTAATTTAAATTTTTTTACAATTTATTTATTCATCATTCAACCTGCTGTCTATTAAATAAGCAGGTCTAATGTTTGGATGAAATGAGTACAAGTCTAGATTTCTGTTTTTCCTTAAGAGAAAAATAATCTTATGAAATCACTATTTTGTTAAAAAGGACGTTGGAAAGGAAATATTACTAAATTTGCTACTACGGCAAATTCTATTTTAACTCAATGTAGAATGACACATAGATGGATGGTTTTAATACTTAGAGCATTAAGCTCCATGTCCAGCTGTTACTGCACAAGAAATATCTAGCATTTGAGATTAGCTATAATGTTGGCAATAGCAATTAAAAATGACAGTGTAAAAATTGAAAGAGACACTACAAAAAAAAAAAAAAAAAAAGAGAGATCAAACAATTATTTAAAATTTATAAATGGGAGGAAAAACAGTGTAAAAAAGATTTAAAAAATAAAACCTTTTGACTTTTACTGAATCATTTGTGAATCCCCTGCAAAGGAAAACTTTTTTTTTGTAAATACAATGAAATTTTTGTGTTTTAAATTGTAAAAGAAATCCAATCATTTTGGTGAAATAATTTACAAGACAGGAAATCAAATAACAATTTTCTAATGACAATTTACTGATAGCAAACAGCTGAACAAGCAGAACTAATCCAGGAAAAAAAAAAGGACAAGGTTAAAAACATTGATTTAACCTGTTACATTTTTAAGATGGCACTAATTTTGGTGGTGGTCGTGGTAAGGCAAGGTGTTCCTTGTGTACATTGTTTGCACAACACAATTTGGGGTTGGGAAGGATGAACCAAAACACAAAAAAAAAAACAAAACAAACAAACAAACAAAAAAACTGCTGTGTTTTCCTCATCTTTTCTTTTCAGTGTCAACATCATTGATCATACTAAAACTATTGCAACTACAGCAGCATCTGAGTGCAAATTAAGGCAGTTATGTTAGGTATTCACAAACATACGTACAAAATCTTGTTAAAGAGTCAAATTTCTTTTTAAAATGAAGAAACAGAAACAATGACTTTTTATCATGAAATTAGTGGAAAAAAATATGAAAATCTAAACATTTTTTATTAGTGCAGATATGAAAAAATATCTTATTGCCAGGCACACATAATTCCTTGCAAATTCGTTTTTTTAATAATAATAAAAAAAAAAAAATAAAAAAATTAATTCATAAAAACTATATTAATCAAATTTGGAGGATAATGTATGTATATAAAACAAATATAAGTGTAAGTCTGCATTTATTACTGTGGACATTTGTGCATTAGAAAGATAAAATAAAACGAGTGTGTGTTTGTATTATATGTTAAAAACATTAAGAAAAGTGTATATAAAAAAAAAAACCCCAATGCCCCTCTGATGATCATTGAATCAACATTTCTCTCTGCCTCTCTTCTTTTCTCCCATTTCTTTTACTTTTCACTGAAATAATTTGAAATATTGTCTCCCTGAGAGAAAGACTTACAAATAAGTAATAGAAATGAAATGAAATAAAGAAAGTTTTCTTTTTCCTTATTCATATTACAATGAAAATCACTTTTTTACTTTCATTTTTCTTAATTTTTACATTTTTGTTTTCTTGAAGGGGGAAAAAGAAAACTAAAATAATAAAAAAAAAGTGGTAAAAATTGGACGGACCTTTTACAGTATTTAAAAAAAAAAAAAAAAAAAAAAAAATAATAATAATAAACATGTTTGGAGACTGGACAGCAATTAGCAGCTGTTTTATGTCACCTCTTTTCTTCCCCAAAATTAGTGTTCACCCCTTCACCTGTGGTATAAGGATGAAAACAGAATTCTCTATTTTTATCTGAGACTGACAGCCAAACTATGGTTTGCTCAAAATGGCTGTAATGACAGGGGCCTGGGAATGGAGTTGGCAAATGAATGCAGTTTTTATAGTTCCTTGTTTATACAAAAGATATTAAGATAAAAGATTTGAGATGGTCATAAGCAAGGATTTAATTGGTTAACATGGCAAGCTTCTTTGCCAGGAATAAGTAAAGCGGGATAAAAAAGTGTTGAGAGAAGGGATAGTAAAAGTGATAAATAAAATCAGGTGTGTGTGTGTGTATATATATATATATATATATATATATATATATATATATATACATACACACACAGATCACAAAATAGTTGCCCAATCAAACATGAACAATTACTTTCACTGTGAAAAAAATGTTGAAGATTATAATACCCACACAGCAGAAAAAAGTGTGGATGTGTGAGGGAGGGGGAACTGTACAGTCATTTCTGTTTCTACCATTATTAACAATTTTTCATACTTGACAAATTTTATCAAACTCTTGATTTCTCCAACCCACATTTTGAGACCTGACTGAAAATAATTGCTAATGTATTTATGAATCATTATCATCATAATGAAAAACAATGCATTACTTTGTGTTACCAATTTCATACACAATCTGGAAGGTATTATTACCTTAAATTGTTTGGGGAGTGGAAGTTTCACAAAAATTAGTTGCAAATGGAGATTTGAATTGAAGGTTCATTTTTGGACAAATGGATCACATTAGGTTTTTAAAAATCTACATTTTAGTGTTATTTTTATACAAATCAGATCCTTCAATATTTTTTTTTAATTAACATTCTTTTTTATTGAAGTCCCCAAATAAGAAAAATTCAAACTATTTACATGCTTTATTAAGAAATAAGACATTACTAATGTGTAATAATGATAATGAAGAAAGTTATTATAAAGATAAAGTTGAATATTGAAAAAAAAAGAAAAGAAAAAAAAAAGATTAATAGCAGGCACTTGTGGAAAAAAATCTGACAAATATTTAAAGTAAAAAAACTCTACAAATACTTAAAAAATGAGAATTTATTCTGATAATTAACAATCCCATACAGAAATGGAAAAAAATCAAAATATCAAAAGATGTTCTAATGAAAAGAAAGATTTGCATTAAAAAAATTTCTGCAGCCTTTTGTTTTCTCTAAAATTGAACTTTGTGCATGTGACTGGATGGACCCCAAAATAATAAAAGGTTGTTGTTAAATGTTGTACAGAATACGAGTGAAATGGATAAAAAAAAGGTACCTAAGCAAACATTACAGTGCAGTCAATTTATGTGAATTATAAATGAACCAATACATAGAGATTAAAAGTTAGGAATTTCAAGTACCAATAAAACAAAAAAATCTTGTAAGACAAACCTCTTATAGACTGTAAAAATGTTATTAAAGATGTGTGGGTGTATCTGTGTGCACACAAGTTGGATAAGCCTTTGAGTTTTAAGTTGCAACATAAGGCTTCTTAATCTTTTATAAAGCTATGATTTTAATTTTCTGGAATGTTATAACTACTAAATAGTTTTATAAACTGAAATATCAATATGAAAAAGCTCATTTATTTGACTTTGCAGGAAGCAAAGCAAAGAAAAGAATGTTTTAGTTTGTGTCATTGTGTTTTAAGTAGTTAACATGTTTGATTTTATTTTGGAATGTTTAAATCTTAGAAATGTTTATAAAGCAGTGATTTTAATTTTCTAGATGTTATGTCTAAATATTTTTTATAAACTGAAATGATATCAATATGACAAACTCATTTATTTTGATTGTTTTATTATTATTTATGCTGGTTACAAAAAATCTTTTTATTTTGGTAGTGTTAAAATATGTGCTAATTTGGTTTACAATAAATAGTAAAATAGTGGTATTTCTTACAGAATATTTTGTTGACAAATAAAAGATAGCTATTTTAGTTTATTTAAAGAATTTGTAATAAGTTTACTTCAAGCTGTGTAAATGTCATTAAAATATATCACAAGTATAAAATATTCAAGACTGGTGTGGGTGAGATATAGTATGGCCCCATCATTTCATTAGCCTAGAAGCCCCAAAAGATCATAAATGTGTGTGTGTATAATTTAACTGATGCATGGCTGAAGTAAACTCATGACTTAAATAACCACACAATTCTTTGCACACAAAGAAATTAAAAACTATAAATTACAAAACATTAACTGATGACAAAATTCTGATTCTTAACATAAATATATGTGCCTTTTAGTAACAAGGAAGAGAAAATTATGCCCTGACTATATATTATTCAAAATTTAGGCCAATGGATTCCTGCAAGAACATAAACAATAATATTTGTAAGCAGTGATAGGGTCTCCATTTGCTAAGACAGTAAAAAAAAAAACAAAAAAAAACTTGCCTTTGCCTAAAGCAAATAGAAATATCACCAGATTCTATTGCCTTCAAGATTTTTTTTATTCAAGAGAAAGATCTTAGGACTTTTGATCCCACTAAAAAAAAAAAAAAAAAAAAAAAAGAGGTGGGGGGATAAAATGTGAAGAGGGAGAAAAGTGAAAAGAAATATCTCATGGTTACAATGATGAATGTACAAATAATGAAATTTGTCTCCCTTTAAGTAACTGAACTGCAAAAATCAATGCCTTGTCAATCAACAGATAGCACAACTGGAGTGGGAAATATAAATATTGAAAAGCTACAAATACGTTCATTTTTTACCCTCGTATTTCAAATTGACTTGGTACTAGTGTAAAAGCAATCAACAAAAGCAAAAACATTTTATCAAGAAAAACATGATTGTAACTAAAACTCAATTTCAAAAGAGAAAGAAATCTTCCAACTTTTGATTTGAATGAAAAAGAATTGACTTAGACCAGGCTGTGATGTGGCCATTCTGAAAAGTGACCAAACAGAATTAAGGCACAGAAGACAAAAATGACAATATAACTAGTTATTTAAAAAAAAAAAAAAAAAAAAAAACATTCACTAATCCTGAAGCCAATAAATGAAAAAATGTATTTTAATGAGTGGGAGGGGGGGGCTAATATTCCCTGCCAAAGAGAAGAAATACCTTTCTCTTTATTTTATAGGACAGTGCTTTGTTGAAGTTAGAAAGAAAAAGAATACATTTTTAACTAAAAAGTCTAATCAAAAGTTTCACGAACTGCTAAACAGATACACGCATATTTTAAGAGTAAAAATTACTTTTTACTTAAGAACACTTTCTTTGTTCTTCCAGGTCTAAAAGTTGCAAGTAAAGGACGTTATTACAAATGAGAAGGAGTCTTGTGTCACACAAAAAATGTTCACAATGCAAATCCTTCAAGGCTATGTGAGTTTAAGACGGCTTGTTGATATAAATTTTTAAAAAAAAGTTCACTTTACTTGATGGCTTGATATTGGTTTTAGTACAGGTGAAAAGATTTAGTGAAAGTTTTTATTAATTTGTGTATAAAAATTAGTCAAAAGAAGTTGTGTATACTTGCAGAAAATATTACTTTTCTTTGGAGAGGGAGATGAGTACAATTAAAAATGTTCAAGCTACCTTGGGACATTTACTTTTCTTATTATTTTTCATTTGGGATGAATTCTAGATTTACAGCAGAACTTAAAGAATTCTCTACCACTTAGGTAAACAAGAAAATTAAAGATTTTGTTTTATTTTTATTTAAATAGAAAAGAACTAATTTTTGACGATAAGGATAGCAGCTAGCAGTATGGTAATTTGGCCAAATTATTCTAAGCATTTAAATCAGAGGACATCACAATAATAGTAACATTAAGACTAATCTGTAATTCTCCCAATTCTTAACTGAGTGCTCTTTATTGTAGATTTATGCTGCACTAAAACTAAGTTTTGTAAATATCAATAAAAGATTAAATTTGTACCAAAGAAGGTTTCTTTAAGTGAGACTTAAAAATATGAAATTTAAGATAAGAACATTGTATGTATATATCAAATACTTTTATATTTTATACAAACCCAATTATCATAAAGAACAAAAAATACAGTGACCATTTTAGAAGTAAGTCAGGGGACGCAACTACGATGCTAAACAAATTCCTCTTTATTTTCAAGATATTTACTTGAGTTTCAGATTAGTAAATTAAGATAAAATTATAATCTTTATTTTAATGTAAGTCAAAATTTTGAGTAGAAGCTTGAACTGAATTATACAAATACCAATAGATTTGAAAAAACAAAAAAGCCATTATTTTTATATATTAAATTAGTTTAATTGCCAAAGCAAATATGCTAATTATATCAATTATTTATGATTATTTTTCTGAAAAAGTCACCTCTAAAATTAGCACTTGAAATTTAAAACAACATTTAGCATTTCAAGTGAAAATTGTTGTTTGTCTTAGAAATATATTAATTTTTCATAATTTCATTTTCCAGTGTGATCTTAAACTGTGTGTGTGTGTGAGAGAGAGAGAGAGAGAGAGTGTCTCTTATCTTTATTAATTAGTCTTACAATAACTATATACTTTGAGAATTTCAATCTGGAAAAAATTTTAGTTTGGTGTATTTTTGATATAATGTGCAATTTGAGTAAAATTTAAGGAACTTGAAGTTTCAATTTAAAATAACAAAAATAATTTTCTATTTTAATTGGAGAAGTAGTAGGCAGAGGAATTAACCATTTCGTTTTTTTTTAATTTTCAAATGGAACCAACCAGGAATGTAAAGGATTGTTTTAAAACAGAATCAGATTATTTTTAAGAAATAGGATCCTTATATTTAATGAATTTAAACATATTTCCATTTATTATTTTCTATGACGCATTTAAAATAAAAATAAAAAAGATATGTCTTAAATAAATTTTTCCCATTAAGAAATAATTAATATATTTTTGAGTATTTGAACTGAAAAGAGAATTTTTACAAATCTTCTTGTATTATATATTTGAATTCAGTATTTATTGTACTTATCCAAAATGAAATCATAGAAATTTGAAACAAAAGCAGCATTTAACAAAATCTGGACTCGGTGTATGTCTCACAAGAGACTTATATTTCATGTTAAGAAGGCATTATTACCTAATCTGTAAAATCCATGAAGTTTTAACCACAATCTTCTAAGTTTGTTTTATTTTTCATCCACATCACTTAATGTTTATTATTAATATTACTTCAGTATAAGTAGCAACATTAAATAAATGTTTCACAATATTGTAATTATTCTTACAGAGAACTCTGCACAAAACAAGTCTAAGGAAAAAACTAATAAGGCAATACAAATAAAGGGGATAATAATTTTCTGACATAATATTAAATTATTCTTAAACGTATTCTCCATCAAAGAAAATAGGACTGAATGAAGTGATGATGATTTATAAATAACAAAAATTTCATACCAGTTTATAAAGATTAAAATCGGTTCTTTATCTTGTTATTTCTAGCTATCATAGTTTTAAGAAATGGTTAAAGAGAAAAGAAAAACAATTATAAAAATGTTTGATGCAAAAAGAGTTCAGGCAAAAAAAAAAAAAAAAAAAAAATACTACCAAAAATTAAAGGACAAAAGTAAACCAAATTCTCTAAATAGAGAAATGAAGTATGAATAAAAATAAAATCTAAAAAATATTTAGAAAAAAGAAAAAAACAAAAAAAAGTATTGTCATGGAATACAAAATCTCTTGAGGTTCTGAAGTCTGCTAAACCATGACATTGGTCTAACTGAATATCTTTCCAAAAAGTTGTCAACAATAAAGAGAGAGGAAATAGAACTTTGGAGCAAAAGTTCAAATAAAAAGAAATATATGTAAATGAAAGAAACCTAAATAAGGTTATTATTTACATAAGCCATTGTAGCATCTTTAAGAGTAAAATCCTAATTCATTGCCCTTGAACTAGTTTTTACAAACTTCAATCTAATCAACATTTATATTTATATTGTGAGGAGCTGAATTCTTATTTCTACATTAAAAAACCAAAAAAGAATAGGATCAATGAACTACTATATATATATATATATATATATATATATATATATATATATATATATCTCCCCAAATGAATAAAGAACAAAGAAAATAATTGCAATGTTCAAAACATTAATTTAAAACAGTGCTCAGTATAAAAATAGAGCAATGAATATTTAATATAAATTATACTTAGAACATGTACAAACTATAAGCTACTACAAAATTGTACATTTTGTTTTGACATTGAAAGAACAATGTCTCATCAGGTCTGCATGTTATATTTCAAATCCAAAGGGATGATTAAATAGGTAAATCCCAAAAAACCCTATCCTATTAATATTAAAATTTTTTAAGGTGGAGAGCTCGATGTAAATAGTATGTTCTATTTACAGAGCCAAATATACAAAAATAAAACAAAAATTTCGAAATTTAATTCTGTTGGATGGCCATTTCAGGGAGGAAATCCTTATTTCGTCAGCAACAGCGAAAAACAAAACCTTTTGTTTTCTGCCATTGATGACGAAGCGAGGATTTCCTCCTTGAAATGGCCATCCAACAGAATTCAATTTTGAAATTTATATATATATATATATATATATATATCTCATGTAGATAAACAAAAGCATGAATTAGCCTTTTAGAGTTTAAATTTCAAACTGAATTGCTGCAAAATAGAAAGAATCATAGAAGTTTTGCATAAGCCCATGAAAGACTGTTTTGACAAATTGTCTCTAACTAATAACCTGATTGGATGGTCCAAGTGTTTTTATTAATAAAACAAAAATATTTATGGAACTAAATGTAATTTTTTTTAACTACTTTCTGAGTACATTACAAGAGGACAAGAGTAGTTGCTCACAAAATTGTTGAATAGAGTTCAAGTTTCATTGTTTTTTGCTTTTATTTTTGTACAGTTAAAAATTCAAAATGTACCGCTTATAAATGTGAGTATCAAAAGATAAAAAGGAAAATTGTGGTTACTTTCTGAGTGGTAGAAAAAAATGGACAGAAACAAGGAATTGTGGGTAAATGAGGACCAGATGAATAGATTAATATAAAAACATTAATTTTTTTTTTTAAATCACATTTTATTTAGGAAATTTTTTTTTTGCATCATTAAAAAAAATTAAAAAATAAATAAAATTCTTAAGAAAATTTTGTTCACAAAATAGCATGAAAAAATCTAACAGAAAATGAACATTCATTAAACTAGAGACAAAGAGGCATGTGCAAATTTTTCATAAGGCGTGTCATAAGGTCTTAGCAACAAAGAATGTGTTTAAACATAAAAGAAAATTATGAAAAGGCACTAAATATTTCCAAACATTACAGCCATCACATTGGACAATAAGTTATTTCTAGAAATTGAACTTAACAAAATTGTTTTCCAATCTGAGATAAGTTTTCTTATATGGAGTGTCAACACATAAAATATTGCCATTATAAAATCTTGTTAGGCAGTTTTTGACTATTACAAGAGAAGCAATAGGGTAGACATTATGCAAATAATATCTGAAAAGCTGTAATAAATCAAATGGCTTGCTTTGTCAAGTAGAAAGAAACAACTATCTTTGGAATGTTTGCAATTAATTTTTCATATTCTATATAGGAATGAATTATAGACAGACTATATAAATAAGCAAATGTCAGCCATAATAAAATTTGGGAATGTTGACAGTTTTGGAATGTTTGAATGGACTACAAAAATAGAGCCTAGGTATTAAATTTCAGAAATAACCATTCTGAATCAAAAGCATTTTAAACTTTAGAATTGTTCAAAAGAATTACCTGCCTTGACATCAGAATTAAACCAACATCACTGTTTTTTTTTCTTTTCAGATATAGCAACATAAGAATGTAAAACTGGAAAAGCATAGTTAAGTACATTTTTGGTGATGTAGTAAATTCAGGACATGCTAGAGACGTTTTAGCTTCTTAGAATATTGAATTGGGTTTACTTTCTTTTAAAAGAAACTTGTTATGAGAAATTGATAATTCAAAACATAGTAACTTTTCTTAGTATCAAGGAAGCTGATATCCAAACATTGTTCTCTTATATATCAGTTTTAAAACGATTTAAGAAGATACTGATATCATAGTTCTTATATCTTTTCTTCCAATTATACACTGTATTTTCAAAGCTTATAAGAAACTGAGTTTGTTTAATTATCCTAAAAATGTAAATCTTCAGTAAAATCAAACATCTTAGAGATTTCCATAAAATACCAATAGAAATCTATATTAAAAGGTTAAAATTAAAAAGATTTTTGTTTAAATAAAGTTGCAAATAATGCCAATAGCAACTTTTTAAAAGATTTCTTAGTAAACAAATTTCATATATTGCTAAGCAGTTCAATTTTCATTAATGTCAACAGGAAATATAACCCTGGTCCAAAGTAGGCTTTGTTGGAAAAAATAAATGCTAAGTTGTAAACATTTTTATCACAATTAAAATTATTCATCTGAATTTATTTTTGATAAAAATTAGCTAAATCTATCATAATTTCATTGCATGATCAGATTTCTTAACTCCCATTCTATTTTGTCCTCATATTAAACATATGGATATTAGTAAAGGAATGTTATTTTTACTATAGTCTGATTCACAATGACATGTTTTTATAGAATTATTGTTTGTGAATAATAATCTGGTAGCAGGCTTAGAACTAATCACAAACAATATGGAAAGATTTTAAACAAATCTAACATAAGATAAAGGTCAAAAACTTAATATTTCAATAAGGAAATAAAGAAATGATACCTGCACAATGCATTTTTAAAATATGTATAATATTGTATGGTCTATATTATATTTAAAAAGTTATCAGTTCTTAAAAAAAAAATTATTTTATAATAGACTGAAATCTAAAAGTGAAGTGATTATTTATATGGAACCCCAAACCCTTTATCACTGGAATCTTAAGAATTTATATTTCATAAATACTATAGATTTTACAAGTACTAGACAGGGACCTAAAGTGAAGGGTCCTTTGCTAAGTTACTTTTATATGAGTTTGAACCTAAAGCAACAAGGCACTTGGAATTGGATCATAAACTCTGGTTTGAATGCTTCAAAAGGGCTTCAATAATAATAATAATAATAATAACAATAATAATAATGGTTGTGGTTGTAACAGTAACTTCTTGTGAGGATAGGTACCTGGATAGTATTATGTAATTGTATTAAGGATGGCAGTTGTATGTATTGGAAAAAGGAAGGAATAACATTTAAGAAAAAAAAAAAACATCCATAAAAAAATTTTGCAAGCAAGAGATTGAAACTGTTATTGTTATGAGAAAAAAAAAATTAAAATTTGTAATTTTTGTTAGGCTTTTTTTTTTATCTGCCCAAACCTGCCTTGGTTGGCTGTAGATAACAAAATAAATTTGAAAGTTAAAAAAAACATACAGATAGAAACTTAGAATTCTAATCATACTGTTATAAAAGATGCAAGAAGGGAAAATAAGGTGATTTTTTTTTTGAACAAATAATCATGTAAAAAGTACTTGCACAAGAGAAAGAAAAAAATAAGAATTAGAAATGAAATAACAAATACAGAGAAAATTATTGTAATAATGACTAGTTTACAATAAATTGTACATACAACACTGTGAAATGGAGAAACAGAAAAAATTATTTAAAATTCTTTTTCCAATAAAATAATTTATCTATGTTGGTAACATTTTCCCAGCAAAGACATTGAGTGGATTTAGTATGAAGGAGGAATATATTTGAGTGTAACATGTCAATTATCTCTATATTATTTGGGAATGTTAAAAATATTCACAAAAATTGGTTGTAAAAAAAAAAAAAAAAAAAAAAAAAATGGTGAAATTTTGTTGGGTATTTTCATAATCAGTGCAATATAAAATGTAGGCCTCTGGTGACAGTTACTATAATTACATATATTTGTATAAAAAGATGTTGATAACAAAACATTTAGGCAGAGAATAAAGCCAATGTGCTTCATTGGTAACTAGACCTCAGATGATATTTAAATGGTAGTATACACTTAATAAAAAAAAGTTACTGCAGCTTGAATTTATACAGGAAATAAAAAAAAAAATTGAAAGATTGCTTTAATAAAAACTCATAAAATAATTGTAATTTGGAAGGATAACTGATCAACAATACAAACAGAGAAAGAAAGACCAGTGGACTGAGGTCTAAATTATCACAATGATAATAATAATAATAATAATAAAGTTGAAATGGTAGAATGTCAGAAACAAAGAACAATAATTGATTGATAAGGAAAATATTTAAAAGTAAAGTAAAACAAAATATGTGCACACAACTATTATTCTTTTCCATTTCTTCAGAGTAGCATTCTCATAACACTATATTCAATGTAGATAATTTAAAACATTTTCAGATAACCACATTCTTAGTTGGCTTATATATATATATATATATATGAGAGAGAATGAGAACATAGAATGCTTTAAGTACATTCCAAAATATAATTAGAAAGAGGAATGGGTAGATGGTTATCCTTCATATTCTGCTAGTTGCAGAAAAATCTAAAGTGCTTCTTTGAAAATTTAAAGACTAATATATATGAAAATGCTAACCTCAAGAAAACAGCTAACAATTTTTCACTAAAATAAAAAAAAAAATCTTGATTTTGATATAAAATTATAACAGTGTACCAAAGACACAAACATACAGTTTGACATCCATGAAATGATTTAATCTACAGTCAAACTGTAGTAACTCATTCTACCAGATTTTCATTTTAAAAATTGTTTATGACAATTTTGCCTGCTCAACAGGGATTTGAATTAATTTTAAATTATAAAGGAATTACACTATACTGTATGTTATAAATTTTTGTAGTTTTTAATTTTGTTTGTAGTTAATAACCATTTGTTTATATACAATGATGCACAACAAATGATATATATTATTAAAAAAAGTTATAGGCATTTAATAATTTTATGCTTGCATTTATTTTAGTTGTGGTAAAAATTAAAGACAACCAAATCCTTGAAAAATTTACCACCCAGCTTTTTGTTAAAACATTAATTCATGTAATAAAAGGCAAAATGAACCAAAAGCATGATTTTTGTATAAAAAATAAAAAAAATTAGAAATCACTGAAAATTATTTCTCATTTCAAAAATAATTTCAAATGAAAAGAAAGGAAGCAATCATTCATTCATGTTATTAAAATCAAAATTCTCCGGCCCGTGGAAAGAAAATATTGTTTGATACTTGAAAAGTGTTGAACTGAGATTTTCTGTTTTAATTGATTTATGAATAATGACTGTTTCTAAATATTCACATACATGGGACAAAACAAAATCAAATAAAAACACTGAGATTTAATCATGTTGAATCAAGTGTTTAACTGAAAAAAATTAATTAAATTTTATATTTAATTCAAATCATTTAAAACTATATGACAATTTATATTTTGTAATGAGTAAAAAAACCATTGTAAAATGACAGTATTTTGTATTTTTAAAGTATTAGAAAATTTGCAATTTTAGATCTTTCAATAACTACATTTATTTTTTTTTAATTTCTGATTTAGAAAAAAAAAAGCATAGACTAATTTTTTACATTATTTCTATTCAAAGAATTTTCTAATGATAAAGAACTAGATGATTGTTAAAGTTTTTAAGAAAGATCTTAAAACAGAGTTTTCCCAGGTAATTGAAAATAAAATAATAGAAAAAAAAATTTGAAAGGTGGGCTTTTATTTACAAACAGCCATAGCATTAAAAGGCAATAAAACCAGATGAAAATTTACAGGTGATATTATAATATTTTTATCAATTATTCCTGGAAAAGTTTATAACAAAAAAGCTTTATTTGAGGATATTGTAATGCTTGTAAACACTTGTGCTGTTATACAAAGTCAATTTCAATTGAACTATAATTTCTAGAAATAATCTTAAATAATAGATACTTAAAATTTTTTCTCATATTTAAAAATTCATAATGATTCATTCTGATATTAATCTCCAGAAGATATTACAGAATAAGACAAATCTATATATTTCAGTGAACTGTGTTAATTGAAATTAAAAGGGTAAAAATAAAAGAAAACAACCAACAAATACAGAAAATAAATTAAAAGATGCATTAACAGGACCTTTTAATTTTCTTTAATATTAATGAAGCTGTGTTAAAAACAATAAGAACATGTAACTAAATATAATTAAAATTGGAATATAAAATCAATCTTAGAAAGAAAAAGAAAGTCATCTACTTACAAAAGAGTATATGATTTTAATCTTGAAAATTTCTCAACATGTTAATATCAAGGACAGTGAAGCAAATAAAAAATCACTCAAAAATATTTAAGACAGTGACTGCAGTCTTCTAGAAAATGAATAGCATGTTATGGAATGTTACTGACTTACATTGGTAATATTTAAGCATGAATCTTAAAAACCTAGTCAAAACATGGATTATTAATTAAATGAACGAAGTAAAGAAAAACAAAATGTCACAACCACAGAAATATTGAAATCACAAAAGAAAATAGAAATTCTTATTTTTTGAAAAAGTGAAAAATAATTATGTTTCAAAATCTAAGAGTAATACAAAACAAAAATAATTAGTTATAATAAAAGTGTCACCTAAAAATTGAAGTCTTATGGAATTTAGAGAGAAATAAAAAAAATATACAAATAAGAAATAAAACTTAATTTTCTTTGATATTTCAATGACTATTAAAGTTACTAGATTTGCACAGAGATATGTAGACAAAGACATACAAAGGAATATTTTCCAACAGACCATAGATTTGAGTCAACATGGTCACAACAGTTTCTTCCAGCTAGGGATGGTCAAAGAAGAATTTGATTATCATAAAAGAATTCTAACAAAAATTAAAAATAAATCTGGGCTAATAAAGTATTGATGAATGTTTTAGATACCTCCATTTATGCGTGCATGTTTACATTTTATTACATACATGATTCCCTTTGTATAAATGAATACAGATAACCCTATACTATGGGACATAAATGAAGGAACTAAAAAACAAGAAGAAAATGATTTAAAATAATTCTGAATTGATTCAAGAAAGTATTAGAACAGGAGTGAATGCAAAAACAAGGGAGGTAACCTTTACAACTATAAATAGTTTCTAAGCCTGTTTACTGATTCTTATCCACAAAATCTTATTGGCTTGACATGGTTATCATTTATTTTTCCTCCCACACACACAGACTATCACTGTAAACGATATTTTTAGTGGACACCCATATTTGAGTAGACACTTGGTTTATTTAAATAGTATTTTGTTTCGTCTACTGGCCTGAAGATTCAAGAAATTTTATTAAAGAAAAATACACCTTCCTGTGGGATTCAAACCTGCATTCCAACCCTCAGAAGAAACTATGTCTGATTTGATGTGTTTTTGACCACAAAAAGTTTAAAAATCAAGGTGTCTGTGTCTTTAAAAGCACACTTTAATCATTCAGATTCCTTCAAAAATCATAGCTGCTCAGGTTCATATCAAAGCAATTTCTAAAGAATTAATGGAATTTTGTTTAGTAAAATGACATTTTTTATTACTTTAAGTTATTTTTAGTGAATATTTGAGTTGACACACCATTTATTTTATACAATATTTTATTTAATCTACTATCTATTTAAATATGGACATCCACTAAAAAAAGTTAAAATTTTTAAATTAATAAAAATGTCAGATTAAGAAATAAAAATCTATTAATTCTTTAGAAATATACACATATGTGTGTGTGTGTGAACATGATGTATAAATTTTAAATATCAGTGTAAAGTTGGAAATTAAATGACAAAAATGGAAAAATTCAGACATAACATATTTCAACATTCAAATGAACCTCCGACTAATTTTTTTTATTTTCAGGCTCATACAACATTTCACCCTGATTAGTAAAACAAGTAGGGTATTTAAAACAACAGTGTTAAAAACAAAAACAGTAAGCTGAATGAAGTCAGCTAGGCTGTACATTTAGATGAATTAAACACCAGAAATTTAAACATCCCTCCATTTTCAGTGTTTCTCTTTATGTATCAATAAAAAAAATAATAGAATCTGAAATCATTTTGAAGGACAAAACGCTATACATAGGATTTTTTTTTTCATTTTGTCATTTAATTTCTCATATATTATATATATATACATACACACACACACACACACACACACACTGTGCCTAGCATCAAGAAAATAGGTTTAAATCCATGTCTACTGATTTTACTAAGAGAGGGAAACAGGAAAAAAATTAGGTTGCTGATAGAATAAAAAAAACTTAAAACCTCTATCTTTCTAAAAATTATAAATAGTAAAGTCTCAAATAATTTTGCTTTTATTATGAAGTTGGAATAATGTAACATACAAAATATATTTGCTTTATGATTATAAAAATGAAAAATAAATAAAATAAAAACAAATCCATGGTTATAAATATTGTTTAGAAAAAGAAGTTTTATTTTCTGTTAAAATCTTAAAATAAAGCATTTCTGATCATGTGACATACTCAGTAATGAGAAAATTTAAAAGGAAAATGTTTTTTTTTAAATTGAAGATGAATTAAATAAACATTTTCATTTTTGTCTTTATTTGGGGCTTCAAGAATGTTAGCAATTTTGAATATCATTAATTTTCTCATCAATGTCATAAAAAATAAAAATAAAAATAGTCTACTTTATTCTTGTATATTAAACTAAGTTCTCAACCCATTAACTGATTTTTGTTATTCACAGTTGAGCTATAGAGCTACAATGATAAAATTTCCCATCATCCATAGTTAATGAGTTTAGATTTTTTTTGTGTTTTTCTAATATCCTTATTAAAAAATGTTTTCCTTGTGAAAAAAAAACAACAAAACAATCAAGTGAAAATTGATCAAAGAGAGAATGAATAGGTAAAGGAGTCTACGAAAAGTCAAAAAGTAAAAAAAAGAGAATTCTTCTCCACTAATTTATCACGGAAGTGGAAGAATGGAATTATTTACTAATAAAATTTCTTAGTTTGAATCAAATCGAATTAAAATTTAATCATAGTAAAAATCTTTAAATTTTGATTGTTGAAAATGAATTGTTCCATACAAAATGAAATGAGAAATTAAAGAATCTGATATGAGGAACGATAAATTATTTTTCACTCCTAAGTTACCATTTTCCTTCTCTTTTTAGCTACTTTTACTTTAAGTGTTTAATAAACAATATTGCATAGGACTAATTTAGACTAGTGACATGTTTTTTGTTTTTTCATCTTTATTTTAAGCATTTACAAATATTTAATTTTAAAATCAAAAAAGGGAAATTCATAAAAAAAATTCTTCCCAAAGGCAGGAAAATACTGAACTGAAAGCAAACAAAATACTACACAAACAATTATATACACACTTATTAATATGTATATGAGTTAGTGTATGTACAGAGACATACATGCATATATACATATGTGAAGGTATACATAATAAAATTGCAGTTATCTACAAATTTAAAATATTCAACATAAAATAAATGCAGGACATATTGGGTGTGTTACTAGGAAGAAAAAAAGGAAATGCACAAGCTATTTGATGCTTGTGAACATTGCACCATAGAGTAATGAATCATTATCATCTTAACAAGAAGCATTGTGCTCAGTCACACTACATGCATTCGCCTTCTCAACCAATATTAATATAAGTGACACCATAACAGTTGGCAAATGTCCCAGAGAGAAGGAAGAGGAATAGAGCAACTTGATTATTTGTCTTTTTGAAGACAAAAAAAAAAAAAAAAAAAAAAAAAGTAGATATGTGTTTTTATTTTTTTTCTTTCTAATCTTCAGATGGAATGTTGACAAGGTAGGGACTGTTTTCAAATATCCCCCCCACCCCAATCATTTTCCGACCATTTCTCTTTTTGTAAGAATGTTATTTATTCCCTGATGCTTTGAAAAGGCACTAAAAAGATGCATGAATGTGGTTAATAACAAGTGACACATGACAGTCACATCCTTTGATTAAGGGTTCTTTTATTACCTCTTTCTCACATTGAAATCATTCTTCCAAATGTTTGCACAATATTTTCTTCAAAACTGGAGTTTTATCTCAGTTACATTTTTAGTTCTACCCAACATCACAAGAATACTGCTACAAATTGTTCGTTTTAAAAATTTTCTTTTCTCTGCGTTTTTTTTTTTTTTACCTTAATCACCTTTTCTCTGGTATATCTAAAAAAAAGTTACCTTGGACACACGACAAAGAAAAGTAATCAACTTCTTGGAGTTGATAGACTAGTAATCTCCCCTTGTTTTTTCCCTACTTTACTCTGGAAACGATAAGTAACAGACGGGGAAATGAATATCTTTGTTGTATGAAAACATTCCTCTTCTAAACGATTTCCATTTGAGAACACACATTTCGTTGAATTGCATTTAGGAAGTCCCAATTAGTTGCTGTGTTTTTTGATGACACAAATATTATTTGTGTATTAAAAACACAGATACAGCAGCAAAAAGGGATACAACTTAAGAAATTATATGTTTGATACACCTGTACTAACAGAATGTACATTAAAAAAAAAAGTCCTACTCTGATTAGTTCAGAAAAATTCTGTCGAAATCAATAATCCCAAATCAGTAATTAATCACGTTTTTTAAAGGGGACGGGATGGAATGTTATATGTTGATTTTGTTGTTCTTTAAAAGGCATTCTCATCTTTTGCCACATGTGAAATAGAAACGAATGTTAGTTTAAACAGAAAAAAAAATTTACATAATGAGAATTCTTCATCAAAAAAGAAAAAAGTATGAAATGCATTTTTTTTTAATAACTGTGTCTCTTGATTAAAAAGAATGCTGCATGAAAATTCTTATAAGGTTCTGGAAATCAAAAATCCTCGCATTGTTTCGTAGTAATACATTAATCAGGGCATTATATACACACACATATGGAATGTCAAAACAAATATATTCAATGTGAAATCATTATAAAAAAAAATTAAAGAAAATAAAAGAAGGCTAAAAGCAAAGCATCTTGGATCAGATACGCCTTAACACTCAATAAAAGAATCATTTTTAGTTTGTTTCAACTTCTTCAGAACCTGGAATATTTCACACCTAATCCACTTCCCACTTTTTTCTGAATACATTTTACAAATAAAAGCTGGTATTATTTTAAGGATGGGTGTGTATGAAAGAATAAAAATTGAAATAACAAATTCAAAATGAACAAGTGTTGTGGAATGATAAATTGTAAAAAAAAAAAAAGTGTTAAGATATGACAGTTTTGTTCCCCCCCACCTGTCTTCATCTTTAGTTGTATTTCTCCCTTTGTATATTTTTCTTTTAAATTTCTACTGTCTTTTTATTTTCACATTGTGCAAGGAGATACTTTTTTTTTTCCTTCTACACCATTTCACAATAAAAACAGAATACTTTTGTTTTTGAGGCAGGGGCACTGATGATTGCTTTGGCCAATGTTAAGCAACGTTTTCATCCAACAAAAGCTGGTTGGTCAGTGTTTCTGAGTTTGAATTAGGAATGAAATCTTTATGAAAGAGAAATCGAAAAAAAAAAAAGAGAAAGAGAGAAAATTTATGATCCACCTTCAAAAAAGTCAATCAGGTAACTTTTGCTTTTTTGCATTGTTCATTGGCAAGAGATCAGATTTCTCTTGATACAGGAATGTATTTAAAAAGTGGGGAGTTTCTTAATATTCCCCATTTTCAGGCCACGACACTTGAGATCCCTCCACCCTTGCCAGAGTAGAAGGAGAGGGGGTGAGGAGGTGGGAATGTTGAGTAAACAAGAGGCAATATTTCGGCTGCTACTGGACGGCTTCTAAATTTTCGTATCCCTTTAGGTGTTGTTTTTCATGCATCTGCATCTGATTTTTGTCATTGAAATTCCTTTCACAGTACTGGCATGTGTATGTATCATGTGAAGAGTTGGTCATCACAGGAGTTGATAGTACATGGTTAACAGTAGTGTGTCTTTTTTGATCATCATCATCTTGAAGAGAATCAACCTCCATATTTATAGGGTTTGTAGAGGACCTGGACATGCCATCTGATTTGGCGGTGATAGGGGTAAATTTACTGCCTGTATCTAGAGGCACATCGTCATTGACATTGTCGGAGGTCTGTGAAGGTGAAGTATCATTTTGATTTAGAGTTAAGTTTTCAGAATCAACTTTTTCAATTTCTTGGCAGTTAGTGGCAATCTCTGCTTTACCACATTGGTGCACGGTAACATGTTGCTTAATGTCAGTTTCCTTTGTACAGGTAAATGAACAGTAGGGGCAGGAAATCTTATCATCGAGGCCTTCGTGCTGAGACTCATGGAGCCTCATCTCATCAATTGATGTTGTAGAGAAGGAGCAAAGATCGCAGCTGTACTCGTCATCAGACTCATTCTCGTCATATTTTTCCTCTCCTGTAGCATTTTCGTCGTTGTGTTCATCTGTTTCAGGTTGTTGAGATGCTTCATTGTGGATTTCCAAGTGCTTGTGAAAAACATAGTAATTACTAGTGCAAAACTTACAATAGTCACACACATAGCGCTGATCTGATTCATGCATTTTCATGTGAGAACTGAGTAGATGTTCAGCAGAGCAATGATAAGGACACTTAGGACATCGAATTCTTAACTTGGTGTTCATCTTGCCATCGGCTGGAAGGGTTTCCTCACCCTGAGAAACGTGACTCTTTTCATGTTGCTGGTAGAGATTCCGTGGATGAGAATGGTGTAAACCCATGTGGCTTACGAAAGAACTCTTGTTATTACAAGAAAACTGGCACATTTTGCAAGAGTATTGTTTTTTGCCCAACAGTCGGGTAGTAGTTTTACTAAAATGTTTCAATGGAGGCACTGTTTCCTTATGCTGCAGCGCTGCTTCTCGATTGAGGAAGGTCAGTTCGTCTGGATTTGGATCGAAATTTGGCTCCCTGGAATGCACTTTGCGGTGTTGGTTAAGAAGGTTCAACCGGTCGGCACTCCAGTTGCAATAGTCACATTTGTATTTCCGCTTCAGTCCATGCATGCGCGAGTGAACATTGAAACTTTTAAAAGAATTTGACATGTAAGGACAGAGCTGACATTTGTAGCGCATGGCTTCATCGTTGCCATCAAGTTGGGTGTCAGTTTCATACAGCTGGTTACTATCCACCTTTGTGGTGACCACTGGACATTTGAAGAGCTTGTCCTTGATTGCATCTTTGGTGTGAGGTGAGCAGGTGCTTTCAGGGGCATTAGAGCTCTCATCTGTGGTGTCCATGTTACTGGAGAGGTCTTCTGATGGAACATAGGTTGATTGCGGGATGTGTAGATGCCTGTGTTGGGACAACAGTTTAAAACGGTCCACACTATAACTGCAAAAATCACAGGTATATTTCATCTGAGCATTGTGATATTGGCAATGTTTGTGGTATTCATATGCTGTACTACAGCTGAATGGGCAAGCATTGCATTGAAAATGTTTGCCCTTTTGATCGTCAGTATTAATGTCAGTTTCACCTTCAGAATGTACCTCTGATTGATTGGAAACAGAAATACTTTTCGGCAGGTTCTTCACAGATACTATTTCATTGGGCTGTACTGTAAATTGACCACTTACTGAAGAAGAAGGTGAAGAGACTGATGTCTGTAAAGATTTTTTTTCAGCATTTAGCAGGTCACTACTATTTTTAAGGCTTTTTACAGAATTCTCATCGTAGGGGTCCAGTACAACATCCTGAAAGTCTTTCTCTTGTTCGCCAGGTTCATCACGATGAAACTTGAGGTGTTGTTGCAGGAGGTACTTGCGGGCAGCACTGTAGTTACAATATGGGCACTTATATCGACTTTTGATTATATGTTGTTTACGATGCTTGATAATGTTGTTTTTACAGCAGGTGCGATACGGACACTGCATACATTTGTAACGCACACGACCAGTGTTCTTAACCTGTTTCAGCATTTGCTGAATGTTTAACTTGTTGCGACGCTCACTGTCATATTTTGATCGAAACTGTACACCCCCGAATGGACGATGGAGGTTGACCTTCGGCTGAGATGTAGCGACAAATCGTGTATCTACCTGAGAGGAAATTTGTTTGCTTTGATGATTGTGATGCTGGTGGAGAGGATGGTGGCCACTGTTGGTATTGCTAGCATTATTATTGCTGTTTTGTACAGACATATTGTTACTGATGCTGTTGTTGTTGTTATCATTGTCACTGTTACTATTTATCAAATTATTATTGTTGTTACTATGAAGTGCAGTATGGTCACAGAATAAATTGATATGATCAACACTAAAATTACAAAATTCACACTGATACTGTCCTTTGTAATCATGTAGTTCTTGGTGCTCTTGGAGGGAGTCCTTACTTGCTGTCTTGAATGGGCACTGATGACAAGCAAAAATATTCTTAAGGATTACTTGAGAGGATTGTTGTGAATGCATTTTTGTTTGTCCCAACTGCATTTCATTACAATCACAACCACTTTGGAAGGAATTGTCTAGTGAACAGTTGGAACCTATTTTTTTGCCACTTTGCTGCTGAGTATGGATAAAGTTTTTGTATTCCGTCTGCTTGCTTACTGCCAACGGTTTTGCATCAAATGTATTACCTGTGCTATGTGTGCGGATATGTGACATTGTAGCATTTACTTTTGGGCTTGTAAATGAACAGGTTGGACATCTGTACAGATATTTCCCATTTGGATTATTCTCAAGGATAGGAAGAGAAGGTGAAATCTCATTGTTTTTTATCTCAACAGGCTTTGGTGCAATCAATCTCAAATGAGTCTCGTTTGAGCTCTCATTTTTTTGGATATATGTTGGTGTAGTGAGGATCACTCTGTTTGAAGTTTCAGCCTTGGAGAGTCCATTGTGAACAGATTTTTCAGAATTTGAGCTGTTGAGGGGTGACTGCTTCACATCATGTCCATGGCTGCCTCGCATATGTTGATGAAGCAGATTCAGTCGATCAATGCTGTAGTCACAGTACAAACATGTATGTTTGCAGTTGCTGCCATGACGCTCCATATGTCGAGAATATGTGTTGGAGCTGGCTCCAATAAAAGGACATTTCTGACATTTGAAGGGGCCTCCTGTTTTGCCTGGGCTAGGATTCTTCTTTGGCTTGATTATAGTGCTTGGCTGAATCTTTTTGGGAGTTTGAGCAATTTTGGGTAGGATTACATTGAATGTAGAATTCTGGCTGACAGCCATGCCATTGTATGTGGGTGGAGGAAATTCATCATATTTGATATTGTTTTCATATTCTTGTTGCTGCAATAATATTGGGTGCACAGATCTGGCATGTTGATAAAGTGTACTGATATGAACGAAAGCCGCCTCACACCATTCACATTGGAGTCGAGCACTCATGTTAGACTCTCTTTTTGGCATCATACCATTTACTGGCTGTGGTTCTTCATGTGCCAAAGCTTGACTTTCCACTTCTTTTTCCTCTTTCTTTTGCTCAGCTATAGAAGGCCTTCCTCCGTATATATCAATTTGCTCAGAAGGTTCATAATATTCATAAGAAACATCATCCATTTCATCATTATCTTCATTTGCTTGCCAAACATCCAAGAGGTTTGAATAGTTGAGGATTTCCTTCAACTTAGACTTGTCCGAGGGGTCAAATTCCGGATGCAAATGAAGGTGCTGGATCAGGGCAACCTTATTGCTATTAAGGACACTGAAATCACAATAGAAACATTTGACAGCATTTGAACCCTGTGGCTTATGTCTACCCTCATGGATGGAGAGATCATGCTCAGTTAGGCAAACAAATGGACATTTGGGGCATCGGAATTGCTTCATTGGTTTGCGACGGTTTTTCAGATGACGAGTCCGTGACGAAACAGCATTGATAGGCACTGAGGTTTGTTGAGAGATGCTGGAGGATGTGCTGCTGCTGCTACTACCACCACCACCACCACCACCACCACCATTGTTTGATGAGTGGCTGTTATCATGTGTTAATCTGTGTTGCAAAAAAGCAGCTAAATCATCAGTAACAAAACTGCATTTGGTACAGCTTTGTTTGGCAGGTTCTTTTAAGGGTTTCTGATAATCGGCAGAATAGAAACTGGAGACACTTCTTGCATCAACATCATCCGGGAAATCATCATCCTTGTTAAGTTTCTCATCCATTTGTGACTGGAATGATGAAGAGTGTTCATATGTAGTTGAACCTTGATTGGGATGATCAGAACCATCTGAATGAGAAGCAGTAGGATCTCGCAGGTGATGATTATAAGTGCGGATGTGTTTCTTTAAATCACACTTCCAGCGGGAACTATATGAACACACTTCACAAACATATGGTTTGTCTTCAGAGTGTAAATAAGCATGCCGTTTCAGTTCTGCAGGACTGTGACCGATAAATTGGCATTCGAGGCAGTGGTATAAACCATCATTAACCAAGCCTCGAAAAACAGGGTTAGGTCGTGAAGAACTGGAATCCCGTCTCAGATCAAGAAGTGACTGTGAGTGAGATCGCCCATCAGCTGCTGTTGCAGCTGCTGCCGCTGTTGCTGCAGTAGCTGCTGCTGTTGCGGCTACTGAAGCAGCTGATGGTGTTGAGACTCGGCTGGCACTGTTCTTGTAAGAGATTGGAGTTGTTTCTCCATTGGCAACATGGGTGTTAGAAAGTTTTGGAATGTTTTGATTGTTGTTGGGCTCCTCACGCACAGCAAGTACAACATTAGGAGGACCACAACTCTTTTGTTTACTGTTATCGATAACATCTTTTACAGTCCCACCTCCACATCTCTTCATATGCTTTACAACATCCCATTTCCATTTGCTCTTGTAACTACATTCAGGGCAACAAAATGGCTTTTCATCAGAATGGTTTTTCATGTGCTGCGTTATTTCTGAGGGCCAACGAGCCCTGTATTGACAAAGAGTACACTTATAAGGTAAAAGAATATCGGCACAGGATTTATCTTTTTCATTGGAATTCAGAGAAGTCTGGCGCCGACTCCTGTTATTTGACAAACTTATGCGCTGCCTAAGAGCTGCATTAACAGCACGGTGTTGCTCAGCACTCTGTTGACTGGCAGATACTTGGCTTGTGCTGGCTTCCTGGGATTCACCTGTAGTCACCATAGGCTTCTCTTTCACCAATGAAAATACATTAGTAATTTGGAGCCCAGGTATACCATTATCTTCAGATTCTTTATCATTCTGGAAACTTTTGTCTGTCACATGGTTGAAATTTGGGGGCACGGAAGATGGACGTTCATGTGTTCTGATAGGAGGGGTCCTGTTTTTGTGCAGGAAAATGTCAGAGGAATTTTGGTGTTCTCTTGTGCCAATTTCTGCTTGCTTGGAATCCTCCTGGTAAAATGGGTGAAGGGCAGAGGTCAGATCAGTTTCAGATAATCTTCTTTTCTTCATAGGGGATAGTATAAAAGAGTCAAGATTTCGGTCAACCAGGGCATCGGCAGTTCTAGAGACAGTAGATATAGTAGAATCTGACCCAATGCAGGACCCATTTGGACCAGATACTGTTGGTCGTCTTTTGTAGGGATTGGTAAGAGTTGAGTGACTCTTCTCAAAATGTTTTACCAGGTCCCACTTCCATTTATATGTTGAGCCACATACCATGCAGATAAAGGGACGTTCTTCTGAGTGTGATACAGCATGCTTCTGGAGTTCAGCTGGCCATTTTGCAACAAAATCACAACGACTGCATTTTAATTGTCGGCTTTCAGTAGGGCTAAATTCACTTGATGCCAAGGGCATCTGTAATAAATGGTAAGTTTGTTGGAGTCCATGCGGAATCTTTTGAATGACATCACGATGTTCTTGAATCTTTTCAACATGGGCCTTCCCGAAATGATTGTTAAGTTCTTCTACACAGTTAAAATGTTGCTGGCACTCAGCACACTTGAAAGCCCGCTTATTCAAGTGCACAGCCATATGTGAACTGTAATCAACGAAGGTCTTGGCAACAAATGCACATTTAATGCACTGCAAGACTGGAGATGCCTGTTGGGAGTCTTCAGGATTCTTAGACATTTCATTCTCATCATCCCAAATTGGCTCGGCTTTCACAGCTACCATTTCTGGCGTTACTGGCATGTATGGCTCTTTTTTAAGAGAGAAATCAAGAGGTTCTCGTTGTGTGATTCTGGATGAAGAGGTTGTAGGCTTGCTGGACAGATCAAGGGCTTCATGGTCTACTCCTGGCTGCCCTGAAGATGACTGACTGTTTTCTGTTGAATATATGGGGACATAGGAATTGGTGATGAACGGGCCAATCATCTTAGGCATAACACAGTCACTAACAGATGACGATACATCACCACAAGCACTTTCTTCCTCTGTATAGCCATTTGGCTTACTTTCCTTTTTGAATGCGAATTTATCACAAGCCTCTTGCCTCATATATTCATGAGCACTTTTTGAAGAAATGTGTTTTACAGGATTCAAGGTTGGAGGCACAGCTTTCAGACCATCCAATTTTTCATCTGCGTGCTTCTCTTTCCAATGTTTGTTGAGAGACTTGCGCCATTTGTAGATATTGCCACACTTTGAACAGGAATATTTAATACCAGAATCATCCATTACTTCAATATACTTGGCAGGATCGACCTCCTGCCGAGTACGTTTTGTCTTTTGCTTCATTGTATCGTCAATAACTAGGCCTTCATCAGTGGTCATGTCCATTTCTTCTTCATCTAGTTCATCCTCTAAATCATCATCTAGTTTTCTACGAATCTCGTCCTCACCTACCATAGCAATGTCTGGATTGTCGGCTGTGTTATCAGACACTGACATGGAACCCGTAGCACCAGAGGAACTATTATTAAATTCTTGTCCAGGAAAGTGAAGCTTACGATGACGGGGAAGTTTCTGCTTGTACCGTGTTGCATAATCACACACGTCACATTCATAGATTGTGAAGTCTTTACCATGAATATCTTTCTGGTGGTGAAGAAATACTTTTGCGCTGGTCGATGAAAAATCACAGGATGGGCAAATATACGTTCGGTTCTGAATATTTCCACTTCTTATGGGCGTATGAGAATATGACTCGTCGTGTTCTTCAGCAATTACTAAACGATCGTCGAGTTCATCTTCTTCAGTGTCCTTATAGATGTGATCTCCTGTATTTTCATCGACTTCACGGTTCATTTTAGAAGTATTATTACTGTTGCTACCAGCTGAGTGGTCAGTTTTGTGATAACCTGCTGACTGGGGGCTTTGGGATTTTGTGCTCCCTCTTCGACTGTTTTCTTTGCACAATGAATTCTGGGAGCTACGTGTTTCCTCAGACTCACCGTGGGCAGACAATTGATGCTGCGAAAATTCACGGGAATCTTTGCAAGTAAATTTACACTGTTTGCAGAATCGGTTTCGTCCGCCTCTTAATGATGTATCCTCTCCTGTTCCAACGCCGCTGCTTCCTCCTCTCTTTACTGTAGCCTGTTGTGTGTCAGCTTCTTTGTCTTTAGTTTTGTTGCTCTCTTCGGGGTTGGCCATTTTGTGGAACTCTGGATTGGTAGCACCCTACTGGGGCTCCGGTCAGAAAACTTAGATACCTGCAATAGAAAAAAGGAAACAAAAACATAATTAAAAATAAGCAATCATTTCATATTTTTAATGATTAAAAATAAAACTATTTTAACTGTGCATTTATCTCAAGGTACATGATTATTTCATAATAGTAATAAAAAAGCATGACATGGAGAAAGAAAAAGAAGAAAAGGTAAAAAAGAAGAAAGGACAAAAGAAAAAGACAAGAAAAAAAGACAAAAAAAAGAGAAAAGTGAAAGAAAAAAGGGACATAATAATATGAATAAAAGAAAAAAAAAGATTCATACTTTTTTTTTTTTTTTAAATAATAAATGTCTATATATAATCTTAGAGTCAGATAGTCTCATAGATTATTACTTTTCACTTCAGTTCAAACCAGATGCCCAACATCATTTTTGTTATCCTGCATCAGACATTTTATAAACTTCCTAACAAAGGCATTAATTTCCATCTGAATTTCTGGGATAAAGAGTTATTATTTACATTTGAATTATTATCATCATCTTTGTTGTTATCATCACATTGGCCAAAACATGGTGATAGCAACAAAGATGAAGACTAATAAAAGACTAACATTGATGTCTGGTGGATGCAAACAGTTATTTTTCATCAAAAGTTCTCTATACAAACAAAGGATATTTTACAAGGTGTGATGGATAAATTGTTGTCTAAATTATGCAAAAATGAAAATAACACCGTAGTATCATTTTAACAGATACATTTACCAAAATTACACAAAAATATTTTGAAATACTAAAGAATAAATTTATTCAATAAAATCGCCATGGGTTTCAACCACATGACTTCAGAATCTTCTGCATCTTTTTTGGACAATATCCTTGTTTAAGTTGGTGATGCTGCCATAATCCTTGCTTTCAGTTCATCTTTGGCATTACAAGGAGTTTTGTGGACTCTTGCTTAACTGTGGCCCACACAATAATCAAAGGGGCTGTAGTCTGGGGAGTTAGATAGCAAGATATAAAGGGTGATGCGGTTGCAGAAGTTGTCTGACAGCCATGACTAGGCTCTCATGCTTGTGTGGCATGGTGCAGAATTCTGATGTCAGACAAAGGGTTTTCTGGAATCCACCCTCTTGACCCAGAGCAGCATTACCTCCTTAAGGCACATGATGTAGGTCTCCATGTTGAGACTGAGGCTCTATGGGAAGATGACTGGAGGCATAATGTCATGATCACTTCAAACACCTTCGTAATCACTATTAGACTCATCCAACACTCTCCAAATCCTCTGTGCTGTCCTCAGTTTGACACACAAACACTCTGAAATGTTTGTATGAGAGCTTTTGGCGTGAATGCCAAACAGTACAGCATGCTATTTCCAAATTTCTGGCAGAGTGAATTGCGTCATGGTGCTCTTTCTTTTTTTTTTTTACAGACAGTGCCCAACAGACACTACTATACAGTGCAGTTGACAAAAATAAAAAACAACACGCTTATGTAAAATTAAAAACATAAAATGATGACAATTTATCCATCGCATCATGTATTTATTCAAAAATAAATGCTACCTCTATCCCATAATAGTTGTTATATTTGCATTTCTACGCACAAAATGTAACAACTGTTATGGAAAATAAATCATAACATAAAAAAAGAAAAAGAACAGTCAGTCACATTTTGTTTTTCATTGAAGAAAAGCATTCAATCGTATCACCTTGGTTTTCTTTGAATGATCATTATGATAAAAGATACAAAAATATTTTTTTTTAAATTTTGAAACTAGTTAATAATGATTATAAAAAAAAACTAAACTCTGAGACAGTTAAAAAAAAACTATGATCAGCATTATCTTCACAAATGAAATAATATGAATCGATTGGAATATGAAAAATAATAGTTTTCGTCAATGATTTTTAGTAGTTTGCAATTTATTTTTTTGTTGTGGAGAGAGAGACTAATGATAAAATACAAAATTTATTCACAAAAATGAGAAAATTAAATATAAAGAAATATTGCAGTTGGGTTCCATCGAACAGTCTATAGTTATTTCCCTTGAATCATTTGTTAAATTTCGCAATTGATCGTTATTAAACACACATTAAATTAAATTTAAAGCTTCAAGACAATACTTTTCCTATTTCTTCAGTTATGAGCATCCATTTGAATATCATCACATATATAATTCCTACCTATTTACATAATGACATTAAAAGATTTCAAGCTTTTTAATGCAATCTGCTTTTTAATCACGATCACGTGATTCTCTAGAGTCGTCGGGACAACCACAACACTGCAGTAGAAGTGGTGTACCCCCTTTTTTTTTCTCCTAGACCAGTTGCCACTCAAGGTTATAGAACCCAGTCTGTCCGGCAATTTACGGTTTACTCATGAGGGTGAGTGAATGGAGAGGAAGTAATATTTAAAGTATAAAAATTAACATCAGGTAAATAAGTAGTAAGTAAAGCAATCATTGTTTTTTGTTTTTACTTGTTACGATATACAAGAACTTTTCTTTTCGGGAGTGAGTAAAACTGGTATTTAACAATTAAACTTTCTGATATCATTTTCCAGAAGTTAATTTTCGTTTGAATTTTAGGCAAAGTATTCAATCATTTCAAAAGCCTCTGAAGAAATGAAGGGACACCCCTCCACTCTTTTTCACAAGAAGTCATTACATATTCTTAACTAGAAGGGAAAAATTAAAACTAAAACTTAAAAGTAAAAGTGGAAAAAATTTTACAACAGAAATTAGGTTTGCTTTTTGTTAACGGTTCTCCTTTAAATAAAAATAAACTAGGTTACAGGTGAAGTGAAAAATTTCGACTAAAGTTTAAAACTTTAATTAAACTTGTTTCAAAGTAAGATTATCTAAAAAAGATTATTTTCATGTTAAATATTTTCTATATTTTTTAAAGGCTCAAACAAAAACATCAAAAATATAGAAATGGCTTATAAAATTTAAGAAATAATGACGTTAACAAATTTAATGAAGCTGAGATTTTAATGCATTTTAATTTTTCACTCCAATCTCTTATTTTTAGTAGCAATATAAAAAATGTTGGAAAATTGGTTCAAAAAGTTTTTCACTGCAGTGTCATATGATAAGAATTAGAACTTTTTGTGTTTAATCACCCAAAACAAAAATAAAACAAAATGTAAGATTTTTTTTTAAATAAATCGTTTCTTTGAATTTAGAGACAAAAAAAAAAAAAAAAATTAAAATATGTTTAATAGTTGCCTCCAAGTCCGAAAAATCAGTAAAAAAAAAAAAAAAAAAAAAGTTGAAAGACAATTCAAATGAAATGAAAATTAAAGAGTTTGCTTTTGGGATAAATTTAATGCAGCTTTATTACGTGCTGTAAATTCTATTCTACGATAAATATTTGTTAATAAAACTGCATGGAGGCGAAAAACCACCTCAGGCCACCCTTAATCTTTCTCGACATGTACCTTAAACAAAAATTAAACGAGAGGGTCTTGTGCTGAGTGAACGGGCACCCGGTGCAGGTTCGGGAGTTTCACAAGGGACTGCTTTTATTCTAAGAGACATTTATAACTTCTTTAAAAAAGGAAACTGGTGTTTCAAAGGGGGTAATTGTCTAACGACGAATTGACAGCTACCTTAGTTACTCTCTGATCAATGCTGGCCATCCTATTCACTGTCATGAGGGGCAGCAGATAGAACAGAAGAGTAGGAGAAAATAAAAAAGAAAAACAATGACATTCGCATTCCCATTTTAACCAATAGCCCCCATTCAAATATTTCCGTAATAGAAGTTTGTTAAATTAAAAATCAACTAACAACGAAACGTTGGAATGAGAAAGATAATGAAGAAAGAAAAAAAAAGCGGGATTTTATTTAACTTAAATTTTTAAGTACCGTTTTACTTTTAATTTCATTTTAAACTTTTCATGTGAATTCGATCTTATACAAACAAAACTTAGCAGAATTTATCTAAATTCCATTATGAACAGAAAGATTTGTTTTTAAAATTAAAAGAAAAATCTATGATGTATCAGTTTGAAAAAGACCACTTTTAAATTTTAAAGTCGAAATTAACTGTCACCGGAATTTTAAATTTAGGTCATTTGAATTTAAAATAAAATTTAAACTTATTAAAAAAATCTCTAAAAAGCAAGTTAAGTAGTAATAGAGCAGACAAGTGCTTGCACTGACAGATTTCTGTTATATTTTTTGTTAAAAATAAAATTCTACAAGTAAAAAAAAAATAAGATCATAGAAAAGATGCATAATTCAGAGCTCAGGCAACGGTTATTAGACATTAGAAGGTATGACATCTGATGACCTGTCTGTTGTAAATCCGAGAGTGAATACACACACACACACACACACACAGAGAGGGAAAAACGAAAAGTACTATATTTTAAAAAGTTAACATTTTTCTTAAATTCATAATCAGAGGACAAATTATTTTATAAATGGCAGCGTCACCAAAGAGAAGGAAGTGATCGAATGGAGTACCTGCCTTTACCTACGATCTCATTATTCGAACCCAAACCTACCCACCCTCAAGTCAATCCAACTTTGGACTCCTCCTCCTAACTTCACCTTCCCGGTAGAGACATATTTTTTCTTTCTTAAATCAGAAACTAAGAGCCAAACGTAGTAACGAAGTGTCACTCTTCCTTTCGCTTTTTAACTACAAAGTAACTAGCAGTCAACTGCTGGAACAGGTGACTCATAAGAGAAAATAAAAGAAAAAAAAAATTTCCTGGAGGCTGGAAGACAGAAAAAGAAAGTGTGGGGTTGGGTGAGAGGCCATAATCTAAGTTCAAGACCGAGAGAGAAAAATGTATTCATAAAGGGTACTGTAAGAACAAGAGGTGGTCTGTAGGTGAAAGAGGACATTCTTCAAATATCACCCAGTTGTTGATTTCGGCAGCAGTAACTATTGTTACCCCCGCCCCGCCGTCAAACACTCAAATTAAAAAGAAGCTATTAAACTTCTGGAAGACATTTAGTTGAATGCAGAATGAAATAAAAGTAATTAAATTAAATAAGTATTCAATCAAGATGTCATTGCTGCATGGATTGAGATGAAGAAGAAATTTCATTGTCACAACTAAAACCAACTTTTATTATAAAAACCACACAATAATGATAGTTTTTGCTTCTTTTTTTATTTTACTATATCAATAAGAATTTTGCTTGCTTTTTCTTATTTAAAATAAATTATTTCTTCTTTTCAGCTCAAAGAACATTATTCAATAATTTTAGAGATAAGGTGTGTGTGTGTGTGTGTGTGTGTGTGTAACTTTCGTTAAAAATGACAGACAAGATACTGTGATTAAGTTGCTTTTTTTAATATAATTTTTCATGTGATCTCATTTTTTTTTCAGTAGATATGAGCATTTGGATAAATAAAACATTTGGACAATTTTTTTATATGATTTATATACTGAAAAGAAAAATTAAAGATCACATGAAAAATCATAAAAAAACTTAACTACAGCAGATTGTCTATCATTTTTAATGAAACTGGCATAAAAGACGAATTGCTGCATAAGTAAAACGCACAGGATGTGATGGCAAAATTTGGGACCAGAGAAAAAACACTCTTATACACGGGTTATACGGTATATAAAATATACCAAACCCGGATATAAGAGCACTTTTATCCGGTCCAAACAACTCTTGTATCAGGGTTACACTGAAAAATATCTTGAAATAGTAAAAATTAAATTTACTTAAAAAAAAAAAAAAAAAAAATAATCGCCATTAGCATCAACCATGGCCTCCAGATGACTTCAGAATCTCTTGTAACTCTTCTGAACAATCTTTTTGTTTAAGTTGATGAATTGCCTTCAGTTCATCTTTGATGTTGCAAGTTTTGTTGGTCTCTCAATCAACTGTGACCCACACAAGGGGGTGCAGCCTGGGGAGTCAGGTGGCCAGATTTAAAGGGTAGTGCAGTTTGCAGAAATTGTCTGATTGTCATAACTGGGTTTTCCTGCTTGTGTGGCATGGTGCAGAGTTCTGTTAGTAGACATAGTGCCTTCCAGCAGCCACCCTCTTGACTCAGCACTACCTCTTCAAAGTACTTGATGTAGGCCCGTGGAAAGATGAATGGAGGCATAACATCACCATCACTAGTGATCCCTCCAAACACCTTCGTAATTACCATTAGACTCATTCAACTCTTTCTGAATCTCCTGCACAGTACTCAGATTGAGACCCAAACATTCTGAAATGTTTGTATTGGAACTTCTGGCAAGAATGCTAAGCAGTACAGCATGCTGTTTCTAAAGTTCTGGCACTCATTTGTGTCACGGTGCTCTTTTTCTTACAGACGGTGCCCAACTGTGCAGTGAATCAAAAACAAATAACTTGTGTGAAATTAAAATGATAAAATCGAGACAATTTACCCATCATACCCTGTATATCAATGACCACTTGTACCTGAGGATGCATGTCTACTAGGGTGGCTAGTTAATTCTTGTTGCAGATTTGTGTTTGTTCAACATCCACAGAGCTTACCTGTGGGTTATTCTGCTACTATGCTGACTGGACCTTAGTTACAGTTTCTGTGAGAGAGCGTTATCTAGCACGATAAACAGTCTGGACAAGGTCAACATGCTCAAAAACATGGTCATGGTGACGTCATGTTAGCACACTATCAATGGCTCTCAAATTGTTCCATCTACCCAATTCATAAGGCTTGGGTCAACTAGTAGCGTGGTTTTCAGGTAAACTGAGGACACCAAAAAGTCACCTTTCTGATAAATTGACAATGGTGAGATTCAAGTTGGGTCTCTTGGTCAGAAAGTGAACATTCTAACCACTCAGCCATATGCCTATATAAAATGTAATGAGATTTAGCTTGGATTCTATAGTTTTAATAATAACATATACCATAGACAGGACTGTGAAACAAAAGGATTTTATTGTAACAAAAATGTTTTCCTAGTATCAATATATTTATTACAAATTGAATACAGTATATCATTATTTTAATTTAATTTTGAAAATACCATCTTATTTTGAGTACATGTGCAGAAGTATACAATTCTAAAATGACATTTCAATTTAACAATAAGTTTTTTTTTTATGCAAGGAAACGTTTTTTTTTTTTTTAAATCATGCTCTTCCACAGCAACCATTGAAGTTAATGTCTCAAATTTTAAGAGACAAATTACCTAAAATTTTTTTGATTAATTTTTTTTTTTTTACAGCCTATCAACTCTTTGTTGATCATTTAATGCAAAAACATTTTGGATTGTGAGAAAGTTTTTTTTTGTGAGTGAATATTGCATTAACAATTTTTGAGAATAACAATTTTTCCAGATACAAGTTCTATTAGCTATAGGGATGAGATAGATTTTCACTTTTCCTATTCCTAAGATTATTTGTGCATTAGTGAATGCAATTAACATGACTGGAATTTATTTCTCATTCTAAACTACAAAGTTTACGATACATTCAGAATAAAATCAAACCCATAATTTCTTTTTTTAATGCCATGTCCTTTCAGGTTAGAGGAAATCATTACTCTCTATGGATTTTTCTTTACAGGGAATTGTCATATATTCTTAGAAAAGAGTGGTTTCTTTTTGTATTTTCAGAGTTTTAGAGTTCAGAGTTTTCCTTCTGAGACTGTTTGCTACCCAGAGCTACAGAGCCCAGTTTACCCTTCTATTTAATCCATAGTTGGAGGACAGATGAATTCATGTTTTCCCCAAGGACATTTGTGTAAAAGTGAATGCAATAGAATAATCTGAACTCGGCTTAACTACCTAAATTTTACTATTTTCAAAAATTTCAGAATAATTTCCAACACAAACATAATACTAGCTCTCTCATATGGTATTCTAGTCAAAATTTCTGAAACAATGCATTTAAAATGAATACCCAGTTTAAAGTTTATTATCCTTTTCAAGATGAAATGAAGGTAGAATGAGGCTTAACATAAAAATTTAAATTTGACCAGTGTTAAAATTTTAGTTCAATGTTTATGCTCCCATTAATGCATTTAAGAATGGTATTAATCTGATCTCTTCAGCCTAAATTAAGAGAAATTTAAATTTAAAACTGGAGAAGATAACAGGAAACCATTTTTTCCTAAGAACAATCATGGCAATCCAGCTTGAAATTATTAAAAAAAAAAAAAGAGCTCTAAAGCAGTGATCCCAACCACTGGGGCTGCAAACCGGTATCAGGCTGTATAGATACAATACTTTTCCCCATTATAAATTATCTGTCTGGTTTATAGCATTTTGTTGTGTGTGTGAAAGCAGAGTTTGAATTCCTGTTGAGTTTGTTGCATTCACTTATGATATGAATCTATCCCTTCTCCCTCCAGATATGAGTTAAATAGCAGGGCAGATTGGGTTCTATAACCTTGATTGGCAACCAGTCTATCACAGAAAGAAATGGTAACCTACTGCAGTACAATCTTCAGCCTAGTCAGTCATTAGATTGAAAGGGTCATGATTGCCCAAGTGTGTGTCACACATGGCACTTAACTGACTGACAAACTAAAAAATTGCTTAACACTAGGGTTTTTGGCTAAAAATATATCTGAACACTTGACATTTATACTATTTAAAAAATAACATTTAATGACTCAATAAAATCACCATGGAGAAGGCAATAGAAAACTCACTCTACTATCAATACAAAGATCAACTCAATGTGAAATATATGTGAATGAATCTCTAGTTTCTTTTTTAGAACAACTAAAAATAGATTTATCTTGTGAAACTAATAAATAACTTTGTTTTTGTAAAGAGATCCAATTATCTCAAAATACCTAAAGTGGGGATGAAGAGTATTTACTTGGTATGAATGATCATAAAAAGCAGTAAAGTCATCAGTCTGCAAATATCTTTTTGTGGTATACAATGTTTCAATCAGGTATTTATCGCTCAGAAGGTGAAAAAGGAAGTGGCATTTTATCGGTTAGATAATGTCCTCACTGGAAAAGAAATTGGTATATGAAGGTGAGGAGATTGATGATAGAAATGGAGTTGGCAGATTAAGGTAAGTAGAACCTTTACTTATATAATTAGGAGGTTTCACTTTTTTAATTTTATCACAGATATTGACTTGGTTTTTTGGCTTGTTTAATGCTAGTTCGTTGTAGAGCATTGGATATTGGTTCGGAACGAGAAATCGGGGGGGCCGAGTTCAAATTCCAGACAAATTCATTGCATTCACTTACGCGCAAATACCCTTGGGAAAGGTATTAATCCGTCTCTTCCTTCCAGTTATGGGTCAAATAACAGGACAGATTGGGTTCTATAGCCTTGGTTGGCAACCAGTCTACCGCAGAAAGCAATGGCAACCAACTGCGGGATAATCTTCTGCCTAGTCAGTCATGTCTCTTTCGAGACATGATCGCCCAAGCGTGTATCACGTATGGCACTTAATTGACTGAATGCTAGTTCAAAATCTGTGATGTTATTAAAAGTAATTTTATCAATTTTTAACAATTTAAAAAAAAAAATTCTGAAGACATTTCAACTGGCGCTTAAAATAATTCAATTTTATTTTCTCTTCAAAATGAAACATTCATATCAACATAAGTATTTATTAATCTCCTGTTGATACAAATGACTTACTCAAATTAATAAAATACATATACACTAAAACAGTTAATATTGGAGTAGATAGATCTATCTATCACCCTGTTCACACTCCACCCACGTCTATTGAAAAGGTTAAGAGGCTCATCCCTTGTTCCCTGTTTAGGATGTGGTTTCCGGCTTTCTCTTTTCCAATATTTTCACTATTACGTAGCCCCCTGCACATCAGTGGCGTTACCACCTTGCTCGGGGTGATATGATTAAAAAAAAAAAGATAAATAAAAGTTTAAAGGATTTATTTTCTAACTTCAAATTTCAGATACACTGTTTTACACATTTATTGAAGACTGATTTTTGTTTTTACAGCTTATCAACCACTTGTTCACCTATTGAATTTATTAATAGATATCACAGTTATTATAAATACATTACATAAGAAAATGCCAATCATTAATGCTAATTTCAAATCTCTTCTATACTAGAAACATGGCATTTAAACTTTAAAAACATGTGACATTTAATTTGCAACTGTTCAATTTTATATATATTATTATTATAATAATTAAAAAGTTACTTGTGTAAAAGCTTTAGGAAAATAAACCTATAAAATGTTGCCAACACTCATACACAGAGTGCAGTTGAAATACCACACACACGTACTTCTTACTGTTTGTGGAAGGCATTTCTGATGCACCATGTTGTTAATGAAATATTTAAAACAAATCACAGTTGCAGAAATGATAGAAACGAATATCTGGGAACAAGTTATTAGTAGAGAATTTAACCTTGATACAACCCTTTTAAACAGAGTTCAGGAAGTTCTTATATTTGTATCAAGGCACCAAGCATAACTTTAAATGTATATTTCTTAAACATTAAAGAAAAATTGTAATATTTTGATACAATAAAAAAAATTACACATTATCAACATAATTTTTGTTTCTAAAGTTACTTAACACTATCATTGCTGCATGGTTATAGCATTGTTGCCTGGCTGTGCTGGCCCATTTTGGGGAAAAATAGAAAATTGCCATTTTCTGGAATAACTATGGAGACACTGATGCTATTTCTCATGTGCGCTATCATTTTGGTTTCAAATGAATGTTCTGCAGTACACATTAAGGTAAATGATACACAACACAATATGATAGAAATACATAAAAAATGTTGTATTGAATGCTATTATATGGCTATGTTTGAATGGAAATAGCACTAGTTACTTTATAATATAAATGCTAGGGAGAGGCATTTCAGTGTCAAAATAAAAACTACCTCATGTGTGCATGCAAAAGTAGGTATACAGTATTATACCAATGTTCATGGTTGTATAATCAGTGAATTTTGTATTACATTATAACTACTTTTACACACACACATTTTATTTATATATATATATATATATAAAAGTTTCATTAAAATGTATAAGTATGCTCATATCAGGGAGAGTATTAGCTTGATTTCTACTTCAAATGCAAATCTCCGGAGAATTTTGTTTCAGGAGATTGATTATATATATATATATATATATATATATATATATAGATCGTAATTATAGTATATTTGGACTACATTTATCTCATTCTAATGAATAATCCCCCAGAATAAAATGTAATAAATATTATGGAATCTAACTTAAAAATAATTTGTTTGTTTTTTAAATTATCCTCATACTTATAATTTGAAAATGTAATATTTAAATGCAAAAATTATTAACACCCATTATTTTCAAATTGTAGTCTTGATAAAAAATAAATAAAAATTAATTATAGTGTCAAAAATAATTATAATAAAGTAATTCATTCTTTCTAAACTAATCAGAGTTAATTCTACTTTTCTCCTCTACACACACACACACACACACACTAACATGTGACATTCTCACTATCAGACAAACAAACACAGACAGGCAGTCAACATGTACATCAGAATTTTTTCTTTTCTTTTCCAGGCTATCGTAGTAACATCAAGCATTCAACAAAATTCAAAGCAAGAAAACCCAGGACACTTCTTGTATTTTCCAACTAAATTATCTTGACACTCATAGTCGAACAGCATGTAATTATCTGCTATAAGTTTACAGTTACCAGAGTCAATGCCCATGAGTTTCAGGCCCTTCAAGTGTTCTTGAAACACAGTGTATTGGTTAGTAAGGTAAAGCTTATAGCCATATCACATTCAAATACCGGTTCTTGTCTGATCACTGAATTTAAGCAACGTTGAGCCTGGTTCATACTCAGATGAGTAAGTGAGGTGATAGGGCTAGTAAGCTGGTAATGGATACAATCTCACTATTTATACTAATAGAAGACCTTGTTGTGTGGGGGTACCTTTGGACTGACAGATTTAAAAGAACCTACTTTCAGTTGGGTGAGAGAGGTTGAGAGGAATGTCCACTACTACCATATCACCATTATCCACCTCTGACATAAAGGGCTAACATAATAAAATAAGAGGTATTTTTTTTTTAAGTGATCTCCATATAAAGTGTAAAATCAATACAATTTTACATTTTTATTATGATCAGCTTCTTGCTCAGAAATAAACTTCTCTGGAAAAAGAATGTCGAATCTTGAGATAATCACTGTTCTAGAGCCTATCAACCACCGTGCCTCAAAATGTTGTAACTGTGTGTGTGGGTGTGTATAGAAGTAATAATGTTACGGCGTTAGTATTTGAATAGAGGGATAAGTATTAAACTTTTTATTCTACATTAACTAATTGCAATTTTCTACTTATTTATGAGAATTAGACTTCTCAACCCTAGAAAGGCAACACTCGACTGAAGATGGAATGGGGGTCTGCTTATTACACATTCAACCAACATTGAAGAAATTGTGAAAAAGCACCAGGCACAGGTTTCACACTAAGTAACCTGCACAGATAGTTGGATAGAGACATTAAAATAAAGGAAATGTGTGTGTGTGTGTTCTAAATCTGTGGTTTTATTTCATAACATTTAAATGCATACTATTTAAAATTTTGTTGTATTTTCTTTTGCTCCTAGGTGTGATGTTGCTTTAAAAGGTTGAGAAACACTGCTCTAAAACATAAGATCAGTAAGTCACTAACCTGACAGATACTGGATTTTGATCTTCTGTAGATCATTCAATCTAGGTGAATAACATTCACCACTGAATTAAGTGCATAGACAAAGATTATTATGCTTTAAAATATTTATGAAAAATAAATGATTCTTTTCATAAAATTTCATTAAGGATTTGCTAACTGTTCAAGAAAGAGTAATGAAGAGTGAGAAAAGGCAAAACCAATAGTTGAAGACCAGAAGACAATACAAGAAGAGAGACCTTCATTCACCATTCCAGCATTATTTGCCACACCTGCAGAAGAGAGTGCCTTGCAAAGATTGGACTGTTAAGCCACTTCAGATGCTGCTCACAAAAGGACAATTTTGATGAAACAGAGTGCTATTATTATTCTGCAAAATAAATGGATGCCTACTAAATGGAAAAAATAGTGTTTTCTAATGGAAAACTGGACCTATCCAACATTGTTAGGCTCACTGTGTGTTGCTTCTAGGAAGCAGGAAGCATTACTTTTGGAGCATTCCTTGCATTATTGCTACATCAAGAAAGAACTGTTGAATATTAGAATTAAAATGACAGACTTAAACCTACTCAATATTAAATCACTTATTTCCATATAAAGATTTTGAGAGATTCAACAATTTAGCATCTAGAAAAATAAATAAATATATATTATTAATAAATAAATAAAAATAAAATTACTGCACAATCTTGTGCCATGTCTTATTTATTTTGAAGGAAATAATTTTTCAGTTATTTTACAAATAAGTGCTTTGTTTTTTAACTCTTGAGCCAGCATCTAGACATTTTCTTTTGTATTATTTTTAACACTGTATGATACTAGCTGTAATTTTTCTAAATATTTGTAAAATCTTTGATACTACAGAGTATTAATAACAGAATTGTGATTTCTAATTAAACTTCCAGTTTCTTGAGAAAAAAAGAAAAAAAAGTCAACTACATTCATGACCGATTTACCAATTCCTGTTTATTATTCAAAGAGTGGTTATTTCCTTCTCTTAGATTGTTGGACTGGAATGTCAAAGAGATTACAGAAGTTAATCTGCTAAATGGAATAAAGTTTTGTTGAAGTCTTCCATTTAGATTAGCCTCTCATTATTTACTTAATCTGAGGTTTCCTACTCTACAAGCAAGAGTAAAGGAAAACTCATAATTACTTGCCACACCCAGAAAACAAGTGCTAATTATTTTTGTCAATAAAGTTATGTTTCCAATAAATCTTCTTTGTCACTCAGTTTAAAAAAGAAAATTCTATTATGGGTGGTCCAATAACTAATCACACACAAAAAAGTTGCAAAAAGGTTAACTGTATGGTTTTATATTGGAGGCTATAAAATAATTATATTGGCATGCAGGCAGGCAGACATTTTCTGGCTTTGCCCAATGCCCATAGCTTAGAAATTAAGATAATAGAATGTTGAGATTGGCTAACACATAAGATAAGGAAAAGCTCATATCTAAATGCTTTTTTTTTTAAACATTTAGTAGTTGACATCCTCAAAACAAAAATACAGAAAAAAAAAAAATACAAAACATCCATAATGAAAAGAAAAGTAATCTGAGTGAAAATAATGTTATATATATATATATATATATATATAATTTTCAGATAAAGAGTATCTGTTAAGTAAAAAATGAATAAAAAGACAAGGAAAAGCTATTCTTAGCTGATGTGTTTTGTCCTCTGAGAGACTTTATCAAGGCAAATGTAAAAGTTTTTGTTGCACATGTTTATATACAGAAGCAAGAATGTTATTGGTTTATCAAGGTGTTTAAATTTGTGAACATCTATGAATATTCATCAGGTGGTTTAAAGTTCAGTCAAAACAAGCAAGTAATATTCAAGAAACTTCTTTATTTTAATAGATAAATATTGCTTAAATTGTTATGGTTTGGGATGGACATATGTGATGTAAATCTTTAAAATTATGAAGTAATGGTTTTAACCATTTTCTTTTGATTTTTTTTTTTTTTTTAACATTTTTGTGGTTGCATATGTTGGCTTGGAAAAGTAGTTATTCTTTCAGGAAAGGTGAGATTGAAAAGAAACTGGGGGGAGGGGGCCTAGATATATATTATTTATGTATAAATAAAAAAAGTATATTTAAGCAGAAAGTTTGAATAAATACAACTGCTGACAAAGTCTGTGTAACTTGTTATTGCTTTTTTTTTTTTGGTAATGATAATTTTATTTCTAATGGATTTCTGCTTAGTTTCTAAACAGTCAAAATTGTTTGGCCACATTCATATGAGATGCTACTAAGTAGCTTTATGCTATGTTTTGTTTTTTAATGTGAAGTGCTTCTAATATCTTTAATCATTTTTTACAATGAAATGTTCTTATCTGTTGCCTATAAGGATTTTTTATGGGTAAGCACACAATACAGTAGGAAGCAAAACAAATATATTGTCCTAGTTACCACAAAAATCAAGTTTCCTTGAAAATGGCTAAATTATTAGCAGAAAGTGCTCAAAACAAAGATAAATAATTTCTTCATACACATTGTCAAAAATGTAAGAACAAGAAAAACTGAATAAAAAAAAAACAAAAAAAAAAACTTACAAAATATTTCTTTTCTGTCATATTCAACAAAACATGTATAAGGATTGCTGTCCAAATTTTATTCAAACATTGCTAATCTTCATTAATAAAATAAACTAGTAAACAAACTATGTCTGGGTTTCAAAGGCAGAAGTTTTAAGAAAGGGAAGAAGTCAGGTCATAACATTTGTACATCTTATGAACTTTAAAAATTTTACAAGGCCCTTAAATATGTACTGTTCCAAACCTTATTCCCTTAAAATTTAATATTTATACAAAGTTAGTAGATAGTAACTTAAATAATATGATTTGCATTGACAAGAGTATCATTAACCAATTCACTCTTTCACTCACACAGATTAATAAAATAAAAAAAATTCCCCTTCTAAATGACATTTATGTCTAAAAAGGTAACTGAACCCCAACAAGAGAGGACGTGTTCTTCATGGTTAATTTCTGTAAGCAAGAGCATATAGGGAAGGGTTTGACTGACATGTTGAGAGTGAGGAAAAATTAACAGCTATTTCTTCAAAATATTTGTCATTAATCTAAGTTAATTATTAATGATGGGAGACTATAGTCCAATGGACAGATAATAAAAATGCATTAAACTCAGGAGAGAGAGAGAGAGAAGGAATGAAAGTGGACTTGAAAAGAAATTGGTAGGTGTATCAACAGGAAGCAATTAAACTTAAGTGCTTTCACAAAGACTTGTGTGATTACTGTGTGTGTGCTTATTTCTTTTGTACTTTTCATAATTTTTACTTGTTAATTTCCTTGGATTTTTAAGATTACTATGCACTATGTAACTTAGACCTTTGGTTGTTAACAGAGAAAAATAGAAAATATTTACATTGTTTAAACTGTTGTCCTCTTTATTGCCATATTCATGATGTGTTGTGAATTGTAGGCTCCCTCCTTCTTCAAGTGATTGGAATTTCAAAGTGAACCCTTTGATTTTGACCACTGGAGTAGATTGTTCTCATTCCATGAGTTGTGTCACTTTCAGATGTCTTAGTTTCCCTCCATTTAAGTTTTTGTTTACCACTACTGTAGCCAACTTTTGAACTTACAACTCTTTGAGTCAAATCACTGGATCCAACCAACACTTTTTATCCACTGGGCCATAAGTTCTACCCCATTGATCAAAATAAAGGGTTTGTTTGAAATTCAGGTTACATGAAGAAGGTCGGAGTGTACAATGGCCAAAACACTGAAGATCACAACAAAGATGAGGACAACAGTTCAAACAATTTAAGAAAGTAATTTTACTTGGGGGTGGGGAAAAAAAACACACACACACACTATAGTGGAACCTTGAAATTTAAAAACACTGATCCACACTGTAATTTTGGGAAGAATTACTATCACTCTAAGAGAATATGGATTGATGAACTCTTTTTTTTTTGTTACACTTGAAAAAGTTTATAGAATAAATTGATTGAAAAATCATAAAAAAGCAACAAATACTACTACAATAATTCTTGGAATATCTGTAAATTTTGACATATTTTTAAAGTGTGTTCCATTGTATATTGTTTTTATAAAATTTAATAATCTAATTTTTCGGTGGCTTTCATATAAACCAAAATTGCAAAATGAATGAGATTTAAGAATATAATGGTCTCAAGAATGAAAGAATTTGAATAGTCAATGAATTCAAAGAATTTAAATAGGTACTATCAAAGAAATGTGATACATGAGGTTTAAAATTAATTTTTAAAAATGAAAAATCTTTCTTGAAGCTTTTATTTTAGTTTTAATTTCAAGCTAATAAGATTAAATTTTATAAGTAAAAATACCTTACTGTATTTCAAAACTAATTTAAATTGACTTAAAGAGATTTCATTCTGAAATTACTTATTTTAGTGCGTTTTAGCTATCTTTCATCAAAATGTAATTCTCTTCATTAAAAAAAGAAAAAAAAAATCTTCCAAAAATAATTTTTTTTTAACCAAGATTTTTGAAAAAGAAAAGAAAATTTCTAAAATAATTTCATTAATTTGCAAATAAGTCCTGAAAGTTTCATTAAAATCCAACAAATGATTTTTGCAAGAATTTCCAAATCAGTTTTTTTCACAAAAGACACTAAAATTCCCTATTCTAATAATTCTCAGTTAAAGTAGGTGTACCACAAAAACAAGAAAAAAAGTGTACAATAAATTTTTAAAAATGAAAAATCTTTCTTAAAGCTTTTATTTTGACTTAATAGATTAAATTTAATATTTCCAATAAGCAAATTACTTTGCTGCATTTCAAAACTAATTTAAATTGAAAGGAAAGAGTTTTTTTTTGTTTTTTTTGCTGATTAGCATCCTTTTTTAGCCCTCTTTCATCGCAAATTCTCTTTATTAAAAAAAAATCTTCCAAAAATAAAAATATACTTTTCTGAAACTTTATTTGAGGAATATTAACAGCTTTAAAGTATCTGATTTGAAACAAATATTATTTACTTTCAGTTTAAAATATCGTAGAAATTAATTTTTTTTTAACCAGACAGCAGCTATGTTATGTCTTTGACAAGATGATGACAGGTCTAAATTGGTTCTATGGAGACTAAAGCATACCTAAAGAATACATTCTGAATTTTTAAAATTTTGGCTTATAAATTTACTATAGTAGTCACATTTATTTTTTGATAATATTGTGTATGCTTGCCTGCATTAACAGAAGAAAAAAGAAAAGATATTTTGGCACTATTCAAAATTATTTTTAAAATAATGATTTGATGATTTAAACTTTTCGTTGATGATTAAAATTATAGTTTTCACTTATTAACAAAGCTGTTGAAGTTAATATACAACATTTTAAGATTCAAACTTAATTTTTCTAATTAAAGTTAAAAAATAATTCATTATGCAATAAAAAAATAATTTTTTCATACAACAATAAGCTTAATATATCTTATTAGAAAAAGGCAATTAAAAACCTTTCTAATTAAATAATTAGATAGTTTTATTGCATTTTTTTTATTTCACAATTCAGACCAGATTTTCAGTAAATGAAGTTTCTGTTTGACAAAAAACAAAATGATTTAAATTCTCTAAAGTCCTACTTTTAATCCTGAAATTTTAATTTCTCGAAATTAAGATTTCATTAAAATCCAACAATTTGATTTTTGCAAGAATTTCCAAAGTTTTTTTTAACCACAAAATAAAACGCTAAATTTTCCGTACTCATTTTTGATCTACCCTCTGACGAAAAAAAACAAAAAAAAACAGAACATTTTTAACTAAAATTTGAAACGTGCTAAAAAGGATTTCAAAAATAAATGAAATAATATATAGTTTTTTTTTCTCCTTAACTTAATAAACATGTTTACGATAAACCTTTGTTTGTTTTTTCTTAGAAAAAAACAAAACAAAAACAAAACAAACAAACTTCTAGGTACCTAAGGTGTATCCGTTTAAAGAAAATGTCACGAGAAAGAGAAACAAGATTTTTTTCCGGAAGTAATAAATAAACCTGATTGGGGGGGGGGGGGGGGCTAAGGTGCGCCGTCTTTGAACGCAAAAGAAATTGAAAAAATAACGCAAAAGGGGAAAAAAATTATACAAATTTAATGGAAGAAAAACATGCAGTTTTTAAATTGAAATTCTAGAAAAAAAAAAGTAATGAATAATATTAAAACAAAGAAGTATAAATTTAAGATCAATTTTGAAATTTTTACTTAGGAAAAATTCAGTCACTAATCAAGACAGGTAAAAACAACATTAACAAAAAAATAAAAATTGTAAGTAGCAGATAGGACAAAATATCTAGGTCAAGTAAATGACCACTGCTTAAAAGGTCTGAACATTTTTAAGGTAAAAAAAAAATATATATATAACAAAAACCTATAAGCAACAAGCAAAGTACAATTCAATAAAGAAAACGAAACTAGATAGATAAACATGAAAGAAAAAAAGAAAAATATACAAATAAAAATTAAGTAAAGAAAAGGGAGAGGAAAAAAAAAGATAAAATGGACTTTTCAGAGATGGCTACTATTATTACTATTTAGTATTTTTTCCTTTATCTTTTTCCCTCCTTTTCTGTTTGTTCAGAGGCACTATGTCTCCGATTATCTGGTTAACATGCCTTGTTGCTTGAGAGAGTGAAAGAAAGAAAGAAAGAAAGAAAGAAAAAAAATGGAATAAAACTAAAAGGCAAGAAATTAATAGCCTTTTTTGTTATATCTACTTTATACAGAGAAATAAAATCAAGTTTATGACAATATAGAGCAAATCGATATTCAAAGATGTTTAAATTAATTATAATAAAATCTAAGAAATCAGAACAAGAGAAACAAGACCATCTAAGGATAAATGAGAAAGGTGACAAGATACAAAAAAAGAAAGAAAAAAAATCACTCTCATTGACTCATATGAGTTATCTTAATATTTAAATAAATGGTTAAAGACAAACGGAAAAATAAAAAAAAATAAACTAAAATGTTACCTAGTCATATCTCAGTTCTTCCCAGGTGCTGCAGCTAATAGGACATTTTTTTCCTGAAGCTTCTAACACTTCCACTACCACAGATGACCTCTAAATGAAAAGAGGATAAAATCCTGTTACCTGTTAAATACTGCTGGAAGGTGGGTGCTGTACAACCCTGAAGATGGCACCCCTAGGAACCAATCAACATTATCCCAACAAATGCTCCTCCCTCCAGGTAAAAATCTAATTCCACTCTCCTACTTTAAGTCCAGTGAACAGGTAGAATATGACATGGTCAGTGAATTGTCAAAAGATTAGGTTAAATGTTCAGTTGAGTTCAAAAGACTGAAAAAAAAAAAAAATGAAAAGGAAGCATCACCTGGCAGAGTTCATGAACTTTTGTAACGAAGGTAAAAAAATACAAATCTCCTTTTACTAGAATTCTGATAGGTCTATTTAAAAGTAAATGGATACCTTATCTGTCGCAAAGAAATACTGAAATATTTTTACAAGTATCTGGATATGCTAAAGAAAGTTGAAATAGGACAATGGAGACTTTAAGACGATAAATTAAAAACACGACGTTTTATATATTTTATAAGCATTTCGTTTAAGTATTACTGCATTTCAAACTTTTTCAACAAGTTAAACATTTTCAGTTAATTTTGAAACTTTGCGTGTAATACCAACAGATCAACAGAAACGGGTTTTTTGTACAAAAGTGATCAAAGAGATTTTATTGCATGTGTTTTTATTCTAGGTTTTAAAAATCCAGATGCAAAATAATAAAAATAATCATTTTAAGATTTTAAAAATGAAGTTATAAATATTTGAATAGTTTATTTTTTAAGCCGATCTGTGCTATCATTAAACACCTTTAGCGCCCACGTTTTTTTTTTAGATGATGTATGTAGGCCAAGAATAGAACAATGGGGACTCTCCAAAGACTAGCAAGCATCACTGGAAAGCAGATATGAGTCACGACAGTAGGGAAACAAAATGCAAATATTCAACTACTACCAGAAAAAACAAAACTAAGTAAGGATTACGTAATTTAATGTTTGATTCTTTAAGCTTTAAGGTTGTGAAAACGTTAAATGTCTTTTGTGACCAAGCGTCACAATAACGAATAAGTTGCCAAAAACCGTTTGTAATGTAAAAAAAAAAAAACTCTATGCATTGAATCCCGTCTCTAAATCGCTACAACATGAAAAAAAATTTCTTTGCTCGGTTAATGTGAGATTATTAACAAGTGGAAGAGTTCGGGAATAAATTTTCTGATTGGCTGGCTGGGATTGGCACGAATATCATGAAGACCACGTGAATACAAGACGCTCATCTCATGAATGAAAGGAAAATGGGTAAAGGAGGAGATATTAAGGCAAAGAAAGAAGATGAATTGATTGAAAGTCTACTCCAGGAGTGGATACGAGAAAAAGGGGAAAGGAGAACATTTATGACAAGGAAGTACTTATGGTAGAAAAATATTTTAGGCGCTAAATTTGATGTGATCCTTCCTATAAGTGAATTGCAACAAATTGGGCATTACCTCTTTTACCTTCGCTTTGAGGTAGGCTGTTACAACCCCCTTCCCATAAACAGATAAAAATTGAGCTGACACTCTGAAGAAGATCAGTCTTCAGTTTCTTTCCGGCAAAAAATATAGCAATCATGGTTTGTGAGCATTAATGCGTGGTCTACTCAGTCAAGAATTCCGTAAGAACATGCCGGTTTTCATTTAGATTGTAACCAGTACGAATTGTATTGTATTCTACAATCACCACCTTTCTTTATGCGCTGTCTTTTCAGTACGTTAGCGATCATGACTCTTCACAACTTCATTTTTTTTTGCTGCTCTAAGTAACTTTCTTGCCTCAATACTACTCCATTTTACTTTGTTGCAGTTATTCTATTCACTTAAATTTGTTAAATAGGTTACTCACGGCTTCTCTGACCTGTGTGCATTAAATTTTCCAAAACTTGTTTTTCATTACTTATCTCAGTATTTTTCTTCTTAGCAGTAGTTTCACTGGATTTCTTTTTCTCCTTAAAACTTCCTTGTTTCTCACATGCTCTGTTTATATCTTGGCATTCATCAGTAGAACTACATCTGTTGCTTCAAGTCTTATCTTTATTTGTTATGAGATTGTCTAACTACCACCAATGGCCATTATTCATCATTTTTACATTTTTCACTATGTATCCATAGCTAGTATTTCAGCCATTTCATTTTAAAGGAGTTTATTGATGTAAAACATTTAACTTTTCCCTATTTTTACCTGAAGTAAGATTTTTAAAATAGTGTCTATTATACCAATACAGATAGATTTGAGTTTGCACCTCTGATTCTATGGTAGTAGCATAGAGAGCTGTATTTTGTGGGTGTGTGTTTTTTAAACTTATTTTGTGAAAGGTTGATGGGGATGAACAATTTGGCATTGTAAAAATCTTTAACAAAGAAAAAAAGTAAGCATATAAATGTGTTACTTGAAGAGTATAAAATTTATTATAACTTTACTACACATTCTTAAAATTTGAAACTTTATAGGTTAATAATTTGGGTAGATTTTCGTTTTAGATCCTAAAGGCCTTCATCCCTTCAAATTTTTCCAAAATTGCCTTATTTCCGTGCACATGTATATGCTGAACTCAAATCAACAATTAGATATTGAAGAAACCTGTCTTATTTTATGTTAATGACCAGAAAAAAAAATCGAACTTCTCGCTCTTTTTGTCACCCACTACTGTCACACTGATGATTCACTGCTGAATGACTTTAGGTGTAGGAAACTAACTTCGGCCTATTTACTTCCTTTACCGAAAAGTCTTTGAAGGAATTACTATGTGATTTATTTTGTTTCTGGTACTCAATTTCAGCAGAAAGTTGCGTGTACTTGCGTGTTTTTTTTTTTTTTCCTTTTTCTTTTTGTTTGGTTGGTAATTAATTTAAGAAAGTTGTGTGTACTTAATTATAAGAAAGTTAACTTTTAAATATATGAAAATAAGTGATAAATGTAGTTTAATTAACCTTCAACTATATTGCGTGTTTTTTTTTTTTTGGTGGTGGTGGGGGGTACTTAATTTCAGAAAAAAGTTAACTTTCAAATATATGAAAATAAGTGAAGTGTACTTTTACTTAACCTTCATATATATATGAAAATACTTATAAATAACAAAAAGAACAAAATAAGTAGTACAGTAAAGCATTTTTTTTTTATAATTAACATTGAAAATAAAACAATAATTACATCAATTGGAAAGGAAATTAAAAGTCGAAAAAATGACATTGACAATTTTTAAAAAATGCAGTAGTTTTCAGAAAGTTATGTGTATTTGCATGTTTTTTTTTTGGGGGGGGGGGTACTTAATTTCAGAAGAAAGCTAACTTTCAAATAAGTGATAATTGTAGTTTTACTTAATTTTTTCAGACGAAAGTTAACTTTAAAACATACGAAAATATAGATTTTTTTTTTTTAAAGAAAGTTAACTTTAAGGTTAAGTAAAACTACACTTGTCTTCATATATCTGAAAGTTAACTTTCTTCTGAAATTAAAAAAAAAACAAACAAATTAATGAAAAAAAAAATATCGCATAGCAATTTCTGCAAAGAATTTACAGTAAAGGAAATAAATAGGCCAAAATTTTCTTCCTACGCCTAAAACCATTCAGCAGCAAATGTAAGCTGGTAATGGGGACAAAAAGATCGAGAAGTCGGATTTTTTTTTCTTTTTCTGGTCATTAACATAAAAAAAGGTAGGTTTCTTCATTGTTGATTTGAGTTCAGCATATACATTTGCATGAAAGTAGGGCTATTTTGGAAAAATTTGAAGGAATAAAAGCCTTCAGGACCTAAAATGAAAATTTACCATAATTTGATATGTTTTAAATGCTATGTAATTTTTATCTTTCTTTGTAAATTTTAAGTTGATGATATTGTATTTTAAATCAGGTGTTCATTCAGGAGGGATATCTTATCTTATCTTAACTTTTAATAAAGACAGGTTTTTCTTTTGTCTGAAAGTGATTAATTAATAGAATGTTCTAATGATGTGTCTGCTAGAATTTGAATATGTTTAATTTATTCATTTTGTCAAATTTTAATTTATATACATTTTTAACATTCTTCTTCACAAACCAAGTCATTGGTGAAGACTGAAGAGTATGCAGACCCCATCCCCCACTGAAAACCGACTAGGTGTCACATTTTGTCCTTGTAAGGGTGAAGGGAATAAAAAATATAAAAAATTTTAGATGGAGATAGTTCCTTCATCAGAGTTTGGCATGGTGGACCCATAGTTTTTTTTGTTGGGTTGGGATATATAGTTTTCTCATCTTTTACACAAACACACTTGTAGACACAGAGAGAGAATTAGTTTATATTGTTAAATTTCAACATTTTCTATTTTTGTTTTTAAACTTTGACAAAGATAGTTATTTTATTTTGGCTGTCCTTCTCTCAAATTTATCACAAGATTTGTTATTAGAGCCAGAATAAGAAAATGACTATTTTCATTCTTAAAATATTAAAATCAATAAAAATAGAAGATTGTATGTGTATATGCACAAATACACAATATATATGTTGATCATAATAGCATTATATTATGATTCATTCTTGTCATGTCCTGATGTGATCGAAAGATTATGAAAAACTGAGTTGACCTTTGATAAGTATTAAACATTATTATATCTAATTTAATTAATGATAAATTGCTCAATATTAGATGAATTATTTGTAAAAATTCTGTTAAATTTGATACACATTAATCTTAATTGTACATATTACTAGGATTAATAGCTTATATATATGAGTAAAAAAAAACAAAAAAAAAACAATTGTATAAGAATTGCAATGAAAATAATAAAAGTTAGTTTAGTTGATCATAGTAGCATTTTCTTCATTTTCTAAAAATTTAATGTTACAGGTGAAGAAGCTCATCCCTTGTTTCCTGTTTAGGATGTGGTTTCTGGCTTTCTCTTTTCCAATCTTTTCACTCTTACGTAGCCCCCTGCACATCAGTAGCATTACTGCCTTGCTTGGGGTGATATGATAAAAAAAAAATTTTGTTATATTATTTATATGTAAGTAAATATAATTTCCAGCTATTACAGATAATCTAACAGATTAATCAGCCAGTTTTTAAACGTTAAAAACAGTAATCAGCATTGTGTAAAATTATATACTGACACAAATATCAAATTAAGTCTTTTTATCACTTAAATATACAGTTTAAATTCTACAGAGTTATTATCTTAGTTTTGTTTTTTGTACTCTCTGACTTTCTTTAGTTGCTTGATTTATTTGGTAAAAATCTCTGGAAGTTTTAAATGAACTCCATTATTCAATGTATTCTTATTCTCAGTCAAAATTCTAAGAATGCTATGGAATACAAGATTCTGAAGAAGGCCAGAGAAAACCCCACTGTTAAAATATTAGGTTTATAACTAATATGAGAACATCAATTTGAATAAATCAAGTGTCTAGTAATAATTCCTCATTTCAGAAAAATCAAACAGTTTACACTTCATTGTGAACATTAATTTCATTATTACCACCATTTTTATTTGAAAAATTGAATAGCATAAAAGCAATTTTTTCTTTAATTGAAGCAACAATTTGTTTAATTTTGCAAAATTACAGAATGAAAAAATAATGTCAGTAAATATCCTGATAAGGAATAGTGTATAATGATCATAACACAACCACAACATTTTAAAATGGTTGGTAAATAGAATGGTTAAAATGCAAAATTAATTTACTTATATTTAATGTTCAGTTCAAATAAATGGAGTATAATCTTAGAACTCATTGAAGGTCATTTATGATGAGGCTTTTTGTTACAGAACTAATGCTAAATTTTGCAAACTTTTAGCTCAACAATAAATTAATTATATATTAAGTGGACAAGAAATAATGCATAAAAATTCTTTAATAACTTCCAGATGCTTAAGATGAATCAATATTTTTTAGTTTTTTAAATTTAGCAGAAATGTCAGAAAATTTCATAGCAATTATATCCCAATTTAGAACATTTTATATTTTATAAATGACTTTCTGAGAAAAAATTCAGGATTATTTTAACATTCATGTACTACTACTAATAATAATGCTATTTTATAGACATAGCCATCCCATCTGAAATATATCTCAGCAAAAAAAAAAATGTCAAACTTAAAATATAAGGACCTGGAAATAGAAATGACAAGAATCTGTAATTTAAACAAAATCATAATTCCTATAATAGGAGCATTAGAAATGATTAAAAATACTGGTACACACATTAAGAAATGCCCAGAAAACCAGTCACTAAGATACAAAATATAGGACTCATGAACACTGTTCAAATACCCCAAAAAACTCTCATATAATAGGCTCAATAACTTTGTAAGAAAAAAAATCATCCTTTCCTCAGGCCTCGGCTAAAAAACTTGATAAAGGATTCTATCAAATAGATAATCAAGAATGATGGAAATAATTATTTATTAAAGCTTATCATATTGCATGTATCTGGTTGAACACAGGTGCCTTGTATATCCTATCAGACTGGTTGGACTTTGTATATTTTTACCTAAGAATTACTAGTGCGCAACTCTCTTGAAAGATCTAAAAAATAAAATGTGTTATTTCATAGAAATGATCATCCTATCTGTTAAAAAAACATCTCAGTAAAGGATTTTGTTAAAATTTCTAAATATGAAAACCTGGAAATAGAAATTGCAAGAATATAGCATTTTAATACAAGTACTGTTTCCAGTAATAACATAAGCACTAAGAAAATGACTAAGACGAATGCTGATAGATACATTAAGAACATTCCAAGGAAACCCATAACTATCTGAGACACAAAAGATTGGGCTCATGAGCATGGTTCACTTCCTCAGAAAAACTCAATATAATATGCTCAATAACTTTCTAAGTAAAACCTTCTTTTACCTTAGGTTTTGAGTAAGAGACATGGTAAAGGTTTGTATGAAATAACAAATCAGGAAGGCTAAAGACGATAATAAAATGAATGATAGTAAAAATAATGTATGTTAAAAAAAAAAACAACGAAACAAAAAAGCTTAAGGTTCTATAACAGATTTTCAAAATTTATCATTCTTAGTCTGAAATTAATTTATTAGATATCAGATACCATATATACTTATGTATACTTTTTATCAGTTTTATTACACAAAAAATTGGGGCTTGCACTACACACAGGTAATGTTTATGAAGATGTTAAAAATCATGCAATTTCAGTGATTGCTGCACTATATACAGGTAAATAATTTTTGGAAGTGTTTCAAATTAATGCAAAAAAAAAAAATTCAGGCACTGTATGATACATAAAAACTGCTTATACAAGTATATACAGTTAATCAATGAAATGTGAAGATAAGAACCAGAAGTTGTTAAAGTTTAACTCACTCAATGATGACAAATTCTGTTTCTCTTTGCTTTACCTCAATAAAGTTTAAGATGTTTGCAGTTGTTTTCTTAAACTTATTATTGAATGAATTATATAAAACATAAATTCAACCAAAATTGTTTACTTCCACAATTATCTTTATAGATAGCAAGGCAGGTAAAAAAAAAAAAAAAAAATCTTTTTATCCTTTCAAATTTTTATATCATTTTGGCCATTTTCCTTTAACTTTTTGCAGTTACATTTTTTAGAGGTGTATAAAAAAAAATGAGATTTAACAAAATTTTTATTGAGTTGACGCTGTTTTTATCTGCAAATCTTTAAATTGCTCACATAATGTTATAATATTTATTATTTGCATCTTCAATTAAGTGAGGGTATTAATAACAAATGTATTTGTCTATACTTCTGAGATGAGGTATTTACATTATTTAGATTGTTGTCCTCATTTTTATTGCCAAGTTTACAACATGGTATGCTCCGGCCTCCTTCAGGTGCTAGTAATTTTGAACCGAACCTTTCATTTGGATCACTGGGGTGTATCATTCTCATTCCATGTAGTTAAAAGGGAGATAGCTAAATGCTATCTGGAAGTGGCATCACACATAAAATGAGAATGATCTACTCCAGTGATCAAAATAAAGGTCTGGTTCAAAATTTCTAGCATCTGAAGAAGCCAGAGTGTACAATGGCTGAAATGTCATAAACATGGCAATTAAGATGAGGACAACAGTCTGAACAATGTAAATAATATTAATAATAAATGTAGGAATTCTTTTTGTGTAACTTTGAATGAGAACATAGCATGTCTGCTGTGAATGATTCTATGAGCAACTACTTGGCAAGTGAAGGCAGTGAGTCAACCATTAGAAGGTAAATTCTCAGGAAAAAATTAAAATATTTTGAAAAAAAAATTAGAGAATGCTCCAATTAAAAGAGGAGGACAATAAAAATTTTATAAAATTTTGTAAAAAATTTCAAATTTCTTTTTTGTTTGTTTATTTAAAGAAATCATTTTTTGTTGCGTTATTATCTGTTATTAAATGTGGTGCAGTTAATGGATTAATTTTTTTTTTTTTACAGCTTATCAGCCCTTTTCAGGTTATTTAAAGCCAGAAAATATTTTTATATTGTAAGAATTTTTATTTAAGATAAGTTTTAGCAATACAACTCTTACTCATTAACCCACAACTGGGGAGAGAAAGTGGATTCATACTTTTTACATATAAATGAATATAACAAACCGAATTGGAACTTGGCTCTAATTTCCTAATTTTGAACCAGTATCTATTACGCCACCTGCACATCCAAGCTAAAAAGCACCTGGTAGTCCCAAGCAGTTACTAACCTAGGTTACTAACCAGGCTTGATTTTGCTTAACTTCAGCAATGATACAGAAACTAGGGTTTTAACATATGGTCATAAGTCTAAATGTAGTGCAGTATTCCATGGCATATGAATTGAGGCTATAAAATGTATTATATATACGAAGTTGAAAGGGCCGAGAAAATTATGCCTGTCTAAAATGAAAACAACAACAACCATTTACTGAATTATATACTGAATTTAGTTACAAGTCAACAATTAAGTAAAGTTCTTATTTTTTTATATTTAATAACTCTAGGTAGATACTACATGCCTTGCCTATCCAGGTAAACAATTCATATATTATAATAATAATGATAATAATAATAATAATAATAATAATAAAAACCCTTAATTTTCAAAACCTTCAGAACATTCAGTGTTAGCAATTACTAAAAATAAATAAATCCCTTCAGACTAAGTGGCTGGCTAATGCTTGTAAAATCTATAATATCCACATACTATATAGTATCTACTGTGTGGGCATGTGGGAGAGAAGATTTGAGTTTACTAATCAGTAGTCAATTACTTTTTTAATTTATGCTAAATTAACAAAAAACTAATTTTAAAATATGGAACAAGGAGTTGTTTGTTAATTTTAATACCTCCAAAACAAAACTTCTATTAATCACTTGCCTTCTATCAGTATGACTGAGTATTTAGAGATTCCTTTTTTAATTTTATCAAGAATCAGCAACATTATTGATTCTGACCTGACATCTGTTTCAGTCACTTTCCTACTGCTGTTAGCTTCCTTGTGCATTTTTTATAAATACTTTCATGGTAATTATTCAGATGAATTCTTTGGTATAGAACTTAGACTTTATGAAATTAGGCGCAGTACTAGATTGGCAATAAGGTCTCATAATTTTACAGATGAATTAGCTAGATGTAACTAAGTTCTATGCTAACAGTTTCTATTCTCACACTTTGTGGAACCTCTCTTCTGCCTTCACGCTTCCCAAACAATTTTGATCTTCCAAAATATAAATGCAATGTCAACTGGTATCTACTGTCTTCACGCTCCCTAATGTTTTTCTTTCTTGTTTTTTTACACACACAGTACCCCCTTGAGTCTTAGTGCCTTTACTACTTTGCATGAAGTGGAAAAAAAAAGTCATTAATTTTCAGTTAACTCATCTTACACATCAATACAAAAACAAAAAACAAAACAAAATAAAAACGCACATGGTTTTTTTTATTATGAGAAAGAAAACAATGAAATTAAGTTTCTTAATTATTAAACTAATTAGATGTTCATTATATATATCGTGGACACTTAGGTGGAACATTATATATATATATATATATATATATATTATATATCCACTGTAAACTCCCTCTCTGGAGTATAAAGGCAACAGCTTCATCACATTAAAAAATACTGCTGTGATTTCTGGAATAAGTAGAATTTTAAAAAGTGGAATTGCTAGCTTCACACCCAATCAGTTTCAATTTCAGAGTTGTCTTTCTGACCTGGCTGCCAACCAAGGTTATTAACTTTAGGTAGGTACTACATGCCTTGCCTATCCAGGTAAACAATTCACATATTCTAACAAAAAGAGAAAAATGATGAATTTGTTCCTTTCCAAGAATATTTGTGCAAAAACTAATGCAATGGATTTAGCGGGAATTTGAATTTAGCATGTCAATCACACTTCCTATACTTACAAACATTACACTACATACATAGCTTTAATAATCATAACTTTGAAAATTCAGGTCTTTTCTTTTACTAGTGGAACCCAACAAGCAGACACACAGAGGTCTAATAAATGATTTAAAAAAAAAAAAAATCTCAAAATTAATTTTAAAACTTGTAATTTAATTTAAATTTTTTTTCAAACAGCTAACAAAAATATAATAGTGCTGGCAGCTATTCTTAAAGTGCAATTTTCTCAGTGATGATAATATATAATCAGCTGCATCATTGTAAGTATATCTTAGCAGCGCCACCACCAACACTTTCTTTTTTAAATTTATATACGTGTATATATGGATGTAAATAAGTATACGTGTGTGTGTGTGTGTGAGAGATACAGAACAAATAAGAAATATTTATCAATCTGACATGTTTCACTTTTATTAAAGCTTCATCTAAGAATGAGGTATAAGGAAAAAGAAATTGTGTTAGCTTTACTTTTGTGTTTGATTTTCATTGGTTAATCATGTTTCATGTGCATTTGACCTTTTATTTCTTAAGACTTTGGATGGATGTTTCATTTCTCCTTGAATTTGGAATACCACAAAAGATACTAAAATTAGTTTAAAATGCCAAATGCATGTAAAACATGATTAACCAAAAAAAATAAAACAGCACAAAAGTAAAAATATCTAACTTTCTATATCTTATTCTCTGATGAAGCTTTAATAAAAGTGAAACAATTATTTTCTATTTGTTCTTTATCTTATCATTCTGTTGGATTGTGATCCATATTTGATCCCAATCCACACACACACACACACATATATATATATATATATATGAGAAAAAAAGCCTCTTGAATAAAGAGCTGACAAAGGTGAGTAGAATACATGAGATAGGAGGTGGTAAAACATTCAAAGAACCTGTCAATTTGTTCCCCACCTCTATAAGCACAAATAAGCACCTAATTTGTTAGTCTTCAACACATTGCTTATTAGCCATTTCCTGTAAATGGGAGGTGGAGATGTTGACCCTCTAATTAGAATAATACCAACTTGATTCTTTGTAGAACTGAATTGTACTTAATTTGATTTATGATAAAAGATTTGGCCAGCAAGAGAGAAAAAAGGAATTGTAAAAAAAAAACATACTAGAAATCCTTGTAGAATTTGTTTATAAACTGTTCCATTTTTTATCTGTAATCTTTTAAGAAACACAGTATAAATTAAAAGATGAGGAAGAGGCAATGTTATCAAGCTAGAAAAGCTTTTAAAAAAAAAAAAAAAAGATAAAGAGCATGATAGAAATAGAATGAGGAGAGAGTAAAAAAGATTAATTCTCTGTTTAGATATGCTAGGTCAGAGTAGGGTTTGAACTCCATATTTGATTCCACCAAGAGAAAAAAAAATTGAATGTTTGTTTGAAAAAAAAATATTAAAAAACGAAAAAAAAAAAAAAAAAAATGAAAGTTGTTCGTTTTGGGTTCATTTCTGCAAGCAGAGTTCAGCTCCCAATTCTATTTTGACAGGCAATAATTAAGGGTCCTTTTACTCTGAATGACCCACTTCTGACATTGTCTTAGTCACACACAGACTTCTGACTGCTGCTTTCCACCACCCACCATTATTAAATTATTATCCAATGTCTATAACATTCAGGTACCAAGGTATTTACAGGTTGCTTTCCTACTTCCAAGTGAGGAACAGTAATTGTGCTGTTATTTTCTGTTTTGTTTCTTTATACTAATATTTAAATGAGGATAAACTATGGCTTTGGAGGGCAAAACAGTTAGGGATGAGCTCATGAGCATTGATATTAAGATCTTCAAATAACAAAGAGAAAAAAAATTAACCAGAATTTAAGATACTCATCAGAGAGAAAGGGACAGATTTGCAGTCATCTGGTATTTCCAAAAAACTAGTTTCAAGTTTGGATGCATTTACACTAATTGATTAAACAGAAGTATATTTGATTCAAATTCTATTCAAAATCATGTTTATTTTTTTGTTTTATTCTGACTGAATGTTGGTTGGTTAAACTCAAGAACTGTCCATATGTTTCTAACTTAGTACCTGTAGTTACACATTCCCACTCCACCAGATCCCCGTTTTTTTTTTAATATAAGTCCAGACTATAAGTAAGGCAAAAATGGTAATGATAGATATTAGTGTGTTTGTTTCTTTAAATTCACCATAAGTGAATAATGAAGTATTAAAAAAAAAAAATTGTCTTCAGCCTCTAATGAAATCATTATGAAACTTTGCTCTCTACTCCCAAGCAAAGAAAAAAAGCAGATAATTATAAGATTTTATTGAACTTTTCAGAAATTAAATTTTTTTTCCTCAATTTTTAAAAATACTTTTTTTTAAAAATCTGTCATTGAATTAAAATGCACATGGGCTTATGCAAACACACACACACACACACACACACAGTTTGAATGATATTGAATGGACATGTTTTGTAAAGATTAATTTTTAATTTGTTTCTGTGTGATAACAACCTTTGGGTCACAGGAAAAGAGCATAAACTGAAATGTTCAGCTCTTTGAAGTTATTCTTTTTATGACTATTTGAACTGAATACATGTTCTAATAAGTGCAGTATCTTAATTACACAAAAACATTTCAGTTTTGGAATCTTATCTTGCAGTGAAACAACTAGTTATCTCATGACAATACTTTTGTCATGATGGATGGAACTCCAGGAATTGTTAGAGAACACACTTTTAAAAAGTTTCTCAATAAAACAATCAGTATAGATGTCTTTCAAACTATAGATTACTTAATGCATGCAAATATTTACTTATCACACAATAACAAGATCAAAGTGCAACATGTTTTTCTTTTGAAGTGGGTAGAAAGCAAAATATATTACAGGGAAATGTTTTTGAAGCATCTATGCCTAATATAGAGATTTTGTTTGTTGCCAATATGTGTGATAAAAAACACACATTTTATTCTGCTAAGATATAAATAAGCTGAATTTAAATTGTTTCTTGCTTAAAACAGTGACAAAGAAAACATGAAAATGCACACATAATAGTGAAGGATTAATTGCTTAAGGATTATAATAAAGTAATGATTGTCATAATAGACTGAATTCATTTTAAATTTATAAAACTCACTTTTCAATAGGCTGAAAGTAGATTTCATTTTATATCACATTTTACTGTTAATTCAAACCCATGAATCCAAATCTCCATTTCATAGCAACACTTAATTTATGATTTTTTTTTTAATATTTCAATTTTCCATATTTATTGTTTCTTTTTTATTTTATTTTCTAACGCACAAAGAGAAAGAAGTGAAATGGTTTTCAAATTTCACAAGGACTACTTTTCTGGTATGAAGAAATTATGAATAAAACGCAAGTATACATTCATTTTTTTTAGGTGACATGCAGTCTAAAAATTGCTATATTTATAGGAGAAGTGTACTCAGTATGCAAGATAAAATGTTTATAAACAGAGACAATGATGTGGGCTTAAGATTCAACAATGTTTCAATGTGATCTTCCAACTAAGATTACATTAAAGCGTAAAGCTGAGTCACCATGCAATGAGGATTCCTATGACCACACTGTATATTTCTTACTTTCTATATATCCTAGACGTAGGATATATATATATACATCCTACATATATATATATATATATATATATATATACATACACATCCTACGTCTATAGCACGAATCCGAGTTTCATGCACTATACAATCATCACGATTGCATAATGCATGAAACTCGTCATGCTATAGATGTAGGAAAATATGTATATTTATTAATATATACTTAATAGCTCTGTTATATTACATTGAGCACTGTTTTATTAACACCAGAAAAGTATTTACATATGCGTATGTATCTGCGTGTATACCCGTATGTATATTTATTGATATTCATATCTATATAAATAATACAAATAATATTTATCATTTAGTTGAGATATATATCAATCACATATTAAGTGCTGGTGGCAATAAAACAGTGCTTGATGTGAAACAGAGCTAAAATGTATACTACTAATAAATATACATTTTGTTTTTGACCAATAACACAATTGAATTTCATGCATGATGCAATCCTGCATGAAACTTAGTTGTGCTACCAGTGAGGAACAAAATGTTTATTTATTATTAGTATATATGTGTATGTGTATGAAAAGACAATACTTGAAAATAACAGTTCTTTCTGTATTGTCTTGAGATCATATGTAAAATAAATGCTAACACCGTTCTGAAATTACTCTTTGTCTTCTCATTTCCTCTGTTATTCTTGTAACCATATTGTTATGCCAACATTGGGTCTCATCTCCTTACAGAGATATGTAAATAGTCAACACAGAAATAGACAAAACTCCTGCAATATATTCAGCCTATTGATGGCCAATTTGTAATTGGTTGTTCAGTAGCTAAAAGCGTTTACAAGAAATTCTTACACATCCATACAGATGAGAACTAAATGGATATTCAAACAGAAGAATCAATAAAGAATTAAATTTAAAAAGGTGCCATTGGATGATTCTCTAATCAAGTTCACTAATAGCATTAGAAGCTTTTAACCTTGTATTAGTAATTAAAAGGTTTAAATCTTCAAAGGAGACAAGAGAATATAGAGAACATTTTCAACATGATTTGTATATTTTATGGATAAAGTAACAATGATTGAATGTCTACAAAGTGATATGAAAATTTTTATGCAGAAGATTTCTCACAGAAAAAGGCTCTATATTTGGGTTGATAAATTAAGATTGATTGTAGTCAAATTATGACAATACTTGAGAATAAGTGATGTCATATGATGTAAGATATAGTCAACTGTAAATATCCAAATCAAATATTGAAAAATCATTTGCAACAAGATGATTATGTTAATTGCTTTGATATGTGGCTTCATTGGAAACAAAGATAAAAGTGCTCAACTATTAATCAATATAGCAGTGAATAAATAAGATAAAGAAACTAGACAGAAAAGAAATTTGGTTTTCTCTAGAGGGCTGCTGAGAATACCATGGTTGGAATATGTAAGCAATAAGGAAGTTTTAAGGAAAATGAGAACATAAAAGGACACTAGTGCTTAGAATGAGAGAGAAAGTTGAAATTTCAGGAATGCATAATTAGGAAAGAGAGCTTAGAGAATTTGATACTCACAGGACATTTAAAACCAAGAGGGATAGAATGAAACAGCAAGTAACCTATCTTACATAAATGGCAGAAAAAGGAGTGGGTAATAAAAAAAAAAAAGTACTTGCTAAGAGGTATAATGAATAGGAATTTGTGGAGAGCCATGATCAACTACATCTTCAAGAATGCACTGAGTACCTCTTTGCTGATGAAATTGCATGCAAATAGGCACCTAAAAAATGCCCAACAATTTGAAAGATGACATCTTGTTAATGTATTTCTATTTTGAAATAGTGATATTGAACAGAGTATTTGGAAAAGAAAAAAAAATTTTTTAAAAGAATGTTTATGTTCAGGGTACAGTAGAACCCCCCCCCCCACCACATAATGATAAGGCATAAGTGGTAATGGTGTCTTCATTTAGTTAATGTCATACCATTATGTAGGAGGTATTTCTGTCACACTCAGTATTTCCATCAGGGCTTATACAACAAAAAGATGTGAAAAAATTAATGAAAAAAAGAAAAAATGAACAAAAAAATGAATAAAAAAATAAAGTGTTTCAAGTTCATTTTTTTTTTTTTTAAATATCATATTTTGTGAAATTGAACCCAATGAATTGTTGCTTCATTATATTAAGTTTATATATACCCTATTTGGCACTGAATATTTAGAGAGGAAAAAAATATATATGTATATATCACAACCCCCCCAAAAAAAAATCAAATTATAACCTTATCTTTATGTGACATTTTCACTAAACATGAAGAAACATTTACAATATTAACACAAATTATACTACTGGTACTTTTTTTTTTTTAAATAATAGTGAAGTAAGGTTTAATTACCAGGACATTATTTAGAAAAGAAAAATTTAATACTTTTCATTATGCATTTATTGAAAACTGTTTTTTAGGGAGCAACGTCTGCACATACAGTAAATTCATAATAACTACAAAGAAATCTACTAGTATCAGTGGACACTGGTAAATTTGATAATGGTCACCCCCACCCCAAAATGATACTAGATATTAAATGAAGTTTCATAGTATAAATGCAGAAAAGTAAATTCTAATATCTGTATATCAACAAAAACACAAAGCCAGCAACAATATACAAGTCAAATTAAATATTTCTATAAAATCTAGTGTTTCTACAAAGCAAGCAGCAAAATATTGTGTGATTTGATAAATTTCTGTTTCCTGGGTGACTTCTTTAGGGATATTTTTGCTGATATCATGCTTGTTAACTTTACCAAGTTGTCTCCCTTGGACACTCTTCACAAAAGGGAGTTAGTTTTACCACCGAAAAACGGTGTACGGCACTTTCGAACGAGAGAGCGCGAACTGTACGCACGTGTATAATAAATCCTCTTTTTACCCCACTCCAGTTGTCTGTGTTCACCACCTTTTACATTACTAGAAGGTGTTTCCACCAGTGAAATCGTTGCAAATAACCTCAACGCTATGCATGCTGCCAGGAAACACTTCATAGCAAGTGAATCTTCAGAGAAGCTAAGACGAGCACTTCGCCACCAAGTTAGAACAGGTATCACACAATCTTATAAAAATGGAGATGCTGTTCTCTACAAAAGAAATTTGTGTGATAGATGGCTTGGGCCTGGAACTGTCATAGGATGGGAGAACAAACAAGTGCTTGTTAAACACGGTGGCACCTATGTAAGAGTACATCCGTCTCGTTTAGTTTCCTACCCTGGAACTTACCAGAATCACAATGAGGGTAACAACAAGGAATCGGGCATCCCACAAGAAGAGTCTGAAGAATTTTCAAGGATGTCAAACCTCGAAGAGAATATTTTAGATGAAGATTTGGAAGTTCCAGACATCAACGCCGAACAACGCTACACTGTGGAAACTCAAGACATAACAAATAAGCAGGACACCTCCACCAGGAAAGTCAGGCTTCCCAAACCTGGACAAATCATCAAATGCAAGCTTGCCAATGACACAGAATCAGACTGGAGGAAGTTAAATGTCATAAGTAGAGCAGGCAAAGCCACTGGTAAAAATAAACATTTAATGAATGTAGTTATGGAACAGGGTGAACCTTTTTGGTTGGACTTTGAACATGGGGTATCCGAATGGCAAACCAATGAGGCAGAAGAAAACAAAGAGGACCACAATTCTTGTAACGAAGAAAAAGTAATGATCACCTCTGCCAATGATAACCTGGAACTAGAGGAAGCAAGAAAAAAGGAACTTCAGAGCTGGATTAAAAATAAAGTTTATATCCAAGTACCTGATCAAGGCCAAGCAAAAATTTCCACCAGATGGATTTACACAAACAAAATTTCTGATGACAAGCAAACATACAAGGCCAGACTCGTTGCCCGAGGTTTTCAAGATAAAGATGCTGAGAACCTAAGAAATGATTCTCCCACATGCTCCAAAGAAGGTTTACGCCTAGCATTAGCCATAATGGCATCTAACCATTGGGTATGTAAATCCATGGATATTAAAACAGCATTTCTACAAAGCAAGAAATTGGATCGACTAGTCTATCTGGATCCTCCCAAAGAAGCCAATGTACCCCAGGGCTATATCTGGAAACTCTCCAAATGTGTATATGGCTTGACCGATGCCTCTAGGTCCTGGTATCTAACACTCAGGGAGGAATTAATGAAATCAGGAGCAATAGCTTCAAAATATGATCAGGCTATATTTACATGGCATTTCGAAAACAAACTGCAAGGTATAATTGCTACCCATGTGGATGATTTTTGCTTTGCAGGGTCAGAAATTTTTCACAGAAAAGTTATCAACGAAATCCGTCAAGTATTTGCAGTTAAATCTGAAGAAATTGCAGAGTTTCAGTACATAGGGTTAGACATCAAACAGAATGGTAAAAATATCAAACTCGGACAAAATGAGTATGTAAAGAAATTGAAATATATCCCAGTAGAAACAGGCAGGAATATTAACGACAAAATATCAACAGCAGAAATTACTGAAATCAGGCAAGTTATCGGCCAACTTAACTGGCTGGCTACCCAGACCAGACCTGATCTCAGCTACGATGTCAGTGCATTAAGTTCTATCCTCAAACGAAGCAATGTGGAATGTATAAAACATGCCAATAGAGTTGTTAAGAAAGCCAAGAAAGAAAAATCCCAGATAGACATTCCTGACTTAGGAAATCTTAACCATCTCAAGATTGTTGCCTATAGTGATGCTTCATTCGCTAACCTGACAGATGGAGGATCTCAAGGTGGTTATATAATCTTTTTGGTTGGGGATAACCACAAATATACGCCCATAACATGGCAGTCCAAACGCATCAGAAGAGTGGTCAAAAGTACACTTGCTGCTGAAACCCTAGCCATGGTTGACATGTCGGAGGCCTGTCTATTTTACAGGAAACTACTATTGGAAGTTCTCCAGTTGAAGGATGAACCTGAAAACATCAAAATAATCTGCAAAACAGATAATTCCTGCCTCTATGACTCTGTACATTCCTCCACACAAATATTAGACAAAAGGCTTCGCATCGAGATGGCTATTCTAAGAGAAATGCTGGAAAGAAAAGAAGTAGCAGAGTTCTCTTGGGTACCCACAAATAAACAAGTAGCTGACTGTTTAACCAAGAAGGGAGTCCCTTCATTTAAGATACTTGAGTTTGTATCTGAACCTAAAGAAACTGATATTTAAAACAATATTTTTTTTCTTTCTTTTTCAGTCGCCATCTAAAAGATAAGAAAAAGGGGGAAGAATGCTTGTTCACTTCCAGGAGTCTTACTTTCAGAGCTAAACTATGTGTACACTGATTCATGGCAAAACCCACTTTTTTCATGGTCTTCATGTCCCTCTCATACATGATACTACTGTATTAGACATGGTAAGTTTTTTTTTTTTTAAAGAAAAATTCCACATCCAATAGCGCATATATATATATATATATATATATATATATATACACACACACACACACACACAGAAAGAAATAATAAAATGAGAACTTTCAGCTTTATCCTCAGGGTGAATCATTAAAATATTTACAAGTTCTCAAATTGAAAAGATGAAAGTATAGTTTTGAAATACTGAAACACTAAATGCATTATATTCATAAAAGTTTAGTCGAAAAGTACCTGGTGCTCATTAATAAGAAAAAAATAACAATAAAAGGTCTTATACAACACAAAAAATTTTGGAACTGGGTTTGCCATGTCTACCCCACTTATCATATTCACCTACACCAAATTGATCATATTTTTTGATTGTTGCAAAACACTTTGATGGAAAAAACCAGATTCAAAGCTTTATTGAAAAATTTTTTTCCTCATTAAAACATACAGAATTTTTACACAAATGATATGAAAGAGCTTACCTGATAAATGGCAACAACTCATTGCAAATAATGATGAACTATTTAATGAAATAAAATGCAACAGTACTTTATTTTTTTTTTATAATAAAGTTTATAAACAAAGAAATTATTTATGACTCAAGTTAATATTGTACTATTATATAGTATATACTATTATTATAATTGGTAAGGTAGTAAAGTCTACATTAATAAATACACACTTTTTGTATGATATAATCAAGTTCATTTACTTTCTCTTGTACTATCTCTTGTTCTTTACTTCTCTTGTACTGTCCACAAAACGTTTTCATGAAACCTTCTGTAAACAACTTATATTAAACATTTTTTTATTCATATATTTTGAAGACATTTTGGATATTATCAAACAGCCAATCACAAACAGGTGTTTAAAACAAGGAAAATATCAATACTCAATATGAAATATTATCATGCGGGTTGTATTCTCATTGGAGCCACAAATGACCAAAGAATCAGGGGCTTCTCCAAAGTAAACAATGACATCTGCACAAAACAAAGAACTTAGAGGTTCAGCATATAAAAGATAAAAAACAGAATTATCTCATACAAAAACCATAAAATAAATTTAAGCATCAGAAAGTGTCTTACATTTGGTTTTAGAAAAAAAATGTTTGATGCAAATTAAAGAAAAGAACTGAAACTTTCTGTTAAAAGTTTTCTTTTTAAAATATTATATTCTGCTTCAAATCAGATCTCATTATGACTCAATCCATATCAAAACCTGTCAGCCAGACGTGAATGCTACAAAAGCAAAATTAAGACCAAAAGATTTGTTCTTTGCAGAGGGACTTCAAGCATCCAAACCCACTCCTTAGAAAAATACAATTTTAACCTTGAAGACAATCACAGTAAATGCTGTGTCATGTATCCACCCTGACTGATTAAAAGGACCAGCTCACAACACTCGAGACAGTAGGCAGTCAGTTACAGAAAGGAAAGCAAGAAACTAAATGTTTGGGTGTCAATCTGAGAACAGTACAGAGAACTTAGAATGAGTTAGATGAGTTTAATGGTGATTACAAAGGTTTTTTGAAGTGATGATGGTGACATTATGCATCCAATCTTCTTCCCAAAGGGCCTCTTACTCAACATGGAGCACTACATCAAATACATTGAAGAGGTAGTGCTGGAAGCCAATGGTGATTTTATTGAATAAATTTACTCTTTAGTATTTCAAGATATTTTTCTGTAATTTTGGTAAATATAACTGTTAAAATGAGAACTCAATGTTATTTTCATTTTTGTGTAATTTAGATGACAATTCATACATTGCACCCTGTATATATTATTTGGGATCAAATATGAATTGGAAATTGACCAAATGATAATGAAAATATAGGAAACATTTATTAATATAAAATGTTTCACTTTTACTAGATCTTCAGAGAATAAGAAATGAGATATTTCAGCTAGGCTTGAAATCTGTTGATTTCTAAGATCTTCAAAGAGACACATCATCTCCTCAAATTTGAAACACCATAAATTATACTAATGTTTGTTTAACAAGTCGAATACATGTGAAACCTGATTAACTAATGAAAATCAAACAACACAAAAATAAAAATACCATAATTTCTTTTCTCCATACTCTGATAAAGCTTTAATAAAAATGAAATATGTTAGATTGATAAATGTTTCCTATTTGTTCTTTATCATATTATATGAAACATTTTGCACATACACACATAATCTATATGTGTGGGTGTTAATACAAATATAAATTTATCACTTATATTTGTAATAATTTTGTTAATGTTCTACCTCTGATATTGAGCACTTTATTGCAAGCACTGCTTGCCTTAAATGTCTTTATCATCATCCCCTTGGCAGACAGCATTTTTGTCTTAACACTATCTTTGTTATATAACTATAAAAGAGGTACTGGTCAGTGTAGAATCAGACCAGTAAACGGTTATTTAAAAAAAGTGCTCAACACACAATTCAAAGAATCGAATGTGTAGAACTACTCATATTAGAAAAGATGAAGTATAGGTTTCTTTAAGCAATAGGTGTAAATTATATTTCCTAACACTTATTAATTTTTACTTATATACACACAACCGAAAAGTTCACAGAAGAGGAGGGGTTGGGCAAGAGCGAGGAGGATATGATGCGAGGAATAAAAAAATATATACTTTACCAGGTTTGCACAGACCCAAGCTATACTAAAAAGCATGTCTGCATTCACGACATTGCCTCAGACCTCTCATTCAATACATTCTCCCAGTCTGGGTATGTCACTAGAGCCAATTTTTCCTCTAAGTATAACCTGCAAACATTATTACCAATGCTGTAAGGCTTAACCTTTTTCAATATACTCCATTTCATATTAGGGTTCATATTAGGGTTCTTTTAACTCTCACACATGGCTGGTGAGTCTGGTATAATTCCTGTGACTTTCTAACCAGAATGATGACTTATGATTGTACTATCTCCTTTTAACATTGCTTTCTGTGCATCCCACTTAAACCTTGTTCTGTCAATCCACTTCTGCCTTATAAATCACTCCTTCCATTTTGCAATATCCATTTAGTGTACATTTACATGATTCTCTACTGACACTATCATTTTGTATGTTAGTTTTGAAATTCCTGAATTCCTCTTCTGCGAACTTTCCTGTTTGTGTATATAAATCAAAATATAAGTGTTATGAAATATAATTTACTCCTAGTGCCTGATGAAACCTATATGGTTGAAACCTGGATAGCATAAGTGGTGAATTTCTCTGTGTGTGTGTGTGTGTGTGTATATATATATATATATATATATATATATATTGCAATATTACAACACATCAAACTTGATGGGTTATTTAATGCCATTCATATAAATTATTTGTAAGAAATCAGTTTGTAGATCAGGTTTCATGAACATATTTTTTCAAAGTGTGTTTTGTTGAGAGTCAAATGTATTGCTGATAATTTTTTACTATAAAAATCTATTTTTATGTTTTAACCCCAGTTTGGTTGTTTACTATTTGCCCATAGCTGGAAGGTTAATAGGTGCTGTCACACCAGGTCAGGGTGAACCTAGTAACAACAGCAATCAAGAGATGGTTACATGCTCCTCATAACCTCCCAATCAGAGGCCTTGCTGCCAGATGTAGTTTGTCGTCATACCCAGGACATTATAAACATATACATACACACACATTTGTATCAACAACCATAGAAACCACATAGAGTTTATGCTGAACAGACTTCTGTTAAAGTTTCTGGAAGAGTGCATTTGAAATGATCAGCAGTTTGAACTATACCAGCACATTCAAACTCTTAGTCACATGAACTATACCAGCACAATACTTAGTCACAATGACTTGTATCTGCCCTAGTACAATCATCACTGTCTTCCAAACTAGTCTGTCTAACCAATTTCACCCACAAAACTTGGTGCCAACCCGTGGTATGGTTTTCAGACATTTTCCAAGTGCTAGGATCATCTTTAAAGATCAATAATATCAAAATCTCGTCTTCTTGATATTGACCATGATGAGATTCAAACCCAAGTCTCATAGTTGGAAAGAGAACTTTCTAATGATTTGGTCAGGCACCCATGTATAGCAATTAAGAAAATACTACTGACATGTCTATATTAAAAAATGGCTGTGGATTTTTACATCATTATGTTATTGTATTCTGAAATATGAATTATTGTCACTACACAAAATAAGAAGTAAAACTAATAATCTAATACAATAATAATGATTATATTGCAAATGTCAGATATAAATCTGTAAGTGGTAATAACCACCAAATTGTATAAAGTTTCTGGAATTTAATTACTTCTTTTTTTTGTAGTTCAGTTCATTAATTTGATATATTAATGATCTTAAAAAAAGATAGAAAAAAAAAGAAAAGAAAAGTAATTAAATTCCAAAAGAAACTTTATAAAATTTTATTTCCACTAAGTCAAACTGGCTTCAATGTATTTTGTTATAACAAGCTGCTACTGGCAAAAAAATAAAATAAAAGAAAGTATGGATAATTCTTACCAAGGAGAGTAAATCAAATCTTAAACTGGGCACAAAAGATACTTCTGTTCTATAATAGTTGTGACATTAGCATACATGTTTCATATACTAAATGTAACAAATATTACAGGACAGTGGTAATACATCATTAGAGGCCTTTCAGGAAATTGAGTGAAAATTCTGATTTAAAATTGCTTTATTAACATTTTTCCCACAATTAGGATGAACTATTGTCAGAAAGGCAGGCAGGTGGCACCTGTAATGGTTATCTTCTAATAGATTTTTGTCATTTGTTGATTGAAAAGTGGTGGTGGTGGGGAAATAAAGAGACAAAAGAGATAATAAAGAAAACACAGAGAGTAATAATGTAGGAGAAAAGTTTCTATAGTTGGTCATAATTCTAACCAGAGAATTTCACAACTGTTTCTAATCATGGGAATCAACATTTAATGTTATATTTTAATTAGCAAACTTTACCAAAATGCATGCTTTTAAAAATTATTAGATGGAGCTTTTTTGTTCATTGATATTTTTAAAGTTATCTCTTAAAGTGGTTTCAAAGTTCTGATAAAGAAATATTAACTCTTTCTGATGATTACATTTAGCTTTATTGAAATGAACAAAAATGAAGAATAATAATTCTAAAAAAAAAAAAAAGAGAAAAAACAACATACTGATAAGTATATATTTAGTTTTAAGTCTTATAAATATGTATGGTAAAAATAATGTTTTTGAAGTGGAACAAATATAGTCAAAAAAACAGATTATGATCTTAAAAGGACTCTTTTATAACATTTATTCCAAGACACACAGAAAAAGACACTTGGATATATTCATAATCATTGATTAGATAAATTTTCAGCAATGAATAAATAAATCTCCACCTCATTAACTTTTTTGCATTTGAAGAGAAAAGAAAGGTGAAGCCTGGAGGAAGAGAAAATGTATACAATTTAGCTTTAAAACACAAAGAAAAAATGAAAAGCATTTCATAAGCTTTAAAAACAAACGAACACATACAGGAACCATTAGTCTCTTAAAAAATCCTTTGATACACTCTGATGTAAGACTAAAATCAAAATAAATGCAAAATATGAAAGATAACTATTTTATTAGCTCCATTGTTTTTAAGAAATTTCACAATTTTTTCTTTTCTTTATTATGATTATTTTTAGTTCTCTACAAATCATTTGCAGCACTATTCCAGGTTTATTCATGTCTTAAACAAATAAAGGTAATATTTAAGTAATTTGCAACTGCATTATATTTATATAATATATTACTTCAAATGCTATTTTTTATGAATACCTGCATTTGAGTATACATTAATTTTTTTTTTTTAACAAAATTTATTTAGATTTTATATTCAGCACTTCTACTCTAGAATTTTGTTCAAAACCTTTGTGTAATTATTTGATCCACTTATCAGGGTGTATCAGCAATGTCTGTTGATTTTTCTCAGTTTTTATATATCAAGTTAAAAAAAATTAATTCATGCACTTTTTTTATTATTATTTTTTTTATTTATTGGTGGTAAGTTGATTTTCTTTTTTTTAAAAAACCTCCTGACAAGTGAACTGAACAATTACAAAAAAGATAATCTACAAATCTATAGAGCCAAGAGACTGAATATAGTATCAATCAGCTATGTGACACATTTCATTCGTATTAATCCTATATATATATATATATATATATATATATATATAGAGAGAGAGAGAGAGAGAGACATATTAAAAAGTAGGATTTTAAAAAAAAAGTCATCTGAGGGGGAATGAAAAATTACGTAACTTCAGAATAATCTGGTTTCAAAGTTTAATTATAAGGTTAATATAGAGGAAGAACTTTTCAAATATAAAGGAATAATTGAAAAATTGAATATTACAGCTGTAAGAATAAAAACAAATATTTATCTTAGATACAAGCTTTAAGAAATTGAAGTGGAATCAGAAAAAATATTAGCCTGTAAGAAGATATTATAAACTCATTTTGTAGTTTGTTTTTTGTTTTTTTTTGTAGGGAGTAATATAGTACGTTCTATCACTTATCCATTGTTCTGTTCAATTCCTTGGTATTTAGTTTTTTTTGTTCATAATCCCAGCCCATTTTGTAGCAATGTAATATTTGGAAGATATTTGGTTTTAAGTTTAAGAAAATAACTATTAAGGTTTAAAACAGTAATTCCAAACCTTTTTTGCTTTTTGGTCATATCCCACTTAAGCATCTCTAAAATCCTGTGTCATTATTATTATTATTAGTCAAAAAGCGAACTTTTATTGATGTAGAGGAAGTTTAAAAGGCCATTAACTTTCCTTAAGAACTCGAGACTATATATAGTCAATAGTATTATCATTTAATTTTAGACTTTTACAATATTTGTAAAAACACACTATAAAAAAAAATTCACTGTTAAAAACTCATTCTAAAATTATCCCCTCCCCAACAAAAAATCAAATTATGCTTCATGCTGGGAGCCACAGGTTTAAAAGAAAGAAGTTATTTCATTTTATTAATATCCAAGCAGCAGCGATAAATTATAATTTTGAAAATTGAGATTTTAGTTTGAGTACAAAGAAACTTAAAAAAAGTAAAACCTCCATTTTAGTTTGATTATAAAGAAACTTGGATGTGTGTTGCAGTGCAGTAGATATTGACTCAAAACAAGAAATTAGAGAGCCGAGTTTGAATTTCAGTTGAATTTATTACATTCACTTATGTGCAAATACCCTTGGGAAAGGTATTAATCCATCTCTTCCCTCCAGCTATAGATCAAATAACACAACAGATTGGGTTCTATAGCCTTGGTTGGCAGCCAGTCTACTGCAGAAAGTAATGGCAATTTTCTGTCCAGTCAGTCATATCAATGACACTTAACTGACTGATAAAAAACTTTGAATACATTGAAGTTATTTCAAAGTTCATTTGTTTCTGCAGAAAAATTTAATACTATGCACAGTTAGATTTATTTGATATTAAAGAAAGTTAATTTGTGTTTATTCTTGTCTATCTGCAAATTTTATTTGAATATTTTGTTAAGAAAAAAAAATCATTCTGTCATGGGTCAAGAAAAAATTTAAAAATTCCTCCATTTTTCTTCTGTAAGAGGAATATTTTCAAATATTTTGTGAAACACATATTCTTTCTCCCTTTGTAGATATTGTACCAGATTTAAGACTTGTGGCAGTGAATACTGGACCATATCATTACAAATGGAAAAGAGATTAAACAGCAACAGAATTAAGATTCTACAGAAGGATGCTGAGAATACTGTGGACTGAGCACATGAGCAATGACAACATTTTAAAGAAAACAGACATTTATATGTAGCATCAAGAAGAGAGTTGAAATTTATAGGACACATAATGGTGAAAGAGCATTTTGAAAATTTGACATTCACAGGATATATTGAAGGCAAGAAGAACAGGAAACTAGCTTGTGTAAATGGTTGGCAGAATAAGAGATATAGCAAAAAGACACATAACTTAGTAAGGGGTTACAAAAAACGAAGTTGTGGAGAGCCATGATCACCTACGTCCTGATAAGAGACAAGATATAAAAGAAGATGCCTGTTAAAAAGTATATATATCTTTAGTTACATAATGCTTGTTGACTATAGCATAAAAATAAAAAAAAAAGTCACACGAAACTGAAAGTAAACTTACTTCCATAGTGTAATAACATTGACTAGATAATTATTAAAACTGTCTTAATTCAATAATAATATTTGACCATTAACTTAAAATAATTGGTATGCCTTTTAATAATAAGATACCAGTATATAATACAGTTTAGAAATAAATATCTAATAGAGCTTTCTAAATATAAGAGTTGACAAGAAAAAAAAAAGGAAAAAAAAAAACTTTTTATTTTTGTGATGTTATTTTTTTTTTCCAACCAAAATCACTAAAAAGCCAGCTGCACAGCAATGAGATAGAAACCCACAAAGAAAAAAAAAAATCAAACACCCACTGGCCAATTACATAAAAGAATGTAAAAAGAAACACCCTACCCAATTCCATTAAAAAAAACTCAAAAAATAATCCTAAATACAGAGTTAAAAAGTTTAAAAAACAAAAAACAAAAAAAAAAATGGAGATTCAAAATTGCCAGACAGCTTTCTTTCATTATATCTTCTCCATCTACATCATCCATTCTTTGTTCTGAACAGCAGCAGGTAAGTGACTGTAGGAGAGATGCTCTTGAGGACCATGTTGCCTGCCTGTCAGGGGACAGCTTTGTCAGAGGGCACAGAGATGTAGGTGTGACGTTACTGTATGAGCTGACTCATTTGCAGCAACACACTGTTTATTAATTCCATTTGCAGCTTAGTATGTAAGGTGGCCCTCACTATTACAGACAGTAATGCCTGCAGGTGGAACATCCATGTTTGTACCAACGCTATCAATAAATGTCATCATCAGAGTGGCAGTTGTGGTAACAGTAGAACAGCGTAGTAATGCTAATTTCTCATCTCATATTTACAGATAATCATTGAAAACTTTTTTTTTTCTTGAATCACAATATAAGAAAAGTTATTGCAATAAATTGAATGAAGTGTGTGTGTGAATGAATTATATAAAAAATGAAAACTTAAGTTTTTATATATATAATTAATGTGGAGAAGTTTGTCACTTAGCCAAGCAGTGTTATTTCGGTCATGCTGATTCAGAAGTTTTGGCAAGGCATTATATTATTGGGATGTTTTCACTCTTCAGGGTTTTTTTTTTTTTGCTTTTTCTGCAGAAAAAAAAATGATTGTCTACCAGTAAACTAGTGAAAAGAAAATCCTCCATCAATTTGGGCACTAAACATCATTATAATTAAACACTATATATATATATATATATATATATATATATATATATATATAAAATTAAGTTTATAGATTTTATAAATAATTTTCCTGTACTCATGTTCGTTTTTATAATGACATACATTGGAGGGGGGCGCCCTCTTGTGCCTTCCAACATTCTCTGGATGTCTGTCAATCCAGATAGCTTTCAAGGAATTTAAAACAACTTAAATAGTTCATGAATTTTTTGCTATAGTAATTGTAAATTCAATCTCTGGGCCAGGTAGTAGAAACTCTTCATTCAGTGGAATCAGGACTAGCAATAAGTGAGCAGTCTTGACAAGAACAATATACTCCTGAACATAGTCTGTTAAATGAAGAATCCACATCCATAGATTAAGTAAGGGATTCAGCTTGAAATTCCCTGAATGTTACCTGCCATGGATAAAAGCAGAAAATAACAACAAAGATGAGGACATTGGTCTAAATGTAAATAATGATAACTCCTCATCCCAGAAATTATTTTCAGTATTTTTCCCCCAACTGCTTTTCAAGACATCATGAAGCACATATTGAGAAAATGATAATTAGTATTGTATTAGGAGGGAATTTTGGTATTATTTGTGAAAGAAAAAATAATGCAATATCTCAGATATAAAAAAAAATCATATAATTCTGCTTGGCCCTTATTTATTTAGCACAACCATTATTTCTTGCCAATACCTCATAATAATGGAAAATTCCATTTTGATGGAGTGGAAAAATGGAAAAGACATCAGAAATGTTACTTGGTTTTAGTGAGAAAACGAAAGAAAGAAAACATAGATAAAGCAATAACAGTCTCAGGTGTTTAACATCAATTTCAGTGAAATAATAAAACTTGCCAATTTTAAATCTTTTCATTTTTACTCTCTTATTTATGATTGTTAATACAATATTTTGGTAAAGTTGTTCAGGTCAAATACCTAATGATGCAATAGGGGAGTTTTTATAAATATTTTAATGTTACAGAAATGGCTATGAACTTATTTAATCATTAAAAAAGTCAACATTTGTAAAGTAAAAAATCATTTGAAATGCTAAAAAATGATTACATCTAAAGATTTCATAGAATTTGTGCCTCTTCTCAAGGATAAGATTTTACAGAATTTGTTTAAAATTTAGTGCGAAAATATATATTTGGGAGAAATCAGTAATTCAAAGAGAGCATACAAAGTATCCCATACTGGGAAGAAAAGTGTTTAATACCTCTAAATGAGGAAGAACATGATTTTCTACCATCTTAAGTTCACCCGGGTGGATAAATATCCTTTATTTTTTATTTTTTACTATCGACTTCCTGATGATTGCATTTAGTTGCATGAAACTGTAGTTGAGGTTGGTTGTGTGTGTGTGTGTGTGTGTACTTAGGCAGTAAGAATTTTTCAAACAAGTTCTGGCTGCCCTATGTTTTATATTCTTGGATGTTTTGAGTTCTCTTTCTATGAGAGAATTTTTAAATATTGTTGTATTAGAGTACTTGTTAACTGCAGAGTCATATAATTTAAATAAAGTGTATTTAAGAAATAAGAATTGTTACACACACACACACACACATATATATATATATATATATGTGCATGACTGAGAGGTTAGAGTGTTTGCTTTCTGACCATCAAGCCCAGTTTTGAATCTCACCATGATTGATTTGTCAGTAAGGTGACTTACTCATGCTAACCGTCTGAAGAAGGTGATCCCAACATGTGGCACCTTTGGAAAGTGCCTGAAAACTATACCAGAAAACTGTGATTGAATTTGAGTAGAAGGCTCTCTTTAAGGAGCTGCCGATGGTTGTGCTAGTTTGAAGTCACAAGTTATCGTGACCGAGGGTTTGAGCATCCTGGTCTTGATCAGACAGGATAACACACTCTCTCCCAGAAACTGTAACTAAGGTCCACTCAACATAGTTGCAGTATAAACCACAGGTGGGTTCTGTGGGTGTTGAACAAACACAATTGTGCCTGAGCAGGCATCTGCAATGAAGATTAGTTAGTCACCCTGGTAGATGAGTATCCTTGAATATGAGTAATCAGCCATTATTACATGTACACACACAAAAACAAGGCTTAAATTTTTCAAGATTGTGTGATATCTAAACTATTGCTTTGTATTGACTGAAAATCTTTATGCAATTATTTGACCTGGAATATTGAATATTTAAGTTTATATATATCTGTCATATATTCTATAACAAATGTCTCCATGGAAAAAAAATGAGTCCTATTTGAAATGTATTTAGTGGGATAAACATTTTTAAAAAGCAAATTTGATGTTATTTACAATAAAACAAAGATACAGCACCATGACAGGATTATGTTAAAAATTGAAAAATACCAAAGCCTTCTATTATTTAAGATCATCAAGCCATACAAGAGATTATAAATGTATACTTGTTCTATGTGCATTTGTCAGAATTATTTAATATCATACTGAATTTTGTTCAAGTATAATGGAGTTCATCATCAAATGATTTCTTTTAGTCTGGATTATCTAGATATGTATTTAAGCCTAACATGTTTTGAAATCAGATTAGCACTAAAAATGAATTGTTTTGTTGTTCATTTAGTGTACTTTACAGCTATCACTAGACATATGCTATACATTTTTTCTTTTACTACTAATCTACTTATTTTTGTGTATTATAGTAGACTACTCACACTTTGTTGTTAAGTGAGCCAGTAAGTCCAGATGCTTACGTAAGTGATTTTCGTATAATGTACTGTTTATATATATATATATATATATATATATATATATATATAAAATGAAAAAACAAATAAATTAAAACCTACTGTTCATGTATTTACTTTTATAAAGAGTGCTCAGTACAAAGTAGAGCTTATAATGGTTTTATGTAAACATCAAAAATATTTTTCTCTAAAAAACTTATTGCAATTGTTCATTTATAACTTATGCTTTTATATTATTTAAAAATTATTTTATTAAAATAAATGACCCACACAATACTTATATGATTTTCTTAACTCCAATATACCTTAGTATATCTTAATTACTTAATTCTAATTCTAACCTAAACAATCCGGCCCCTTTAACTGATGAGGTGGTACAAAATCAAATATCATCTTCTATGTGCCCTGTCCTTTCAGTACGTAGGCAATCATGGGTTTCCACATCTCCCTATCCCTGGTGGCTCTTCAAATATAAAAAAACCTAAAATCCAACCTGCTGTTAAAAATTGTCTATTCATTTAAATAATGTATGGTTCCAGTATGCATCTTACCCAGAGAAAATTAATAAGCGTCATGTCTTGACATTATGCTACTTTGTACCTTTCAAACCCAAATTTTCAACTCCATAGTTCAACCTAATTCTCACTTTTGATTGAGCAATATTGACACACCTACAAGTATATTGTTTAACTTTCCTCCAACTACCATGCCATAATTTTCTAAATAACCATGAATTGATCTTATATTTTCTAAATAAATCATTTTCACTATTAATTTTTAAAATATATAAGAACAGTATTGTTCTGAAACAAGAAAGTTTTTGTGTAGTGCTATAATGCTTTTATAAATCACTGTGTGTGTGTGTGTGTGTGTAATTGAATGACAAAAATGGGTGAAAATCTTAAAATGTATTTGGGAATTCTATCTAGAAGAAGGAATGAAATACAAAAAACATCAGTCACAAGTTTACATTAAGAAAAATACACTTCAAATTTATAGATGCTTCACCTAACTTTTAACTGCTTTTAGTTTTATTGTTATATACCAAATTAATATATACAGGCAGGATGCGATAGATAAATTGTCGTCTAAATTATGCAAAAATAAAAATAACACTGGCATCTCATCACACACACACACACTTGCGAAAATTACACAAAGGTATCTTAAAATACTAAAGAGCAATATTCAATAAAATTGCCATTGGCCTCAAGCATGGCCTCTGGAATCTCCTGAAACTCTTCTGGAGGGTCTCCCTGTTTAGGTTAGTGAATGCTACCATAATTCTTGCCTCTAGTTTGTCTTTGGTATTGCAAAGAGTTTTGTTCGTTTCTTGATCAACTGCACCCTAATCACAGGGATTGCAGTCTGGGGAGTTAATTGGCTAGAGGTAAGGGGTGATATGGTTGTAGAAATTGTCTGACAGCCATGACTAAATCCTCCTGCTTGTGTGGCATGGTGCAGAGTCTTGTTACCAGACATAGGGTTTTCCAGCAGCCACCCACTTGATCCAGGACAGTACTGCCTCCTAAAGACACTTGATATAGGTCTCAGTGTTGAGTGAGGTCCTGTAGGAAGTTGAATGAAGACATAATGTTGTCATCACTGCAAACACCATGATGTTGCCTGGAAATATCATCCAACTCTTTCTGAATCCTTTGTACTGTCCTCAAATTGACATCTAAACACTTTGAAATGTTTGTATTGGAGCTTCCTGTGCAAATGCTAATTATTACATCATGCCATTTCCAAATTTCTGGATGAATGAATTGCATCATGGTGCTCTTTTTTCATAGATGGTACCAAACTGATCCTTCTACACAAAAAAATCAAAAACAAACAACATGATGCGTGAAATTGAAAATATAAAATGGGGACCATTTACCCATCGTGTGTGTACATGTATACACACACACACAGATGTCCTGTAAGTTTTGATGCTTAGGTAAATCATAATTTTCATTTCTTCTTTAAGTGGTATGTCTCTTTAGGATATAGGCAATCATGGCTCTCCTCAGCTTTTTTGTTTTACATGTATGCTTTTTGTGCAAATATGAAATTTACATTTATACAAGCTAGTATAGAAACTGTAATGATTGTCCCAAGTCAATTCATTAGCCATTTTCAAGGGGTTCATTGTTAATGTTTTCTAAGTTTGGGTTTTAAGTTGTATTGCGTAGAAGTAACAGAAATAGTAAAGAAATGTAGTTGTAATTCCATTTGAGGTATTTTTATAATATATATATATATATATATATATATATATATATATAGTGAGTTAGTTTTGGGCCATAATTAAATTAGACCAGTATTCAGTTGTATTAAAAAGTGTTCAATATATTTATATTGTAGAACTTTCCAAAATTTTTCATTTGGAAATGAGTTACCTCTGTGATGTAGGTTTCAACCTTTTCGTGTCTTCAGGCAATTTTAAATTGCCTGAAGATACTGAAAGGTTGAAACCAAGGTTGCAGAAATAACTCATTTCCAAATTAAATTATATATATATATATATATATATATATATAAACACATACACTCCCTATGTCACTATTGTAAATGTTTCTATATTACTGAAAATAAACTGAAAAACAGATTAATTTTATCTTCATCTTCTGTATAAATTTCTTCACAAGTAGAAATGGTATACATGTTTGAAAAATTGAGTGTATTACTGAGCAATTGCAAGTCTAGAATAGCTTCAAAATGCTGGTTTAAAATAGTAGCATTAAGAATATTAAGTTAATGTGGCAACAAAAATAAGAAGAACAGTTCAAATAGTATAAATAATTGCAATACCTCATCTCTGAAATATAGATAAATATATAATGATTATGCTTCACTCTTCACCTAGTTCACACTCCTTCCCTGACTTTTGAGCAGGAGTAGAATTTTATAGTTGTTTTCTGTTTAGGATTGGGTTGATGGCTCCTTCTCATAAAGTCTTGTTATTTTCTTTCACCTGTTATATCTTAGTGTCATTATCACCTTGCTTGGGGTGAAATAACTGAGAAAAAAAGCAAATGGCACACAAATATGACTTTATTAAGTGATGCCTGCTGATTTTGTTGACATATTTATAGAAACAGGATATAGATTTTGAATACATTTAAACATAATGCAAACAACAGCAAAACTAAAGCCTTCTCTTATGTAACAAACAAGAATCCTCCTTATATTTTAAGAATCTTTAAACAAGACCTAGACACAAACTTTCTTAAATTTCTTGGGTCAGTAACTTGTTAATGTAGTATTTATATAATACTTCCTATATGTTGTTTTCTAGAGCCTATAAGCTAACAGTATATTATATTACAAAAAAGTATTTGAATTTATCCAAGTGATATTGAACTCTATAGGGTTGGGTGGAAGATCTAAAAATGCTTTTCGGTTAACTATTAATGTAACCTGAGAGCCATACTGAAGTTTCTGAATGGTAAAAAAATTTGATAAAACCAGTAAGAGAGAATAAATGTTACACTCTCAGAAGTGGCTATTAGAAATTTTGGAGCAAAAATCAGCATCCTTTACACATAAGAATAGTTTAAAACCACCAAATAATTAATACCCTGGATTTCTCATAATCAAATATAGTACACATACACACTGATGAAAATATTAATTAAATGTGACAAAATTATTAAATAAGGAATAAGTAGGAAAACCTTTATTAATTTCACAGGTTTCATTATGTAACTTCATCAGAAATTCTCCAAACATCTTAAACTAAATAGAAAAACATGTATTGCAAAATTTATAAAAGTTTCCGACTATTGTCTCACACACACACATATATATAGTTTATTTGGGCAGCAATCTCTCTTTTATGCAGAAAAACAAAACATTTGGACAATTTTTATATAATTTATGTTCTAATATATATATATATATTATATAAAAAAACTTAACTATAATATCTTGTCTGTCATTTTTAATGAAACCTGTGTGTGTGTGTGTCTTGTGACCATCATTATAGGCAAATATAGTTTTTACAGAACAAATCAAAATGCTTATTACCTGTCAGTATTTTCTTTCATACCAGCTTTTTTACTTTAGCTATATTCAACATAAAAAATAACTTCTTTTAACATTAAAAAAATATTTCTTAATAGATAAAATATTTAACTATTTGTATATTTTATTATTGACATTTTTCTTAAGCAGCAGACCAGAAATTCTTAACAGGATTCACTCTGTGCAAACAATATGAGTATTCCTTTTGGCATAAATATAAACAATTCCTGTTCATGTATAAAATTTCTGGTCTACTGTGCATAGATACAAAGAGAAAGATTAAATGTTGAACTAATTTTTTTTCTTGTAACAGAAGTTATGTTTTGTACTGGAATAAGCTAGAGACAAAATATTGCAGAAAAAATATGAACAGATTTATGAAAGTTATATAATCTTTTCATATAAAAATAAAAATAAATAAAATAAAAGATAAAGTATTTTAATTGTTTACACAAAACATAAAATGAAATGCAAAAGAAAGGAAATTCAAGTCAAACATTCCTCTCTATGTTTCAATTTAAGAATATAAATTTAATATATTGTAAGTTAATATTTGTTTATATTTCTGAGATGAGGTATTGTAATTATTTACACTATTTACATTGTCTATTGTTCTAATCTCTGTTGCCATATTTACAACGTTTTGGCCATAGTATGCTCTGACCTTCGTAAGAACTGAACCCTTTATTTCATTTGCCAGGGTAGATCATTCTAGTTCTATGAGTTATGTCTCTTCTAGATGTCTCAGTATCAGTTACCTTCCTTTAACTCAACACACCAAGTTTTTTGTTTACATCTGCTTTAGCCAGGTATTAAACTCACAACTATGTATCAAATCACTGGAGCCAACCAACGCCTTTATCCACTGGGCCATGTGTCTTTGACCCATGGAAAGTGAACAATCTGCTCCAGTGAATGAAATAAAGGGTTCAATTTGAAATTCCAATAACCTGAAGAAGGTCAGAGTGTACAACGGTTGAAATGTCGCAAATACGGCAACATAGCTGAGGATAACAGTCTGAACAATGTAAATAGTGTAATTGAAAGTTGACTTTTTTCATATTGCATTTATATCTTACAACTGAAAATGTAACCTGTACAAAGGCTGTCTGTGTCTGTGTCTGTGCATATATATAAATTTTGAAACATTTTATAAAAGATTAATGAAAGATACCAATTTGTAACTGAAGGTCAAAATTTTTTAGTACAAATTTCAATTCAAGTATTTATATAATTTTGATGGAGATAATTCTTTGAAGTTAAATTTTTGGTTGGAAACTGTTCAACTTAAAGAAAAGAAAGAAATAGCACCGGGTAAGCAAAAGTTTTTTTTTCATTCTAATCTGCTGGTAAGAATTGTCCTTGCTTTATTGTTCAGGTGTGACAAACCAAGTTGATCTGTCTGAATTAGTAGTCATAGCATTACTGCTGCTTTTTAAATTGCTGATAAGATCAAGTGACAAGTGAAACACGAGTCAGAGGGTGGGGAGGATCATGTACAGACAGGAGGGGTATTGCTAGCTACACATAAGTAAAGGAACTTAATTTTTTAAATATTTCTTCTTGTGAGAAGAAACACTAGAACATGCAAACCAACTGAACAAAGATATTTGTTCAACATTAACTTTTCACGTGTCTCAAAATTTCCCTTTTGTACTATAAAGAATACAAGATAGATAACATTTAATATTCAATAACTCAATTTGCTTTTCCAATCTAAGTTTCTTGGTATTGTCTTATGTGCCATATCCATTGATGGTGGTCTAGCCCTTCATAACTCCCTATCTACTATGGCTCTAAACAATACTTGCTGTCTTACTTCCTTACCTTCATTCTGTCATCCATTTACACAAGCTCATTAGGTACTGACTCACTTGTTTCCTTCTGCTGCTCTTGTTTTCAGCATCTCCTTTGATTGTCAAATTCTCTAAACCTTTTCTCATATTTCTCAGAGATTTCACCAGTCTTTTTCTGATCTGAAGCAAAGTGTCCTTTTCCTTCCATTTTCTTAAACTTCTTTGTTTCTCACATATTATGTCCATAGTATTCTCAGCAAATTCATTTTTTTTGTTTTAAAATTCATATTTTTGATGCACAGCTTTCACAGAATTCTATTTAAAACCTGTTCTTGGATGTGCAGGTGGTAGAATGGATAGTAACTTGGAATGAAGAAACAGAGAGTCGAGTTCAAATTCCAGTCAAGTTCAGTACATTTACTATCCTTGAGTTAGGTATGAATTCATCTTTCCCTATAGTTATGGGTTAAATAGTAAAACAGACTAAGCCCTTTTGCTTCGGTTGGCAACCAGAAAAGGAGAAAGACAACTTTGAATTCAAATATTGTATAGAGTAACTACATGCAGATAATGAAGGGATAGTGGAGTTTATAATGACTATGATCCTGACTGCTGTTGGCCTTGGTTGGTTGGTTTGTTTTGTTTTACAGCATATCAACCTCAATGGATTATTTAATGCCAACAAGACTTTTAGGATAGGTTCATATGACTAGATTATATATATTCTTTGTAAGAAATCAGTTTGTAGATCAGGTTTCATTGATGTAAAGAGGGTTTTTGTTGAGAGTCAAATATATTACTGGTAGTTTGGTTTGTTTTTAAATCTATTACTGTTTTTCTTCAAAAATGTATTATTGATAATATTTTTAAAAAAATGTATTGCTGGCATTGACGTAAAGAGGGTTTTTGTTGAGAGTCAAATATATTACTGGTAGTTTGGTTTGTTTTTAAATCTATTACTGTTTTTCTTCAAAAATGTATTATTGATAATATTTTTAAAAAAATGTATTGCTGGCAATATTTTTTTTTTCAAAAGTGTATTACTATAAAAAATATATTTTACACTTTCATAGTGCATTGACCTCAATTTGGGAGTTAACTATTTACTCATAGCTGGGCCCCTAATAGGTGGTACCCCCCTGGATTCAGGATGGGCCTGGAAACAAGAGCAATTAAGAGATGGTTCCATACTCCTCAAAACCATCTGCTCAGTGGTCTTGCTGCAAGATTGGTTAAAATCTATTCAGTTGAATTTTTTTTCTTTTTAAAGAATAAAAACAGTAATTACACTTAATCTTGGCTGGTTCACCACCAAAGAGGATTTTTCACTACTCTCAAAGTAGATTTATATTTTATTAAGATGTACTAGGTATTGTAATGGTTATTGTCATCGAAAATGGAATTACCAGGCAGTGTTCAAATTTTAGCCGAGGCTGCTCATGTTGGCTTTACTTCTGGAAAATGTATGAATGCACATCTCAGTGATCTGACTATCAGATATCATGATAAATATAAAAAATTGTTGAAAAAGTTCTCAGCCTAACTAAAAAGTGATTAAGAAATAAAATTCTCATGCTTAGTCATTTTGTTAGATTTCATTTGGAAGTGGCTCTGGCTGAGAACTTTTCAACAGCCACCCTTGTATATTTGATTCAATTTAAACAAGATTAAATATTACTACCATGTTTCAAACTATAGAAACTTCAACTTTGGTATTTTTATTCCTACATTTTGGATAGTCAGCTTTCTGGTCATGTTCAAGTGTATATCACATCTGAAAATCTTCAAAAGAGCTTCAAATGGAACCCCCACCTCCCATTTGCTAATCATGCTGTTGCAATAAGCAAATAGCGGCTCATTTCACTGGCTGGCATTTCTTTCTAAAGATTGAAAATTGCTAATAGACGATAAACCACTATTAGTAATTTTCAATCCCCAAATAGGATTAGCAACATAAGCAGTGGGTTGACTGCAGAGATAGAATGCTATTTTGTTAGTATTTGTTAGGGGTTTAGATCATCTGAGATCAGATTAGATCCATTTCTGATTTTATCAGATCAGTTTTAAAATAAATTATTACACTTTCTGGCTTTGGCATAGGTTACTCAACAGTTATGCAATTCAACCAACTATGACATGTGACCTGAAATTACCTAACTCAGAGAAAAGATACAAGCTAATGCTAAAGTAACTTAAGTGACATAAGCAACAAGCTCCACACTCCAATTAGAACAAGTGAAACATTCAGCTGACAGGTAATTTTTCTTTGAAAGTTAGTGGATGCAACATATACCCAACAAAGGACAGAATGTTTACCACCCAAAACAAAGATGGCGTCACTCATCCAAATAATTTATAGAATAACAATATTCTATATCTCAGTCCAGACATGTATAAATTACACAAAAAAAGTAAAAAAAGAAAAAAAAAAGGTAAAAGAAAACTATATAATTTTTTGTTTTAATTTTTGCTTTGCAATCTTATAGATTTTCCATAAAGAGAGTATTCATATTCATTGTTTGAACATTTTAACCCTTTAAAGCTGTAAGTGTCTAAAAGCACCCATAAGTTTCACAAGCTTACAGTTTGGGGGTGTCTAAATGTACCCATAACTGGGTAGTATTGTATTTCAAAACACTACATGAACACCTGCCACATGATCAACTAGAGATTGATTTGTTTTTGTGAATTATTTAAAGCCAAAAACATTTTGGATTGCAAGGATAATTTTTATTTTGCATGTGAATATTGTATTAAGATCAAGATCAACTAGAAGCAATAGAAAATACAACATTTTGGAAAGGTAAACACTTTATGAAATTAAAAAATGTTAAACTATATTTTATAAGCAGTAGTACCAAAGGGACTACAATTTAAAAAGGAAAGGTGCCAATACAGGAATTTATTGGAACAAAATATGAACAGATGATCTTAGCAGTAAAGTATGAAAAGAAGAGCATATATACAAGTTAAAATCATTCCAGAACAAACATAACACACTACAATGATATGACTCTTTAAGATTCTCATTCTCATGTACAATAAACAAAGGAACTTGAATCTACTATGGACATAGTAATCACTTATAATGCACATACACAAAATGGGAGTTGGAAAGACCCCAAATTTAATCCTATCTAGGCATTCACATAAGCCTGTCAAGATCCATCAAACTGTTCTAGTCACGCACAAAAATGGAGTAAAAATAAAACCCTTCCTTTTGTTATTCTATGTTGACTAACACCTCAATTTATTGTATTTTCTGCTTTATCTTTAGTTGCTATCTTAAAGCCAAACATGATTAAATTGTTCAAAAAAGTTTACCACAATAGCCAAAATCATTTTGAACTAACATAAAAAAAATATATACAGATCACACATCTATATTATTTTAAAAACTGAAGTAAAGAGGTATAAAACCTATTTGTGTGTCTGACTCAGAGATTAGATGATTCAAAATATTAATTTAAAAAAAATTAATTCCCTTCTAAATTGATCTATTTTAAAATTTCTTTGAGAGCTATTATGGCGATGAGTAGATCAGTCGAAAAACAGGTTTATTATTATATCATAAACCTTATATCTATATCCATTATACCAAGTTGGAAAATAAGTTTCCTTTACTTCCAATAAAATCAGTCTATTTGAATTTATCTGAATTCTATTCCATCTTCTATTATTATTAACTACAAGTGAATTAAAAATAGTAAAATGATGTATCGTAAATATTGCCAAATTTGAAAAATAAGTAAAACAAAATAGAATTTACAACATAACGATATTTAGACTGTCTATATCTTATATGCAAAACAGCTACAATGTTACCCACTTTGCCAACAGTAAAAACCCAGGCCTGGATTAGAAATTAAATCCAGTCTTAAGAACCCTTCTGATGATCTGCCTCAGGCCAGTTCTAATTCCTGACCAGCCTCACAAATGAACAAGCAAAGAAATAATACATTTCTAAACATTTTCACATACAACATTGTTTTCAGGGGAAAAATTAAAAAATAAATAAATAAAATAAAGAGTGGAGTCATTATTTTTTTGGAAAATGTATTAAAAGGTAATAATTTCTGAAAGTATATTTAAAATTTCTATCCAAAAGAAAGCCTGCATGACAGGTTCATAAGGTTTTACAAGAAAGATGATTGGTCATACTGCAAAAAAGTAGTTTGTGAGATTATGATGATGCTAAGAAAGAGGGGTGGAGGAGACAAGTTAGGAAGATTTGAAAACAATGTTTTATGGGGGATTTTCTTAGGGAGGGTAGACTAGACTTGTTGATGAAGCATAGAAAAATATGGTAAAGACAGGAGAAAGATTTAAAGATTTGAAAGAAAAGGAGAAAATGGAGGAAAGATCAAGTTGAAACATGAGCAGAATTTCAAACTGTCATGAAAGAGAGAGTGAGAGAGAGAATCAAAGGTTAAAAAAGAAAGTGAAGAAAAGAGTAAATGGAAAGAATAAGAAATCCATTTTTTTTTATCACATAAGGAAGAAGTTTAGATAAAGCCTGTAAACAAAAGAGGATATCAGGAAAAAAAAAATACCAAGTATTTTTTTTCTTTTTAGTTCCTACAAATATTGTTTAAAATAAAGTACACTTGAAACTATGCCTCTAATTTAAAAAAAAATTCTTTTTGGCTTCAAAAAAGTTATTGAAAAACAAAAAGATAACACTACCAACAAAAAAACCCATAACCTCAATTAAAAAAAAAAGAAAAAAAAAAGAAAAAGAAAAGAGCAACTAAGGTTTATTTAAAAAAAAACAATTGAGATTTATTGAAAAATTTAAAGTAAAACAAGTGGTTTATTAAAAAGAAACTCTTCATTATTGTATAAGCTGTATGAATTTTTAAATCATACCTGAAAGTCCCATCTATTTGATTCACTTTTATTTTTGATAATCACATCCTTTGTTGTTTTTTTTTTAATAACACCATTATCATGATTTTTAAAAAATTTTAAAATCATCTTGTTTTTACTTCTATCTTATATAAACTAAAGTTTATTCTTTTAGAAAACAGATATAATACTTTTACACTATACAGGATTATATAATAATTCAATAGTTCTAGTTTGAAAAGGAGAAGTTAAAACCTAAGAAAATGGACCAATGTTTTTGTAATTTTCTATAAAAAAAACGTCAAGAGCTGTATCAAAGAGTTATGAGTGTTCAAATTCCAATCACAGTGTTTTTTTCCCTTTAAATAGAAGAATCAAGAATTATTTTTTATGATCTGTAGTTCTCCACAACTTCCTACTCTTTCTAGATCTTAATGTTTTTTTTTTGTTTTTACTATCCCTGCCAGTCCTTGTTCTGTCACCAAATTTGATGGGCAAGCTAGCAGTTTCATTTTGTCCCTCTTGCCTTCAATGTCCTGGGAGAGTTAAATTTTCCCAAGCCTTCTCTTCTCCTTATGTGTCCCATGAATTTTGACTGCCTCTTTTTGATTGTGGCTTATAGCCATATTACATTGAAACAACAGTTCTCATGCAACCACCTAAGTTAAACAATGTTGAGCTTGGTTAGTACCTAGATGAGTGACTGCTTGAGATTATCAGATTCTGTGAGACTGGATGTGTGGGTAGTGTAATGGATGAAGGCTTGGAATTGGAACCTGGAGAGCAGAGTTTGTTATATTCAGTTACAGGCAAATACCTTTGTGAAAGGTATAGATCCACATCTCCCTCTAACTATGAGTTAATTAGTAGAACTTGTATCAGTAAATCATTATTATATCCAAAATATTTTTCTTACTATTTAAGATTTTTTTTTCTGGCTTAAATAACCTTCAAAGTATTGATAAGTCATAAAGAAAACAAATCAATCTTCTTGATTGTAAACACCCTTCTTCTATGTGCTGTGACCCTTCAGGATATGGGCAATCATGGCATACCATAAAAACAGATGAGTACTTTTTTCTTTTACAGTAGAAAAACATGCTTTTTTAAGCATATGTCAGTCAAATGCCACATGTGATAAATGCTTGGGCAATCATGTCTTGAAAGAGACATAACTGACTGGTCAGAAGATTTTCCTGTAGTAGGTTACCATTAATTTCTGCAGAAGACTAGTTGTCAACTAAGACTATAGAACACAATCTGTTCTGCTATTTAATCCATAGCTGGAGGGAGAAGAGAAGAATTTATACCTTTCCCAAGGGTAGTTGTCTGTAAATGAATGCAACCAATTCAACTGGAATTCAAATTCAGCTCTCCAATTTCTCAATTGGAGCTGATATCCACTGCATCACAATGCACCTACTAAACATATGTACTTCTCTAAAATAGTCTGGAATGAGTAACAACAAAGGAAATGAAAATCTGATATAATAAGGCACTTATATATATATATATATATATATATATATATACAAGCACACAGGTTGGTTTGATAAAAAGCCACAATAATGTGGCATCTAGTGAGGTTTAAACTTACTAGTAGTGGTCTGCAAAACTAACTAGTTCTGTAGCAGAATCTGAAAGAATACTATTTACTACTTTAGTCATTATATACTGGATAAGAAGAGTGCATTGCAAAATTCTTCCAATTAGAAAAAAAAAATCAGCAAAGCAGTGTTTTTTTTTTAACTAGTGGTTCTGATTAGAAGTACCTAGCAACCACCCTAGTTGGTCCAAAACACAAATATTTATCAACCTTGATTTAATTTGGCACATGAGCATATAAGTAAGAGCACCTAGTAAAGATCAAAACTTATTTTTAATTACTAGTGAGATTAAACTGCAAACTACTATATTTATACTATTTAGTAAGTTTAGCTTAGTATGATACAAAACCATAATAAAATGTCAGCTGGTAATGACTGAACTCATGAATAGTAGTTTGCAAGACTGACTGTTAGCTATCTCTCCATACTAAGCATTTTAATAACTAAATGCAAAAAATATACCAATTGCCTGTAAGGAAAATATTGAACAGAAATTTTTATTTGGGGAAGTGGGGAATTGAAGAAATATGAAAGAGGTATATATATATATATATATATATATATATATACACACACACACAGAGAGGAGGAGGTCCAAGAGTACGTTTTTCTTTTTACTTACTGTGTGTGTGTGTGTGTGTGTGTACACATAAGAGTTGGGTTGGGATATACTTCAGGCTACCTCTGTGTTTTTATTTATTCAGCTTCATTTTTTTTTATAAAGTGCAATGAATTCTCTCTCTCTCAACACACACACACATGCACACACAATGTATGTGTGTCTGAGTGTGTAAATTGTCGTCATTTTATATTTTTAATTTTGCGCATGCATGTTTGTTTTTTATTTTATCAACTGAACAGCATAGAGGGTCAGTTGGGCACTGCCTCTGAGAAAAAGAGCACCGTGACACAATTCACTGCCAGAAATTTGAAAATGACATGATGTACTGCTTGGCATTCATGCTGGAATCTCCAGTACAAACATTTCAGAGCACAAGATTTGGAAAGAGTGATGATATATCTAGTCAACATCATGGCATTTGGAGTGATCACTAATAATGGCAAAATTATGCTTCCATTCATATTCTCACAGAGCTTCAGGCTCAACATGAAGGCCTACATCAAGTGCCTTGAGGAGGTAGTGCTGCCCTGGATCAAAAGGGCGGCTGCTAGAAGACCCAGTATATGGCAACAGAACTCTGCACCATGCTATACAAGTAGGAGAACCCCGTCATGGCTGTCAGACAATTTCTGTGACTACATCACCTCTTATATATGGCTAGCTTACTCCACAGACTGCAACCACCTTGATTATTATGTGTGGGGCACAGTTTAAATTTGAGAGCCTGAGTTTGGATTCCTGTTTAGTTTGTTATATTCACTTACACCTAAATACATTTGGGAAAAGGTATGAAGCAGTCTCCAACCCTCCAGCTATAGATGAAAAGCAAAACAGACTGAACCCTATAGCCTTGGGTGGCAACCAGTCTAGAAGAAGGGAAACTTAACTCAAAAAACCTGAAGAGAGTTGTTTGGAAACCTTGTGACACACTATGTGTACCAGTTCCTCTGCATTGGTTTTTCCTTAAAGTATGGTTGATTCTGCACAAGTCTTTATCACTATATGTTCATTTATTTTATTCACTATGTTGAATGTTTCAAATGTGAGGAACATAAAAAAATAAATTAATAACCTTGGATTGTGAATTACAAACTAACAGTATGTCTATGCATTAAAAAAAAAAAGATTTTAAAATAGTTGGGGGCATGTATTATTTTTTTACATCGTTGTATATTCTAAAACTGTAAAGAATCTAAATTTTAACTTTCCAGTAAAAAGAAAAAAAAATCCTTTTGATAAAGTTAGATAAACATTCAGCATGTAGGAACAAAGAAAAAAATAATGCACACATACATTATATATAATAGCTTCAACACAAAAGCTGTTATGAATTATTAAGAGATTTACAGAAAACAGAAATGGACAAGCTCGCCCATGTTTTGTGAGATACAGGTTCCTATTTCAGCAGGTTGATCTTTTGCTTCCAAATAATGGAAAAAATTATTTTTTATTACAATAAGTAGTTTGCCTATGCAGTTAAAAAAAAATGACTGCATGTCTTTGTTAAGTCCTTAATATTATTAAGGTTTTAGTATTTTAAACTTAAAATATACACCCACCTCCCCAATAATTAATGCTATACTGCTCTTTCATGAAGCTGCTCTTTTTCTTTCCTAGTATCTTGGATTAGCTTAATGTCGGTATAATAGACACAGACACCTGGCATCACAAGTGCAAGGGAGATAACTAATGCAGCAAGAAAAAAGACACTCCTAGAAAAAAAAAATAAATTAGAAAATACACTTGGCTTATTATAAAGAGTATTTGAAAAATTACCTATATATATATATATATATATTTTAATGAGATTAAATATTATCATAAGAGAATAGGTAATTATTTCACTATGTTAGTTCAAGTAAAAAAAACAAACAAACAAAAAAAAAAAAGAAATGAAAAATATATAAGTGATTTTTGGAACATCCTGTATAAGGTATATTAAATTTTAACTTATTTACATACATACAAAACATCTATAATTGCAATAACCTATGGAAGCTGCAGATTTTTAAATGGCCAAACATTTTGATATTTGATAAAATACTTTCTAGTTATTAATTTCCCTAAAAGCTATTAAATTAGTCAGCTCTTAAATTCTAATGGCGACCTAGAATGAATGTGATTAAAAAAAAAAATTTAGGTAAGCTGGTCTCATGAAACAATTTTGCAAGCAAGCAAAATAAATGATAGAAATCAACACAGGCATCTCTTTTTCGTTAATCAAATATGTATATATCATATAATTAAATTTGTATTTTTAATTAAAAATACATTACGACACGGAAATTAAAAACACAAATTTAATTATATGATTATGCTCTACAATATTTATTGTATTGAGCACTTTTTTAAAAAAAAGTAAATGCCAGAGAACTTGGAATTGTAAAACTGTTGGTTCTCTTTACCTGGATTTATATAAAAAATGGAGATAAGTTGGGAGAAATCACCTCAATTTTTTACTATCTCTTAATTGTAGTTGAATTCACATACATTGGGTTCCCAAAAATGATTCAATTTTCATTAGTTTACAAGTTATTTCTATTCCGTTTTATATGTTAATACATTTTAATCACTTGATACTGTACATTCCATGAATTTTTGTTATTTTGTTGATTTCATCTGATTTTATAGAGTTTTAAGGCTTTATAATTAACAAGGTGATTCAGATGAATTTTTCAAGGATCGAGATCTTAAATATTAAAAAAAAAAAGTAATTAATTGTTCAAATATCCATGAAAAAAAAAATTTGTGATGAGAAATGTTGACATTTTTTGATAATGAAGTGCAACTTAGTGGTGAAAAACGAAGATTTGAATTTAAAGAAAATAAAAAATTTATTGAAATAAGTCTTTTTAAAATATGGCTAAATTTGGGGGTTCAAAAGTTGACAAGTAAAATAAGTGGAATTTTTTAATTTATACAAATTTCATTAAAGACTAATGTTCTTTGTTAATGATTTTTTACATTTTACTATATTTACCAGGAACAAAGAAATATATATATATATATATATATATATATATATATAAACTTTTGTTGTTCTTTAATCAAGTGTGTGTGTGTGTGTGTGTATGTGTATGTATATAAATATATATATATTTTTTTGCTTAAAATTCGCTATATTTATAGAGAACAGTGCTCAGTTTTGGAGATAAAGCATTTGCAAATATACACAATACTGAATGTTAAATGGTAAATCTTAAATTCACTTGAGATCTAAAACTGATAGTCACCATGCAGTGCTGATTTTTATAGCTACACTAATATATATTTTCTATTGCTTAAATGTTATTTTTAGTGGAGATCCATAATTGAGTAGATGCTCTGTTTATTGTAAATAGTATATTTATTTCCATCTACCAGCCTGAATATTTGAGAAATCACACACACACACACATTATACATACATACATACATATATATATATATATATATATATATAAACATATATATATTATATATTATATATATATATAAACACTATCTTTACCGTATATCCACATTTGAGTAGACACACTGTTTATTTATTTACTTATTTTCGTCTCCTGGCCTGATTATTTGAGAAATCTCATCTGCCAGAGAGTACATCTTTTTTCTTTAATAAGATTTCCTAAATATTCAGGCCAGTAGACAACAATAATTAAATATCTTGTTAATAAATAAAAACAGCATCTACACAAATATGAGTAGACATTAAAAATAAGATCTAAAGTGATAAAATATGTTAGATTAATAAATAAAATTTCTTTATTTCTTTAAATTATGTGTGTGTGTGTGTGTGTGTGTGTGTGACTTGCACAGATAATTACTAAAATTCATAAAGAACTGTTACAGGATATTTAACAACCAGGAAATAAGAAAAAAAAATGCAAATAATAGAAAAGCACAAAGAAACTTGATTCAATAGACTTACTTCATATTGAAAATAGATTATGACTGTCATCTATATTTATAAAAAAAAGAAATAGTCAAACTATTTGGCTAAGTTAATACTTTATAATGAAAGAATATATCAAACAAAGAGGCTTTAAAAAATTGGGGTTTTATACAATTCTTAGAATTATAATTCACATAAGTTAATATACAAATAACAGTAGAAAGTATTCAAAGTTCATACCTACTTTTTACATTCAAATTTCTTGTGAACAGAATTAAACTTGTATTTTTAAAAACAAAGAATTAAATATAATCATAATAAAATGATGTGAAATATTTAAATATTAGAAACTTTTTTTTTACCAAATTCTTTTGATATGACATCACTTTTTTTGAACAAGAAACTTTTTTTTAAATTTTATTTTCCCCAAATTAAAAACCCAGGCTGAGTAGAAAGAACTATCAAGGACCGAACAGTACCAAAAAAGAACAATATGTCCTGAGGCGTGAATAGTCAATAGGAACAATCTACTCCTGTTGACTAAATTAAAAAGATCAGTTTGAAATTCCTTGAAGGTTACCCAGATCTATGAACACCTGAAGCATGCCCCACTCATTACAATGGTCAAAACATTGTGATAACAACAACCAAGTGGTGGATATTAATCCAATTGTAAATAATGCAAATAAAAAATATTATTTTATACTAAATTGATTTTATTTTCATTCTGATTAAAAAGCCTTAAAAAATTGTATATACAAAAATGAGCAAGCTTGACTTTTTAAAGAAATCTAAATATCTCTAAGTTCTTTGTGGTAAGGTGCGTGAGTCAAGAACAATTCATAAAGCTTTTGGGAATTAATGAAAGTAAGCAAAAAAAGACACTGTAAAGAAAGAAAATAAAGAAACCTTGTTTTGAAAGAACATCAAAAATGTGACAAACAATCCTGAAAATATTTCTAAAATTATTATCAAAATGCTTAACAACTATACAAAGTTATTACAATTAATTTTAAAGCATGATTATATAACAGTGCGCTGATGCCCTACACACACACACACACATACACACAAAAGACCATTTAGTCAGATTTTAAGTGGAAATGTCTAAGAACTTTTTCTCACATCTCAAAATTATTAGTTATTAATACAAAATTTTTAATGCTATATTTATCACAGTTCAGGGTGTCAATTATTTCAACTATTTTCATATTACTATTATAATTTAACTAAAAATAAATTGTTATAATTCCAATTAAACTCAAAAAAGGCGCTGAAAAGTTCTTAGCCTTCCCAAATATAACCAAATTTTATTATTTTTTATAAGGATTCCCTGATCATATAGAGAATTTTTCAGCACCCACTCATAATAAAGAATTGTAAGTTAATAACAGAGATGGTGGTGGGAAGGGTAGGAGAAAGAGGGACAGACTCCAACTCCCATAATTCAATTCTGGAGAGGGATGATATGAAGCAAAATTATTCTGATAAGCAAATGTTAGCAATACGAAGAGAAAAAGAATGATGAGAAATTACAGACCTGATTTTTTTTTTTTTCAATACATAAAAATAAGCCTCAGGTAAGTCTTTTGTTTTCTAAAAATCTACAGGTTCTGCACTAGGGTACATTTTTAAATTTATTATTTTTCATTTACATTTATATAAAAGGATAAAAAAAATGTCTTTTAAGCAGTTTGAATTTATTATGTATTCATTGAATTCAACCAAAGAAGAGTTTTGTCTTAACTATGTAAGCAGATTATGGTAGACTAACATTTAAGTTATGGTTCCAAAACTTTAATAGCCTGTACTTTTTTTTTAAAATAGGAAAACACATACAAAAGCATACCTACAAATCCTGAAAGATGCTTTTAAAATCATTCTAATTTTTAAAGTTATAAAAGAGTAAGAAAAATGTGAGACTATCCTTTATCCAAAATCCTTTTCTTTCTAAAGTTATTAATTAAAATTTAAATACAACAAATACTATAGAAAAAGTCTTCTATTTTTATAGTGTTAATTCTTTTAGTGGTAAAGACAAACAATGAAGAAGATGCGAGAAAGAAAGCAACCTGAATTAGAAGAAACAAACCACAAACCAACAAATATGTTTTAAGTAAATAAATGTAGCAAGAAAAAAAAAAAAGTAGAAAAGTTAAGAGAGCATGATAGGTTAAAGAAAAATAATAACTCACCATTTTAGTTAGGATGAGGAGGAGAGTTTTTATAACTATTTGAAAAGGTAGCCTGAATGGGATGAAAAAGCAGCCAGGTAACATAGCCACTATCATAATGCCCACTGCCTTGTTTTTATCCTGCACACAGGCTCAAGGTAGAAAATGTCCACTTGCCACTTCCACAGTACATCCATGATAACTTCCTTGTCCCCATTCCTTTTTTTGAACCCTCTTTTTCTTTTTTTCTTCACAGGCAGAGGCCAGCCCCATGGTGCCTGATGGAGACAGGCTTGATCATTATCATCCAGGTAGTAACAAAAAACGCAAAGAACTTTTTTTTTCTTTAAATCAATGGCTCACATCAAAAGATAGGTGTGAGAAGAAAGAGCAAGTTGAATCAGAAAGAGAAGAGAAAGACAACAGGTGAGGAGAAGGAAAAAGAAAGAAAAAAGACCCGGGCTACCATATTCTTTGATTCAAGGAGAGTTGGCCAGCCGTGCCATTGATTTGTCAGCAGTGAGGTGGAGGATTCGATAACTTCTATTAATAGACAGAGGCTGTGTCTGAAACAGGTTGGGTATTAACAGATGTGAGTGTTGTCAAGCTGCCGGCACTGTGTGTGTGTATGTAAGAGGCCACTAACTAACTCTATAGTTCTATCTAGCCACCACTAGCAGCAACACCACCTCCTGGAAACCAGGTAAAAGAAGCTGCCACCCACTTCCCCATCTTTTCTTCCTCACCCACTACCCCAACATTCATCTCTTTACTGCCACCACCATCATCCCAAACAAAAAGTAGCAGCAGTAACAATCTCTTTTCTTTGTGTGTGTGTGTGTGTGTGTGTGTGTGTGTGTGTGTGTATGTATGCGTGTGTGCGTGCGTGCTGTTTGGTTCTCTACTGTCCAGAGGATTGGAGAGGGCTTTACAGGTGAGCTAAATCAGGTGGCAGCTTTTTTGGCTATTTCAAACATCTGCTGCTACTGCTGTTTTGGGCTTTGCAGGAAGCGGTAGAGTCAACCCTCTCAAAAAGCAGCTGGCTGCTGCTGATGATGCATGAAATGCTCTATCACACACACACACACACACACACACACACACATCACCCTGACCACTAAATACAGAGGTACTCGCACAAGAAGACCCAACACCTAATTACTGTCAAACTTAAAACTGAGGGAGGGAAAAGTTTGTAGATCTTTTGTTTAAGAAGATCAAACAAAGAAAAGCATTTACAATTTATTTTAGAATCATTGTGTTACCAAAAGAATTGTAAAAAATGTTTGTGCAAATTGATCATTATTATTTATGCCTGAATTTTTTAAATGAGGAATCGTTATTAGAAGCCTTTACCTTCAAACTAGTATGCTCAACATTTCAGTTAATGTACCTTCTGGTCTTCTTCAGGTGCCTATCATACTTGGTAACCACCTTGGAATTTTGAACTGAACCCTTTATTCGATCTACAGAATTAGAATGTTCTCTAACTACTTTCCCTATTTAGGGGAGATAACTTATATCAGTTAATGCAGGTTTAGTGGAAGAAATAGACAAGTGACATAAAGGTGAAATAGTATTAAAAAAAGCATTAACTGATATGAGATATCCCTTAGCATTGAAGATAAAATGTGAACAATCTAACATTGCAGACTGAATAAAGAGTTCAGTACAAAATTTCAAAGGAGATTACTGTGTACAATGAAATTAATAAAAGAATGAATTTTATTTATAATTTGACATTTTCTATTACTATAAACGTCATATTTAGTGGATACATGTTTGAGTAGAGATCCCTATATATTGGTTTGCTCCTGTATTTCTTCAAGTGTGCATGCATACACATAGTTTTATAATTCAAACTTTCTGGCATCATGCATGTTGAAATTTCTATTTTTCAAAATCTCTTTTCACAAAGTAATCTCATACCATAACTTATTTGAAATAAGAATATTTTAAAGACTCAAAAAATGTGTACAAAAAAATACAAATGCTGTATTACAGACAGAAATAATTAAATCATATCTGGCTTCAACTGAATGAACTAAGATTTAAAAAGAAATCGTATTATTAACCAATACAAAGCCAAAGAGCCACACAAGGTAGAGAATCCCGGATAAGGTTGTTATAAGGGTGTAAGAGGAAGCAGTAAAACATGCATATTATGAAGATATGTAGGGTAGATAATGATTGATCCTATATCTATGCACACATGTACATACTCAGATTCACACACAAGACAAGAAATAAATTATGACTAGTGAGTTGGATCCTAAATGGGTGTTTTATACCTGTGACTTTGTGCCATATCTAAACAGTAAATAACTATATACAGATAAAATTTGTACACATACACATTGATAAAACATACAATGTGCACATACAATACAAACATAAAACACACACAAAATACTATATATATATATATATATATATGAGTAAATTTTGAAACAAAAATGGAAACAGTTTACATGTTTTTCATCTGTGACACATTGCATCTTTTGTGCATTTTGTCTTAAAATTTACTCAATGCTCTCTAACACCTCACTCAATAAATCCTGAGCCTAACTAATAAAACAGCTTTTAGCCAAAATTCACCTTTATTCATCAACATTAGTCTCCTTCTAGGGTGATACGTTGATCCCAATGCTCCCCTAACAATTTGATACCTTTTTTGTAGAATGATTTGACTTTGGTATCAAAATATGTCTCAGTTTTCAATATCACTTCTTCATTGGAGTCAAATCTCTTTCCCTGGAGCATTCGAACAGCCAGTAGTTGAGGGGGTGGGGTGGGGGCAAGATCTGGAGGATAGGGTGGATGTGGAAGCAGTTCAAAGTGCAAGTCATGTAGTTTTGCTATTGTAGTGATAGACTTGTGACACTGTGCCTTGTTTTGGTAAAAGATCACTTTTTTCTTCTTCATTTGTGGTTGTTTTTTGGAAATTTCTTTCTTCAAATGCACCAATAATGCTATATAATATTCGCTATTCATGGTTCTTTCTTTTTCAAGGTAATCGATGAACAAATTACTTGCACATCTCAAAATACAGAGGTCAAAACCTTGTCTGCTGATGTTTGCATCTTTGATTGTTTTGGATTGCTTTCACCTGCTGCTGTCCACTCATCTGACTACTAATTTGACTCCAGAGTGAAGTTGTGGATCCATGTTTCATCCATTGTCATATATTTATCCAAAAACTCCTTGTTGAGTTGAAGCAGTTGCAAACAACTCTCTGAATCATTGACGTGTTGCAACATATATAGCTATAGATAATATAAAGTGGGGTGATCGATTCTATATTATAATCAATACATAAAGTGATCCCTGACTTTGTGGGGTGATATATATTTTTCTACCCCTAATTTTGGCTTTCTGAAAAATTTCAAGATGTCGTTAGCGTTCTAAAACTCCTGTTGAGCTAGACCACAAAATTCAGACGCTAAGTCGAATCTCAAGCAAACAAATACTTACACAATGTCCACCCTTGTCACTTTTATATAATACACCCCCATACACAAAAATAAAAACCCCGCACCTATATAAGGAAATAAAATGTGTGCGTGCACATATGTGTGACTTCCTGATGGAAAAAAATCAGTGTGTGTTACTGAGTTGTGAAAGGAGATTGTAGAACACTGGCTCTGGTAAAATTCAAGTGATTTTTGATAACAAGTAACAAAAATACCACCTAACAATGAATAATGGGGGTGGAAGATACTTAGAACTCTGAAGAAAGAACATCAATATCTTGCTTTATGATGGGGAAACTTTTCTTTAGCAGATATGAAGTTCTTTTTTGGTTTTTAATCATTTCACCCCAAACAAGATGAAACTGCTACTAGTGTGCTGGGGGATTACAGGGAGAAGAAAGACTGGGCACAGGGGGTATTGAAAAGAAAGGATAAAAGATGAATGGGATTCAAGAAAATAGAAGATGGAAACTGATGTTTCATTTAAATTTTTGGGGATTGTAGCTATCAGAGAAGCATGTAAGCAGAAAGGAGTTCCACAGTTGAGAAGTGTGAGTTTGAGTTTTGTTTAATGGCATATCAACCTCTATGAGTTATTTAATGCCAAATAAGTAAGGGAATTAAGATTTTTTTTTAATGTTCAGTTATAGTGAGAAGGTTGATTTAGTCAGATCTGGATAATAAAAATTGTTTTTTTTAATTATTTTTTTCATTTTAGAAAACTGAAGTGGTCTTCTAGTTTTGTATTCAAAAATGTATTGCTGGTAATAATTTTTTTCCCTTAAAAAAATGTGTTATGGTAATAATTTTTTTCTTTCAAAAATGTGTATTTTTCTAAAAATGTCTATTTTTATGTATATATTTATATACTTTCTTAGTGTTTTGACCACAGTTTTGGGGTTAACTATTTGCCCTCTAACAAGGGCTACCACTCCGGGTCAGGATGAACCTGGAAACAAAATCAATTAAGAGATGGTTCCACGCTCCTCACAACCTCCCAATCAGAGGTCTTGCTGCTGGATGCAGTTTACTGTTATACCCAGGACCTGGGAAGTGTGAGGAAAGAAACTGTTTGAGTAGAAGTAGCAGTTACTATTAACTATTTCAATGGTAAAAGACTTTCAAAATGTCCTCTATTTGCTGACATAATGAGTATTAAAAAATTATCAAGCATAATGAGCCATTCTGAATTTGTAGTTTATTTTTGCATTAGGGTTATCTACTACAACTTCCTCAGTACTCTCAAGAAACAGTCACATTTTTATTTTTTACAATAATGTTCAACCTGTAAAAGGCCCAAGAGCTACTTGGGGTGGAACAAGAAGCACAGATTATGGGGAAGATAACATTTAACATTAGACTTGAACAGGTTAAGATTATAGTGATCAGAGAAGCATCATCTTTGGAGTTGGTTCCACAAAGTAATAGTTTATGGGAAGAAGCTACTTCAATGAAATACGAAGAAAATAATGGTGGTTTCACTCCAATGTGTGTGACATGGCAGGTCATAGCCATGAAGGTTATAACTGGTAGAACTAAGAAATGCAGTCTATATGAACACTTTCCATGGAAACACCAAGAGGCATACAACATTTCATCTGTGGAAAAAGTAATTATAAACCACTAAGTTCTTTTATCTTTTCAGCATGCTATTTTATATTATTGTTATGCACCGAATGACCCTACATATATCAGGTGCTTATACTACACAGTTTAAGTTTCAAAGTTGATGATAAATAATGTAAGACAGCTGTAAATTTGTTTTAGCCATTCCCAGGTATACAGAAAAATAAAGGAACTTTATCTCCAGGAGTAAATTTACAAAATGAGGGATTAGTATTATATTCAGTTTAGTTTGACCTTTTTGAACATTAGCTTAGGTTATATTTCTCATCATTCAAGTTTAGTGTTGGCTTGTAAAGGTATCAAGACAAAATTTAGAATACAGAGCTCTATCCTTGATCTTTGTTTTTAATTAACAACCTTCCTGATTTTATCAACTCTCAACTTGGTATTTATGCTGATGATACAATTACTTGTGTTGATAATAAGTCTGACCAGTTCAATAATGTCAAAGTCTCTTTTCCCACTTCTTGTGCCTTTTCTAAAAAATACTTTCATGGTAATTGTTGATGAGCACTTTGAATTTATAAAATTATGTGCAACACTAGACTGGTGATGAGGTTTCAATAATTTATAGTTGAATTGTCTAGATGTAACTGTAAGGTATATGTTAAGTTTTTCTTGCATTTCTTGTGTGTGGAACTTCCTTATGGTTCCATGCTTTCAAGTTTACACTTCAAAAATTTAAATGCAATGTCCATTGCTATCTACTGTCTTCTTGTTCCTTAGTAATGCTTCTGTTTTCTAATTCTTTTATACACAGTAACCCCTTGTATCATACTGGCTTTAATGTCAGCTTGGGGTGAATTTGATGAAAAAAGAAGAAAAAGGAAAAGAAGAAGAAAAAAAAGAAAACAAAGAAAAAGAAGAATGAAAAAAAAGAATATGATAAGAAAAAGAAAACTTTTCCAATTTTAAAAAATACCTTCTTAATGTTTTTGACTGTTTTTTTTTACTGTTGTGTTGAGATTGAAGATACTTCCTAAAAGTGATTGTGTATAATTTATATATATATATATATATATATATATATATATACACACACACACACACACTCCTCCTCCAAAGAATGTATTGTTTAAAAAGTCAACCATCAATCCCCATAAGAGTATTAAAAGAGTTGCTTTATTAACAAGCTAAGTTTGTAGAAGATAGGGCCAATCCAAGTGAAAATCAGTCTTCTTTAAATTTCTAAAATAGCCATCAAAGAAAGGCACCAATTAGATAATTGTCTTCAAATCAAAACATTTAACCAGTTCTGATTCATTCAGATTCTAGTGATTGAGCATTTTTCCTTAAGCCTCCCTCTCCATTTTTGTTTTGCAAGTTCTAATTTAATGAGTTCAAGTTCCCTTCCTTTCCCCTTATCTTCTAACCTAAGAAGCTAAAGTTTGTTTTCTTTATCTTTATCCTGTAATTTAAGGAGCTCAATTTTTCTCTCTTGCAACCTATAGTGTTCCTTTTCTTTATCTAGTTTCTCTTTTACTATTTCTACTGACTACTTATGTGTCCTTTTTTTAGCAACCTGTTCTTAGATTTTCTCTCTCTGGTCTAACAACCATAAATGTGATAGAAGTTAATTGCTTTAAAGCCTCCATTTGGAACAATTCTGGATTCACAAGATCTTAAGTACTCTTTTTGTCATAATTGGTGTGAATTTTATATGACAAATAATTTACTATCTTTGTCTTCTGATCTTAATGTATTTATTCAGAAGGTTAGCATAAAAACATTAGTCTCAAAATTCTTTAACATCATTTCAGGATAGGTTTCATATAAACTGTCAAGAAAAGGTTTATCACTTACCTATTTAATGATCCTGTTTTTTTTCTTTTTGTATAATTATTAATACAAATTATTTTGATTTATTTTGAAAGCAGAAAAACTCTTTGAGCAATTTGTTATAATAAATGAGCAAGAAAAAATATAAAAGGGAAACAAAGACTGGCTTTGATTTCAAGAAAAGAGTATGCCAGATGAGGTCCCAGTTGTTACAAAATTGGAAAAGGAAAAAGATTCAAGGGTATTAGTTCCAGTAAAATCCAAGAAACCTTTGGTAAGTCCTAATTCCAACAGTAAAAATATCATCATCATAAAATGTTTAAAATTTCTCCTTCACAAATACTCAGCAATATTTGCTGTTGTGAAGTGGAAAGATAAAATTATACTAATGTTGGTTTATACACATGAAACCAATGAAAATCAAACAACACAAAAGTGAAAATCAAACAATACAAAAGTAAAAATACCAGAATTTCTTTTTCTTTATATCTCATTCTCTGATGAAGCTTTAATAATTTTTCTGCAGAAAAAAAATAAAAACCCTGAAAAGTGAGGACGCCACAATAATGCATTCACAAAACTTCAAAGTTAGCATGACTGAAATAACACTGCTCAGCTAAGTGACAAACCTCTCCACATTAATTCTATTACTGTTCTATCTCTATATCAAGCACTTTGACAAAAATAAGCCTGCTTGCCTAAAATGTCTTGCTACTAGTAAACTACTGAAAAAACAGCAATTTTGGCACTAAGCATCATTACAATTTAACATTGTGTGTGTACACACAAAGTATGATGGGTGAATTGTCGCCATTTTATATTTTTAATTTAGAGCATATACATGTGCGTTGTGGTGCAGTGGATATCGACTCGAAACGAAAAATCGGGCAGCCGAGTTCGAGTACTAGTCGAATTCATTGCATTCACTTATGCACAAATACCCGTAGGAAAGGTATTAATCTGTCTCTTCCTACCAGTTATGGGTTAAATAACAGGACAGATTGGGTTCTATAGCCTTGGTGGCAACCAGTCTACTGCAGAAAGCAATGGTAACCTACTATGGGATAATCTTCTGCCCAGTCAGTCATGTCTCTTTTGAGATATGATCGCCCACGTGTGTTTCACGTATGGCACTTAACTGACTGACATTGTTTTTGTCGACTGCACTGTATTGTAGGGTCAACCTGTGGTAAAAAAGAGCACCATGATGCCATTCACTCCACCAGAAATTCAGAAACAGCATGCTGTACTGCTTGGTATTTTGTGTCAGAAGCTCCAATACAAACATTTCAGAGTGTCTGGGTGTCAATCTGAGGAACGTGCAGGGAATTTGGAAAGAGTTGAATGATATATTTAGTTAACATCATGGTGTTTGGAGTGATCACAAGTAATAGCAATGTTATGTCTCCTATCATCTTCCCACATGACCACAGACTTGACATGGAGGCCTACATTAAGTGCCTTGAGAAGGTAGTGCTACCCTGGGTAAAAAGGCTTGATGACTATATCTGGAAACAGGACTCTGCACCATGCCACACAAGCAGGAGAACCCCGTCATGGCTGTCAGACAATTTCTGCGACCACACCTCTCCTTACATCTAACCACCTAACTCCCCAGACTGCAACCCCACTTGATTATTATATGTGCAGTAAAGTTGAGTAGGAGACCATCAAAAGATAAATTGAAGGCAAGGTTTCACCAATTTGAGCAAGGAGACAGTTCAGAAGAGATGGAGAAGATTCTGAAGTCATCTGGAGGCCATGTTTAATATCTTTGTGAGTAGTTCTACAGATGGTTAATTGCTTTTTATTGCATTGATCTCTTTTTAGATATTAAATTACACCAAACTTTACATAAATAAGGAAAAAAAAAAAGTAAAGAAAAAGGGAAACAGCAAAAGCGGAGAAAAAAAACCTCTGAAGAGTGAAAACATCAAAATGCCTTCATGAAACTTCAAAGTTGGCATGACTCTGCTCAGTTAAGTGACAAACTTCTCCACATTAATTCTGTGTGTGAGTGTGTCTATTTATTATATGTGTGTTTATATATAAAAATTGTTTTTATTACATGATTTGAGAAACATTATTTTTCTTTATTGCTCATTTTTGTCATTTCCACAACAAGAAAGACAAATAGCATATCCTCACTCATGTAAAATACATTAACATCTTATTTTCCTTTGAAATAACAATGTGCATTACATAATTCAAACAATGATTTCAATTAAGGCTTTATCCCACTAAAAAGACAAATGGAAAAATTATTTCTGTATTTGTAAGATTTTCTATCACTATAGTGCCCATAGATAAGGATGATTTTACATGCACAATTTCAGAGCCAATCTTTCAGAGACATTGCTTTAATGATGTATCTACACAAACTTCAATGATTAGGTCAAGCAGGCATCTGAAGTTATAAAATCATTGAATTTTATAGAATAAAAATAAAACTTCAAAAATAGTGGTAAATAGCTTTATTTTCTACACTCTCCAAATAGTAGATTATTTTTTTTTAAATCTCAGTTACTTAGCACTAAAGATTCAGCTCTCTTAATTGCTAAACCCTTACTTGATCACTTTGGCTAAACCTGCAAATGCCTGTTTAGGAAATTGTACATGAAAAACAGTTTGGAGTTGTCACAAGATAATTGCTAAATTGTGTTCAGCGTTGTCTGCTGGAAGGAACACAACATAAAAATAAATCTTACCTGTTAATTTGGCAATGTTCTATAATAAGAGAGAGAGAGAGAAAAATGAAACACCAGAGCATGCAGTCATGACAGTATCAAATTTGGTAATCTAAAATTAAGTTTTTGATCTAATCTTCAAGTTCTGCATTCAACCTAGCCGAAGTATCCGAGTCAAGTATTCATAAAAATTTAAAAGAATTTTTTTGTGCATGTTTTTTAGAGTAGCAGAAACAAAATAGAAACAGTAATTACTTTTAGGTAAACACTTTACTATATGGGTAATGTAAGGATATTGGCATGGAAAGTACAAACAGCAAACCTAGTATGTTGCACTTACTTTTGCACTAAAGCCATGGGATAACCTGCAAATACTTTCCTTACTACTAGCAGCTAAACAGTAGACTAGGCTCTTTAGCCTTGGGTGGCAACCAGTCTAAGAGAAAAAAAAAAAAGAATTTCAAACTGTGGAAAAGACAAAAGGAAACCCAAGTCATGGCATTTCATAAATAAAGAAAAGGGATCTCTAGAGAAAGTCATGATCATCTACACCATGAAGAGACATGGCATTAAAAAGAAGAAGGAAAATTATAATTCCAATTTATTTTGTTCATATTTAAATCCCAATAGATTATTTTTACTGATCTGATCAATATCATTTTTTTTATTGTTTATATATATTTAACATTGCAATATCAATAAAATTCAGACTTGTGTACTTGCTAGAAGCAGAAATTAATGAAACAAGTAATAAAGTGGGCTCAGTAGAGTGCAGAAGTGGGGGGAAAAAGAATGTGACAAGCCCAGGCATCCATATTGGGAGTGTATTCGATCAAAGAGTGAAATAAAAATTTAGTTTACATTAAATTTGAATAAAGTGTTTATTTCATCTGTTTTTATGTATATTTAAAATGTCTTCCTTCCTCAAATTTCTCAGTACTAGATCCTATGACCCCTACCCCCAAGTCTTAGGGGCCAAGGAGTTGGCCCTGGGTATCACCAAACCTCTGTACGTCACTGATTGGTCTCCACTTGAAAGACCAGTTTAAATTAAATTTTGAACTGACTTTCTTATGAGTAGTCAAATTTTGTCCAGTTTGTTTAAAAAGTAGAAGAAAAATCAAAATGTAGTAATGCTAGGCTTTGAAATGTAGCAATCCTTGGTAGAAAAAAAAATGTTCATGTATAGGTTAGTTGCTAGAGGGTAAAAAAAGCACAGCACAGACTTAGCTTGAAATCAAATTTTTTTTCAGTTCATGACAGTATAAAAAATTGTGTAATGAATACCAAGTTACACTATACACAACAAACATCTAGTGTTTAGATTCGGGTATCATTGACATCAGAATCATTATATTCATTATCTCAAATAGAAGCAAAGGAAATAATCCAAAGTAAAGTACAGTGATTTATTTTAGTGAGGAGTCAACTGGTAAAAATTTGTGATACCCATTAGGTAAAACATTATTAAGGAAATAAAACTTATTTAAATATGGTTCATCCTGCCTAAAATACATATAACCAAATATTTTGAGAATGCAAAGTAAAAACATAAGTTAGTTTGGTTCGATCACTAGTCATGTACTAAAATAATTTGCTTACTGTCATAGAATCTTCAAAAGTGAAACAATTTTAAAACAAAGATCACAAAAATTAATCTAATCACTATTTGACTGATAAAAATGTTTATTTGGTAGGTATTTCTATGCTTATTCACAAAATTAACCACACCATCTTTTTAGCTATTAATGATTATCTTCAACCATTTTTTTTACTTGCTTTACAACATAAAAAAAGAGCAGTGATCAGTATATTTACCTCTTCAGTTCTTTATATTGACCATTTCCCAGCTACACTTTATAAATTTGCTACAAGACAGTGCTGGGGAGTGACATTTTGATCTGAGGAAGTGTGCACAGGAACTGCACTCTGATCCTAGGCTGATTTATCCTAAGTAAAAGAGCGAGGGAATGACATTTTGAACTAAAGCAAGAAGCACCAATCCATACATAAACAATCCTATAATTTTTTTACCGGTACTATACTGGTGCTAATAATGATAATAAGAATAGTGGTAACAACAATTGGATATCAGTAGTAATACTAGTTTTAATTAGTGTGCATACTGTTGTGTGCTAGATAAATGAGGGGATTCATAATACATGTGGAGATGTTGCAGAAGAATGTGAATATCTAATAAATGGAGGTGGGTCAAAAAAAAAAAAAAAAAAAAAATGGAAAAATTTAAGTGGCGGGGAGTCAATAAATGAGGCAGAAATGATTAGGAAAAGTTTTTCAAATTATAAGACCTTAAAGAAATAAAACTAAAAATAAATGTCCATCAATGTCTAAGTAAAATACTTTAACAAAATTGAAAATATTTCCATTTTTCAGTAACCTATTGAGTAAGGTGACAACAACCAAAAATAAAATAAATCATGGATCCTAATGAGCTCTTAGGATAAGGAATTAAAAAAAAAAAAGAAAAAGAAAAAAAAAGGATTATTTGGCATATAAACTTGGTAACCCATTTATATAATCAATATATATCACTCCTTATAAATTCTACGTAAAATTTAAGTTTTAAAGTAGGAAAAAAAAATTTAAAAAATCAATATTGTTTCATAATATTTGTATGAAATACCTGTGAAAATTTCATGGTTTATCTGCCTTAACTTTTCAAGAATTAATTCTTAGGTTAATAATTAAATGAACTCCTTTTCAGTTCTATGACTAAAATAACCATGAAAATTCTCCTATTGTTTTTTTTAACTTAAATTTAACAAAATATTGCAACAACAATCATAAATATAAATGCAGGTCATTGTTGAAAGAAGGAAATATAAATTAAATGTTTCAAAACAGACAAGATTTTTCATTTCACTGAAACAACAGACAAAAGTGTTATCTCCTCTACCTTCACTTTCTTTTACCCTTCTTCACTCTAAGACCAAAAATGCCTTTGATATAATTTTTCTTCTGTACATCTTTGCAATCAAACAAAAATGGCCCATTATTTGAGGTAAAGTCAGGGTGTGACATAAGTGCTAAGGAACAAGCAGAATTATATGATAATTAAAAATTGAGTAAAATAAATAATCAAAGATTTATTTTTCACATCAATACAAAATCAGAGTATATAAAAAAATAAAAAAATAATTTTTAAAAAATTACTAGTTAAGGTGATAACTAAGTCTTAACAGTATTTGCACTAACTTCTCTTGAAGCTTAACTTGATAAATAAGTTGAAATTCAAACAAAGAGAAAAAAAAATCTTAAAGGAATTAAAAAAAAAAAAAAAAAAGGACAGCTGTCTGAAAATAACCACCAATGAATGAATGACTGAACAACAGCCTGAGGGAGCAGATACCTTATTACTGATAGTCATCAGGTGCGGTTGATGGTAGCTACAATTCTAGAAAAGTGAAAGGCAGACTGAGCTATTTACAGGTGATGATGATTATAGCGATAATAATAAAAATAATAGTAGTAATATCAGTAAAAGAAAGAGTAGTAGTAGTAGCAGTGGTGATACTGTCTGTTGCATTAGTTGTGGTCTACTGCTAACAGAGATGCCTTATTAGCCTTATAAATCATCTTGAGGCAGAGCAGTGGTTGTCTTTTGTATCAAAGGCAGTGTTGGTAAATTTGGCCTTGTAAGGGTCAAGGTGCAATCCACCTGCACAGAGAAGCAAGTGATAGAACAGATGGCACCTTAAAGTCTACTTTTATGCAAAACAAGTGTAAGTTAATGACAAAGAAAAAACATTTGAGTTTCAATTGTTTAAAATGGAAACAAGATGCCAGGTAAGTAAAAGCAGGTAGAAATGCCAACAGGTGAGGAACAGAGAACAGGTTTCTTTGTCCAAACTTTATTCCCATTAGCAACATGTTTGCTTAAGAATAAAATTAAAAAATTGTTTTAAAATATTTAAAAGATAGCAAAGTATTATTGTTCCGCCATTAACTATTTAAAAGAGTATCTTCATTTTTACTGTTAAAAAAAAAAAAAACATCATGTTGCAGCTGATGTATGTCTCTTTGTCAGGTTGAATCCAGTTTTCATTAAATTCACAGTAGTTTGAATTATTGTCAGAGTTCATTCATTTTTCTTTAACCAAAAATTTAAAAATTTTATTAAGAATGACTTGGAAAAAAAAAAAAAAAGAAAAAGAAAAGCAGTTTCATACAAAGTCAAATAATTTTTCTTTGGCTGAAACTTAAAAGCTAGACTAAGAGTTTTTTTTTTTCATTTAAAAATATTTTCAAACGTTTTGTCTTATTTAACTCATATCCACTAAAAATACAATTTTTTCAGTTCTTTCAAATGTTCACATTCTATAACTGAATTTCCAAAGGAGCACCTGATAAAGTTTTTAGGATCAGCTCATCTAAAAATTGCATAGTTCACTTTAGAAGGAATGTAAAAATCAATCAATTAGTCCCATCAAAACCTAAAAACCTAAATGTTAATAACATCCACAAAAAAAAAAAAAATTAAAATTATAAATTTGGAAGATGAAATATTTATACAGTTCAATTCTTAAAAAAAATAAATACAATGAATGATCTAATTAAAAACTTTTTGTTTGAAAATACATTTCAGCCTAAGACAGAATATGATAGAATTGACAAATTATGTAAGTTGTCATTGTTTTTTGACCATTTGAATAAATGGTGCTAATTAGAAATTTTCCATAGATTTGTGAGTCCTTGCTAATTAATACACAAGGGGAGGGGAGAGAAAAGGAAAATTAATCTAGTGTAATTACTATTTGAGTAAAGACAATAGTTTACAAGCAGTAGAATTGAATGAAATTGGTATGATCAAAATGGAAACAATTTCTAACCCCCAACTGATATCAATTTTAGTTCGGGAGATAAATATCTATATAAATAAAGATTCAAAAGCAATATAGACTTTTTTTTAAATTAATGCACAGGTTACAAATATAATTTGTACACACATACACATGCATGTCTGTACATACATATATACCCACACAATTATGTTACAATTTGGATTTCTAATTAAAACTTCATAACATAATTGAGTATAATCATATTTGTGTAAAATGTCATCTATTTGTCAAAATTTTTCATTCAAACAATTAAAATCAATTCTCAGTTTGTATTTTTGTACAGGAAAAAAAAAAAGAAGGGATTCTGTAAATCTTCAAATTAAAATCAATTGATGCAAAAAGGTATATTATCTAAAGACCAATGCAAAATTCTACATTTCCCGAATTAAATTATACTTTATTGTAAAATGCTACAGAGTTTATTCCAGATTAATGCAATTTTAAGAATTTTAGTGCCACTTAGTCTTCCACAGTCAAAAAAGTTACAATTTATAACATTATTATATATGATTTAATTACCAAGTCTGAAGAATGACATTTGAGTTCTAAGACACTTTCAGAAATTTTACAGTAATTTTAATTTTTAAAATTTTGTGATCATCCACATTTTCAATATCCTCAAATATTTCAATATCCTCTATAAAAGAGGACCATTGTTTCTTCTTGGTTGGCCTGAGAACTTTTCAGTACCCATTTTATTTCTTTAAAATTTCAAGGAATAAAATTTCAAGTTCAAAAATCAAAAGGTATTAATTTTGCAAATTATACATCAGTAAAACATAGATTTCATTTCTTGTGTAAATCAAACTTAAATAATTATAAAGTTTGGTTAATAGTTTCATGTAATCCCTGTCAATATGACTGAACAGAAAGGAAGGGGATGATACACATTATTATAAATTCTATTTCTGGGATGTCAAAACAGTCTCCTCAGATTAACTTAAAACAAAAACAATCATGCAAGGAAATAAATTAACTGTTTGTTTTTTCTCTCCAAATATTTTAACAAAATTATTTAAAAATAAAAGTTTGTCTCCTTTTCTTTCAATAATTTGAAAAATTATTTTTCAACATCACTCAAAGATAATAAAAATATGTTTATGCAAGATAATGCCTAACAATTTCTAAAAATTATAGTTTTTAGAGTGAAAAGAGAAGAGTGAAGAAAGAGAGAGATTGAGAAGAGTGAAAAGAGAAGAGAGAGAGAAGAGAGGAAGATAATCAGAGAAAGGGGGAGAGAGAGAGAAAGGGGGGAGAGAGCCATAAAAGAGAAGAGAGAAAGAGACATAAAAGAGAAAGAGAGAGACATAAAAGAGAGAGAGAGAGAGAGAGAGAGAGCAGGAAGAGTCAAAAGAGAAGAGTGAGAGATTGAGAAGGGAAGAGTATGACAGAGAGAAGAAGAAGTATTATAAATGAGTATAGATGTTTATAAATCCAAAATGTTTTTTTCGGTAAAAATAATGCAAATTAATTTTCATTCTTTTAATCTTTGTAACTTTCTTATTTTAATATGAAATATACGAACTATATCCTGTAATAGCTACTATATTTAGGGCATGGACTGTGTATGCAAATGTAACATTAATTATAATTCCAAATTCTTTACAATTTTGAAAAAGATATAATGAAAACTTTCTTTGGGTAGCAAAGAGCTAAAGATGGTTTTTTTTTCTTTGTATTTTGAATTTATAAATTGTTACAGTGCATAGTGTTCTTTTTTTTTTGAGAGAGAGAAATTCAGATATACATAAAAGTTGACTTATTGGGTAGAAATTTTAAAAACAAATTTTCATTTTAAAGTAATTTATATTTGAAAGTTAGAAATTAAAAGTTTAATCTAAGAACTGAGATATAAAATACAATCACACACACACACACTTAAAAGACACTAAAAATTCCTAGTGTGACCCACTTAATAACCAAATAGTCAAACTATTATTATCTAAGCAGAATTTAGTTTGCCTGAAAGTTTCTCAACACTCATCATGTGTGTGTTTTCAGAGAACATTACATCTAATACACAGGTACTACTTCTGATACAGAATAGTGGTGCAAGCAGATATTTTTGATGAATCCTATGCTAGCTGGGATATAATTATAAAAACTGGAAAAGTTTAACATAGTTCTAGTGCTGTTATATTATGTCATAATGACTGACAGTATTCTAATGCTTTAAGAGTTTCATGAACAGGATTAAGACAAAAAGACTAAATTAAAAATGAATAAAAACACAGATTCACAAAGAACTGTACTAAATACCACATCACTCGAGGAGTTTTAACAGCAGCAACAACTTAAATGGATAGCATGTGTAACTTGAAGTAAAAATGATGACTTAATCAAAATGTTGACATTACACACTACTTCAAACAGAAGTTTAAGAAGAAAACTCCCATCAATACTGGAAAGAGCAATAACAGTTACTGAACTTGAGAAACCTATTTTCATGAAAAAATGTTTTAAGAGAAAGATTTTATAGTTATCAACTAAACCCAACAATGGCTGCTTGGTCATTGAATGCAGAATGTTTCCTTATAAGGAAACAGCTAATATTATTGTTACCATTGTTCTTGTTTCACAAATTGGAATATTATTTCTCTATGAGTTAAAATATTTCATTTTGGCGAGTAATTATTTTGTATTCTGGTATTTTCTACAAACTCAAGAACTCTAAATGTTTTTTAATAAAATGAAAAAAATTCACATCACCGGAAAAAAAAAATTTTGAAATGTGTTTTCTATAACCTCGATTCTTCTGTCTATATTTCTAAGAGAAGGTATTATAATTATTTGCACTATTTATATTGTTTAAACTGTTGTCCTCATCTTTGTTGCCACATTCATGACGTTTTGTCCATTGTATGCTCCAGCCTTCTTCAAGTGGTTGGATTTTCAAACAGAACCCTTTATTTACTCTACCAGGGTAAACTGTTCTAGTCCTATGTGCCATGCCTCTTCCAGATATCTCAGTATCAGTTATCTTCCTTTTAACTCTCCAAGTTTTTGTTCACCTCTACTGTAGCCAGTTATTAAACTCACAACTCTTTGGGTCAAGTCATTGGATTCAACCACCACTTTTATCTACCAGGTCATGTGTTCTCAAGTGAATATGGCAACAAAAATGAAGACAACTGCCCAAACAAAGTAAATAGTGTAAACAACTTCAATTCTTATTTTTTAAAAATGAATAATAAAAAGTAATTATTTCAATATACATGATTATTATTATTATTATTATTATTTTAGATATTCATTATTAAAACAAATGGCAATAAAATAACTGGCAATCATCAAATAAAAAAATTAAAAAAAGAAAAAAAAAAGAAAAAAAAAAGAAAAAAAGAAAAAAAGAAGCCTTTTTTTGGAAGTATGGTAATGTTTGAACATTGTCCAAAAATACAGCGAGAGAGAATAATACAAAACAATAAAAATAATGTTGACCATAATGGTGGAAATATATATCAGGAAGGGGCAAGAACACAATGGAAGAACACATTATGGTAGAATAATGTTATGTTAGTTCAGTGGATAGGGTTGATCTACATATATAATTTTTCCCCTTCTTCCAACACCCCCTGCCTAGCTACCTTAAGATTTCAATCACCAAATAAGCTATAGAAAGATTCTTCAAAAATGCTACTAGTGTCTATGATTCAGCACTTACAATTTCCATCCGTTTCCTATCTTGTTCCATAAAAAGTTCTTGGAAGCTGATCTAGTAAGAATCTACCAGAAAGAGCTAGAAATACTCGCTCAAGATATTTATGATGTAAATGTCCAGATGGGAGAGGGAGATTTGAGTGAGAGGGAAATGAAAAATAGAAAGAGATGCAAAAAAATTGGGAGTGAAGGAGATAGAGGGAGGCAAAAAAAAAAAGGTTGTGTTTATTCTACTAATTGACATTGTGTGGATTCGTAGCCAAAAACCCGAAATATCATTGCTTGTATTGATCTGGGTATAAGGTGTATGCTTGGAGAAGAGTAGAAGGGGAGTCTGTCTATGCACCATGCACTTCACCCTACTAAGAACAACTCTCTCTCTCTCTTCCATTGTCACCCTTCCCTCACCAATCAGTTCACTATTTTAGGGAAAACCAATTGCACAGAGTAGCCAAAAAGGAAATGGAAAATCGCTTCCTAATAAAAGGAACAAAAAGTTTACTGTGAAAAATAATTAGAAAAGAGTGATACAGTTTCAAAAAGATTAAGTATTAGTTGTTGAAAGATACTTTGAGAGGTGGGGAATCTTTGTCTTAGGTGCAGAAATTAGGATTTCAAATTATGTTTGAAATATGAAAAAGGGTGCTGAAAAGTTCTTGGCCAAAAAGAAATTGCAAAACAATTTATCCTGTTTGGTTAAGCTTAGTAAGTGGATTGGGTAGATAAATTTTCAGCACCTCCTCTGATGATATATATGATTGAAAAATGTTTTAAGAACAAAGAAAAGAAATAATTATTTTAAGAATAAGAGCTCCATCTCAAAGATCTGATATTCCCTCCTATGATAAAATAAAGCAAATTCTAAAGCAAATAAAATTTTTTAATATCATTATACTGTATTTCTGAAAAAGTATCATCAATTTTCCCCTACTTTTCTCATTTCTGTTACTTTTTATAACTCTTAATTATTTGAAAACCATTAGTGAACGATATAGACCAGAAATAAAGAATGGTAATAATGAGATTAATCATCTTTACACAGGAAACATTCATTGACTGAACAGTTATTGTCAGTTGAAATTTGTAAAAATCTTTCTAAAAAGGTTCATCAAGAAAATAAACTTCACATCCACTGTTATCGGGTTTTCTAATACTAATGAAAATTTCCTTCTTAACTTTTTGTTTAAGATAGAGTGGAAAGTCAAAATTTTGATTATCATATATACTTATAGTTTGAGTTTTTATGATTAGCGTTTAAAAACAAAATAAAATAAAAAAACACAAAATACAGAGACTTGCACTATACACAGGTAATCTTTTTTTTTTAATCATGCATTTTTGGTGACTGGTTGCACAATACACTGGTATATTTTTTCAGTGGGAGTTAAAATTCATGCAAAAATATTAAGTAGTTGCACTATACATGAAATTGGCCTATACATCAGTCTATACAGTACATAATTATTTTCTATTCTAGCTACAAATGTTACACATTTTATTCATTGTTGAAAGTCTTCAAGGGATATGGATGTTTTTTTTTTCTTTTTTGTTATTTGTGATTCTGTAGAATCAGCCTATAAAATCTAATAAAGGATTTATTTACTTGAATCTCTTAACACATTTTTAGTGAGTACATGTATTTGAGTTGGTATCAAAATTATGTCTTTGATAGGAATCAAACATGCCTTCCTTTTTACTTAACCACTTCTTTTTTTCTTAGTGAAAGTGTGCTGCTATGAGTTCGGCCACAGAGACATAGCAAAAGTTGAATTACCTATTTAAGGAAAGCACATTTCTCATTGTGAGTGGCACACTTTGGCAAAAACAGTGGTTTCGCTGATGGGAAAAACGATCAATGTTAGATTCCTATTGGAAGAAAAATTTATTTTTTTTTAAGAAATAAGAAAAAAAAAAAACAAGGATACCAACTAAATACTTGTAACCACTAAAAAATAATGTTTATAGCAATAACAAATAATGTCAAATAAAAAATTTCTTCAAAAATACAAGTATATGCAAAAAAGAAGATGGTATCAAACAGTCAAAGAAAATAAACATTGACTATATGGTTAGATTTGACTGAATGCAGCTTGTGGGTTTCTGTAGCCTAATTGAGATGGTAGCCCCCCCCACTCCTTCTTCCAAGCAAAAGATATGCTTTAGGCTTGTTCTTTAGTCTATTTTATTTACTAACATCTGTAGAATGAGTTTGAGAGTTGGGATAAAAAGTAACAAAAATTAATGTTTTTTTTTTTTTAATGGCAAAATAAATATCTTTTTGATAATTTTAGAAGCTACACTCAATCAGTGTATCTCCGCAGCTGTAATTTCCTTGTAATTTTAACATTTACAGAGAGTATTATTTTTACATTCTTTAATAACAAATATGAAATTGTCAAATTATAATATATTGCTAAAACACTGGGTATAAATGAAGTGTCTATTTATTCATGTTATAAGTTTATGATAATGTATTAAATATAACTGTAACAGAATGTGGTTAGAACATCATTCACATTGGTAATTCCTCTTCTTTGTGCCATGTCCCTTTAGAACATAGGCGATCAAGTATCTCCACAATTTCCTGTCTTTTGTAGCTCTTAATAAATTTTGTTTTTGTTCTCTCTCTGAAACCTTGCTCTGGCATCCATTTACTCAAGATCACTAGGTAGGTTATGCATTGTTTTTATCTGTCTCCTTTGCCTTCAATCTGTCCTGTGAGTATCAAGTTTTTCAAGCCCTCTTTCCCCCTGATATATCCTAGAAATTTTAACTATCTCTTGTTAATGTTAAGTATAAGTGTCTTTTTTGTTTTCATTTTCTCTAAAACTTCATTGCTGCTTATATGTTTGGTCCATATTTTTAGCAAATTTCTGTAGAACCACATTTCTCTTCATCTGTGAGTAGATTGTCCAGCATTCACTGCCACATAGAATAACTGATATGACTTAACAATTCAGTTATTGTATACTTAATTTTACATGAGTACATAACATCATACTTTTAAAATATGTAATGTTTAAATATATGACTAAAAATATACAAAACAAGGAAACAGAACAATGACAGAATTAAGTAAAAATAAAAACAAAAATACAAATCATGTTTTCCAAATAAATGACATTCCTTGATAAAGAATTTGCAGAAAAAAATGAGATTTGTTCATCAACATATTACTCTAGTGGATAAATGTGCTTTAGTAGATATTCATGTACTACCATGAAATTAATGTTTATAACAAATAATATTATCAGATTAAAAAATTCATTAATTGCTTAGAAAGTAAAAAGAAAACATTTCTCTAAATTTTTATTACACGTCTGAAAAAAAAGAAAAAAAAAAGAATGCTGTATTGTTATGTGATAGACATCTTATTTGGCAGTGAATGTGGAACAATCTCTCCATGGATGAGGAAAGTCCTAAAAGCAGCAAAAATGTAGTTACACAGAAGGCTAATGAACATTCCATGATTGGAGTGAGTAAGCAACAAGAATGTCTTAAAGAAAATGGCACCAAAAAGAACACTTATACTCAAAAGCAGGAAAAGAAGTTCCTAGGACACAGTGAGGAAAGTAGGTTTAGAAAACTTGACCATTACATAGCATATTGAGAGCAAGTGAAAAAGGAGAAGGCAGAAAGCCACTTATCTGATAAGCTTGTGTAAATGGATGGCAGAACTGAGGGTGGGAGCCTTAGAAAAGGGAAAATAATTACTAATAACCACATAATATCTATTTTTTAACCAAATATTTTTTAAGCCTGCTGTATCCTCAGTCAACATATACATGCACAACAATTTTATATATATATATATATATATATATATATATATATAAAAGAAACATTGTATATGCTATTATGATTGAACATGCTATGGTATACAAGCCCAACTATCAACCACTGTGCTATAATTAACATAAGTCAATACCAGTATTTAAAAAAAAAAAAATTCCCTATCCTATTTTTACTAAGAACTAATTTGCTACAATTAATATCCTGATCTTGATTGTTAATATTACAATGTTTAGGTTGATGGATCCTCTGTACAGTATCTTTGATTTTGATTAAAAAAAAAAAAAAAATAATGTAAAATCATCAACTTTTGTGTTTTAATTTTGATGAAAGTTTGATGATTCATAATAAATTCTGAGGATAAAAAAAAAAGAAAAAAAAACAAACTAAATGAATGCAAATTAAAAGATTCCTTTTACTTTGTATAAAATAATATTTTGTTTTGCAGAACATGCATTAAAATGAATAACTTTTAGGAAAAACTATTTTGCAATGTTTCTTTCTCTTATGAGAAGAAGAGGCCATTTTTGAAAGCATTCTTGTAAAAGGTATTCTAAAAGGCAAGACAGATCATAAAATGGCTGACCAGTTGTAGTGTTAAGATCAGGATTTCCAAGGGTTCTAATCAATGCACAACTCACCTGCAGCAGCAGCAGCAGCAGCAGCAACAGGCATGGTAACATAGCAACACTTACCTGAAGATAGAAGAACACAAACAACTATTAGAATCAATACTGACAAGTTGAAGGACAAACAGTGAAGCAAATAACAATAAAATGTGATATCATACAAAGTATTAATGAACTTAACAATATATGTCACATGGAACCAAATCCAGTTTTAAAAGAAAAAGAAAGTCATGTCTTTATAAATAATAATGATCATCATCTTTATGAATAAACAAAGGATTTCAAGCAAAAATATTTTCACCAAACTAATGAATAAATATATTAAAGATAAGTTCAAGTAACTTATTTGGTTATAAAACTTTCCTTAATTTATCGAATATTATAACTAGTTATCTATTGCACAGTCTTTGGCAAAAGTTCTGTTAATACTTTAAATTTTCATATTTTTCAGTTGTATCATATATAATTATATGTCACTCTACACACACAGCCATGCACACACACAAGAAAAAACAAAAAAAAAACAAATCACCCAAACACTAATAAAAAGTGCTTAAATTATTTTTTTCAACTTAATATAAAAATAATAAAAATGAGAAAATCAGCAAACAACTGCTGATACCTCCTGACAAGTTAACCATACAATTACAAAAACGTTTGTGTACAAAACTCTGGAGCTGGGGTGCTGAAGATAACATTAATCAGCTAAGTGATAAATTTTAGATTTGTATCAATTATATATATTGGAAACAATTAATTTCCAAATGAAAAACATTCTAATTCAAAAGCGCTACAATATAAATGTATTGATCACTTTTTAACACAAAAGGGTACTGGTCTAATTAAATTAGGACCAAAAACTAATTTTAATAGTGCTTTAAAAAAATTAATGATTATGAGATTCCTATATAAACTTGAGGAAGTTCAGGGAGCCTACAGGCCAAAATATAGTGATAGAAGCAAAATTGAAAATACTCGCCTGGAGTAATTTTAGAAATCAACTTCTTTATTTGAAAATTATTTCACTTGTAGAAATTATGTCAGATTACAGTATTAATTATGGTGCATGATTGGTTGTAAATAAAGCAAGACAAAATTTCCTAAATGACACAAATATTGGGGGAATATTTTTGAAGAATTTGCATGCAAGAGCGCTTCTATCCAAATGTATACAATATTCATGCAATCCTTAAATACAAAGCTGAACAAAAAGCTGTCTTTCCCCTCTAATACATTAATCAATTACTATGAGTCCTGGTCAATAAGTGAATGAATAGCTACTTGAGAGTACCAGGTGCTTCAACTGAAAGATAGATAACTCTGAACTAAATGATATTCTAGTGTATGTGTATAATATATATGTATGTGTGGCTTATGTACAAGGTGCAAAGGATAAATTGTCTAAAAATGAAAATAATACTGATGTCTTATTTTAAAAGATACATTTATCAAAATTACATAAAACTATCTTGAAATTACAACAACAACAAAATCGCCATTGGCTTTAACCATGACCTTCAGATGATTTTAGAATTTCCTGTATCTGTATCACATAATAATCAAGAGGGTTGCAGTCTGGGGAGGTAGATGGCCAGATATAAGGGCTGATGTGGTTGCAGAAAATGTCTGACAGCCATGACTAGTTGTTAGACACAGGGTCTTCAAGCAGCCGCTCTCTTGATCCAGGGCAGCACTACCTACTTGATATAGGTCTCTGGGTTGAGTATGACCCTCACCAACAAATTCTGAATTTCTTTTCTTATCAAAATAATCAGAGTGAGTTTTCTAAGCTGCAGTACCTTCATAATCACTATTAGACTCCTCTAACTCTTTCCAAATCCTTTGCACAGTTCTCAGACCGACACCCAAACATTTTGAAATGTTTGTATTGGAGCTTCCGATGTGAATGCTAAGCAATACAGCATACCATTTCTAAATTTCTAGAGGAGTGAATTGCATCATGGTGCTTTTTTCTCACAGATGATGCCCAACTCACCCTACTATACTGAGTAGTCAACAAAATCAAATACAAATAACACACATGTGCAAATTTAAAAATATAAAATGGTGACAATTTACCCATCGCACCCTTTAGTTATAGGAATAACTTGATGGTTAAAATATAGTAATACAAATTGAGGTTTTGTTATTGTAATCAGATCAGTTATACACATGGAAATGTGTTTATATAGTTCATAAATAATTACTTTGTTTTGGATAAAAAACTGAAGTTAGGGTATAAGAGGTTCAAAAGGTGCTAATGAGAGATGTGCATCTCTTAAATAGGGGTAAATTGAACATTGCTTTGCCATGAAGACTTTCATGGTTGAGCAGTCTAAAAGAAAATACCTGGCTTGAGGGTGATTTCCTCAGTGTAAGGAAAATGCAGGTTTCATCCCCACTCAAAAGGCATACACTTTGTTAGTACTTTCAAATGTTCAAGCTAGTAGACATCAGTTATATAGTAAAAAAAGAAAGGTTTGCTGCAACATGTGTACCCAATAATACACAGTTTATAGTATGAAATTATATAATAAACAGATTATTCTTAAAACTAGAGAAAAGAGACTTTTCCCAAAATGACCTGTATAGGAATTGTGAAGTCTGTAATATATATAATTACACCTCAAGCAAGGCAATAAAGCCACTAAAAACAAAGAGTTGCTGAATGTTAGAGAATATGAAAAAAACAACAACAAAAAAAAAAAAACAACAAACACTAGTGAGGAGAAAGAACCAGTATATAAGTAAAGCGGATGGGACTTGGGTGCCCTTTACCCCAAAATCATTTGCCCTCTCCATAAAAAATGATGTGAACTAATTTTAATGTGTTAATTTTTACAATATGAGACATTCATCGAACATCTGTCCAGTATTGTCTTTCCATTGTACAAATAAAGAAAAATAAAATCATTTCTGTAATTCATAATATATATACATATATAATAAAAAAGAATTCATTCTTTTTATTTATATCTCCCCACCTCTCCTGAGAACCACTCACTGTTATACCGAAATGAGTGCTAGAATTAAAAGAATTAGCATAAAACAAAAAACTTACATCACTTCAAAATACTGGTGATGGGTGCATGTGCATAAGTGACTGCATTCTTGTGTCATCATGTTGGTTTTTCTTTTTATAAACACCAGATGAGAGATGAAGTATTATGTTAAACACAGATATATAAAGAAGTTCAAATGTCTGAAATTATATTTACATGGTTAATGACTATTTTCAAAGTTATAAACAATGCTAAAGCCAGTTTTAAAAATTGACTTACAACTGGTTGAATTTTTTTTATTCAAATTCAACTTTTAGAAATGTAATAGTCAAGTTCAAGAGAGATGAGAACTAAAGATTTTTTGCAATTTTTTTCTTCAATTAGTTGAAAGATTTTAAAATCTCCAGTGTATTAAAAAAAAACAAAAAAAGGGTCTTTCTTAGACTAAAATTATATATATAAAACAAAATAAAGAAATATTACATGTGATTTAAAAACACACAGTCCATTTTGGTGCCAGGACTTGCAACTCAAAATGTTTTAATGGAACTTTCTTAACAATTAGTAATTCTATCCAAACAAGAGAATGAACTGATCATAATGAATCAGTCAAAGATTTGTAGCACACTTCTAAAAGATGTTTCCAACTTTCTAACCACTAATAAGCTTCATTAAAAGATCTCACCTCAGTTTTGTCTAAATTGTCACGTTTCTAGTCCCAGATCAAAATTATGAATATCAATCAAGAACAATATGGTAAGATCAATCCTAAAAATTGGCATTCAAGACATTGACTATAATTATAACATTGGAATTAAATTATTTAAATAAATGCCAGTTCTTATTCAACAAGCAAAAGAAATAAGAAAGAAAAGAGAATGAGACAATAAACAAAATTACAAGATGTCTTACTTCAATTTATTGTAGATTTTGTAAAACAAAACAATGATGTAATAAGGTTAGTATTCTAAGTTATAACTTCTGTAAAGTCAAAATAGGATACACACACACACACACACACACACACACACACACACACACACACACAAAAGAGGTGAGTGATAAATTAATTAATTTAAAAACAATACTGACATCCTAACAGGAATATAAAAATATTGACCAAAATTTCACAAAAATATCTTGAAAAAGTAAAGAGTAAATTTATTCAATAAAATTGTGATTAGCTTTAACCATGGCTTCTGGAGGATTTCGGAATCTCCTGTATTTATTCTGGACAGTCTACTTGTTTAAGTTGGGGAATGCTCTTGTTAATCATTGCCTTCAGTTCATCTTTGGTATTACAAGAAGTTTTGTTGGTCTCTCGCTCAACTCTGCCATGCACATAATAATCAAGGAGTTGCAGTATGGAGAGGTAGATGGCCAAATGTAAGAGGTAATGTGGTTGTGGAAATTGTCTGACAGCCATGAATGGGTTCTCCTGCTTGTGTAGCATGGTGTAGAGTCCTGTTGCCAGACATAAGGTCTTTCAGCAGCCATTTTCTTGATCTAGGGTAGCACTACATCCTCAAGACACTCTGTGTTGAGTTTGAGGCTCTCACCAGCAGATTTAAGAGTTCTTTTCTTATCAGAATGAATTTCCTGAGCTGTTGTACTTTCAAAATCACCATTAGACTTAACTGATTTTTTTTCCAAATTCTCTGTGGTGTCCTTAGATTGACAGCCAAACACTCTGAAATGTTTGTATTGAAGCTTCTGGTGTGAACGCCAAGCAATAAAGCATGCCGTTTTTAAAAATTTTTGGTGGAGTGAATTGTATTATGGTGCTTTTTTTTTTTATAGACAGTGCCCAACTACAGTTAACAAAATCAAAAGCAAACATGTACGCAAAAAATTAAAAATATATAATGGCGATAATTTACCCATCAAACCGTGTGTGTGTATATAAAATTCAACTCAAGGAAATTGATAACTCCACTAAAATGCAAGGGGCTTCTGGGAGTGAAATAGAATGAAATGACTTTATAAGAAACTAGGAACCCAATCTTAAACAGGGAACAATGGATAAACCCCAACTCTTGTTAGGAAAAAAACAAAAAAAAAAACAAAAACAGAAAGTAATGTGAACTGGATGATAGGTGAACCTATCTACTCCTATTGGGGAAAGAAGAAGAAAAAACAAACAAACAAAAAAACAATTAGCAAACAAAACTTTAGGGTTTAGATACTAGAAACACAGAGCCAGAGAAGGATCTGGAAGCCCAATCTCAAACAGGAAACAAGGGACAAACCTCTACTCCTGTGCAAAATCCAAATATATTTAACCATTACACATTATTTTCAATTGTAAACTTATATCAATTCTCTTTAAGAATTTCAGTCATTGTGAACATTTTCAGGCCGATACATCTCTAAATGGCCAGGCTGCTAAGAAATGAACATTTTCATTGTTATCATTTCTAGATAGACTGCCAAAGAAGGTTAAAGATCTTTTTGTCTTTTAGCTGAGAACATGTAACTTTGCTAACAACCATTGATATGCTCAATTTCAATTGCAAGGCTTGGGTCAACCCATTGCATCCATTTCAGGCACTTCCCAACATTGTCACATGCTGGGATAGACCTCAGATGCTGATATTATAATTCATATCTCATGATTTGTATGCTAATGTCCTAATCACTTGTTCTTTAGATAATTTCAGAAATTTTATACTTTAGCAATATAAAAACACAAAAAAGTCATTACTGCATTTGTTTTTACTATTAATGATCATAATTTCTGTCTTCCATTATATTTTGTATAAATATTTGTTTTGAAAAATTGTCTAGAGTGATCGCAAATTTTGCAACTGCCCCAAGCAGCACAAATAATACATATGTCATTGTTTAGCATTCACACAGAATACATATAGTACCACTTTTGATGACCTATACTGGCTGTGAAGAGAAAAGGACTTCTGTGAGTTTTTTTTTTTTTTTAAATCAGTGATAGATGAGTTTGCAATGATAAGCTTTCTTAGTCAGAGGCAAACATTAAACTTCAGACCTCTTTCCCATTACTTAAGCTAAATACTTACATGCCCATTTGCAGGTGTGTTCAATTTTTTATCTTCAGAGAGCTATTTTTGAACCATGCTAAGTTTACTGTGTTATTTTCTCTTGGATTTTCATATTAAATGGAAATACTTAGCACCTGTCTTGTAAATTTAAATTAAAATCCAGAAGTAAAATTTTAATTTATTCTACTTTTGAATTATTCAAATATGCAAGAAAAAAAAGAAAGGAAAATAGATATCTGTTTTGGATGCAGAAAAAGCTGCTCATAAAATCTCCTCACAATTCTTTACAGAGATCTGCTGAGCTGAGTATTTTGCAGTGGAATAAAAAAAAAAGTTAATTAATCATGTATTAACCAGACTATCTAATTTGAATCACAAGAAGGTGCTTGCAAAATACTTTTTAACATGATCTGCAAGCACCAAAGTGAGAAATATGTAAAATATACAATGTAAAACTTGTATGAAAAAGTTTGACACCTATATTAAGTGTTCAGAGCATGGTTTTACTAGGAAAAGAACTTTAGAATTTAAGAAAGAATCAGTTTTACAGAGATTCAATAATTATGCTTCCAATTATATTATCTACAAGAAAGTCATTTTTTTCCACTCTTTTTTTTTTACTGCCAGAAACTCAAGATTTTTCACTTCAAAATTCATAATAGAGATTTACTGAGTTGAATCTGGTCAAAATAATTATGAAACAATATCTAAAGAAAAAAAAGAAAACAAAAAAAGAAAACAAAACAAAAAAAATCCATCTTGTGCTAAGCAGAATGACTTAGATATACTAGAAACTGCTTGCAAAACATTTTTAACAATATTTCTAATCATAGAATGTAGAATATTTTTTCTCCACAGATGAGTGTGTTATTTACCTAAGCAATCAAAGTAGGAATGTTTATTTCTGGTATAATCACAATCTGTCCTGACAAGAGTGACAAAAGAAAAGAAAAAAAAATTATCAAGGGAATTTGTGCCACTATCCGCTATGGATAAAGGAATAAGCTTACCAAGTTGAAACTACTTTTAGTCTAATTCCATTAGGAAAAGAGAAGATTGCTGAAAAGTTATTGGCACAACCAATGTCTGAGCAAATATCTTGGTTGATCTAAAAACTTTTCAAAACACAATATATACTCATAAATGCCTAACAGAAATAGGAGATTATTTTTATTTTCTTGTGTAAATTTTCTTACTTGGTTTATAAATTTCATACATTTTGACTCTTTGAATGATTCCTCCTCCACTATGAAACTCAGACTCAACACAGAGACCTATTTCAATTGCCTTGTGAAAGTAGTGCTGCCCTAAAACAAGAGAGTATCTGCTAGAAGACCTTGTCTGGCAACATGACTCTGAACCATGCCACACAAGCAAGAGAACCCAGTCATCGCTGTCAGACATTTTCTACGACCATATTGGTTATTATGTGTGGGGCACAGTTGAGCAAAAGACCAACAAAACTCCTCATAATACCAAAGAGATGAACTGAAAGCAATGATTATGGCAGCATTCACCAACTTAAACAAGGAGACCATCCAGAAGAGTTGCAGGAAATTCTGATGTCACCTGGAGGCCATAGTTGAAGTCAATGGCAATTTTATTGAATAAATTTACTCTTAGTATTTTGATATTTTTGTGAAATTTTAGTAAATATATCTGTTAAAATGAAATACCAATTTTATTTTCATTTTTTGCATAATTTAGATGACAATTTATCCATAGTACTCTGTAAGTGATGATTAAAATTTTAAAATGTGCAATAGGGTGTCTTAAGATGTCATCAGATTGTCTTGTGACCACTTAAAACATGAAATTGACACTCACGAAGCAGTGTTGATTTCTATATCTACACTATTTATATATAAAATATCTGATTATTCATTTTCCAACCAAACCCATCTGCCAAGACAGTTAACCAATCCCTGTGTCAAGTACCTGTTCAGGCACATTCGTGTTTGTTCAACACCCACAGAGCTATGTGTGGTTTGTTCTGTAACTATGAGCAAAATTTGCAGTTTCTGGAAGAGAGCACAATCTGGCATGATCAGAAGTTTGAAGAAGCCAGTATGCTCAAATTCTGTCATGATGATTTGTGATTTTGTGCTAATACAACCATCAACAACTTCACAACAGTTTTATCTTCCCATTTTCATTCAAAAAGTTTAGGTCAACTTGTGGTATGGTTTTCAAGCACTTTTTACTGGTACTACATATTGGGACTACCTCCCCAGATTGATAATATCAAGAGGTTATCTTCCTGACAAGTCAACCTCGGTAGGCCCAAACCTGGATCTCATGGTTGAAAAGTGAATTCTTGTAACTATTCAGCTGCATATGTGAGTGTATGTATGCATGTGTGTGTGTGCATAAGCTGGTAGCTGTTGCTTTGCAATGCACAAAAGATGCTGCTAAGTTTTTGCTCATTTCTGTGTTGTGCCAGACAATTTTTATTTTGTTAGAATCCATTTTGCACATTTATAAATCTACCATTCATCTGTGCATTGAATATTACTGTCATATCTGGCTCTGTGCTCTTACTATCAATTAAGTACTATACATGATACATGCTTGGGTGATAATGTCTTGAAAGAAATATAACTGACTGGGCAGGAGATTTTCCCACAACAGGTTGCAATTACTTTCTGCAGTAGACTGATTACCAGCCAAGGCTATAGAACCCAATTCGTCCTGCTATTTAACCCATAGATGAAGGGAGAGGAGATGGATTAATACCATTCCCAAGGGTATTTGTGTATATGTAAATGCAATGAATTCAACTTGAATTCAAACTCAGCTCTCTGATTTCCGAGATGATATCCATTGTACCACAACAGACATTGTTGCTAAATTCTTGACAAAATCCAAAGGGTGTGTAATGTAATTAGTTTTAATTTTGACTTCAGTATTGATGTCAAATTACTGATGTAACCTGGCTTCCCTCTATCTTTTCTACAGATATTTTCATGTTAATTCTTCTTATGAGCTTTCCTTCTTGGTGTCTTGACTGCATGAATCTAAGCATACCACTAGATTGGTAACTAAGTCTCATTATTTTATTGTTGTACTATTGTTGTAGATGCAATCATATGTTCCATTGTAAAAGAGAATTTCTTTTCTAGCACTTCTTGTCTGCCACCCACAATATTCAGTAATTTAAATGCAATGTCTGATTAAGTTGCATACTTTATTCATCAACATTAAGATGATAAATTTTGTTATATGGCTTCATTAGCTGATTTTCTGATGGAGTTCACATTCATTTGCACTTAACTTCTTGGGCAGCGCTATGAAAATGAATTTACTTAGGTCTTATGGTGTATTGCCAGTGTTGTATATTCTAGTAATTTTTATACTCATATCCTGACCTTTGATCACTATGTTTTAGTCAATGGGCTTTCTTGCCCATCTCAGATATATACTGCATCTAGGATCTTCAACTTTGCTCTTTAACCAACTGCCACAAAGATATCTCCTGTGCCATAACATTTACAAAAAAAAAAAAAAATATATGATTTCAGATAAATCTTTATCAAACAAAGTGGAGTAATAATAATAAGCACAAATGTGACAGACACCTGAGGACGGTAGGAAAGCCTAAAGACCAAAATGGTAATCAAAATCAAGAAAAGAGTATGCCACTATTCTGAATAATTCATTACTCTACCTTAAATCTCAAGAAAATAAATTATATAAAATATTTAGTGTTTCTTTTTTATTTAAATTTACAATTAAACAAAATGCAAAGATAGCCACATGAGTGAGCAAGTGATATGTCTTGTGACTCTGATGGTTGAGTGGTTTGACTTTCAGTCATTGGTGTTTTAAGGCAAACAGGTTATAGAAACTCTTCCTCTCTTCAGGAATTCAAAATATGCAGTTATTTATCCAAACCACAGAGGAATTAGCAAACAAATTGAAGAAAGTAGTTAAGAAGGCAAATTAAATTCAGCAATAAGATATATAATATTTTCTGAATGAATGCAGAAAGGTGAAGGAATCAAGAATAACAAAAATTGTAGCGTCATGCTAAGTGAACAAAATCTTTGTCTTCAACTTTACATTTTATTTACTTATTTTTTTAAATAAGAGACTTTTGGCAATCTATGGCTTCAGGAACATGGAAACATTATCTTTGGATTATTACTGAGCCTAGTCATCAATGAGAAGCTACATGAAGTGGTTGAAATTATATCTGTGTATATCTAGATATATTGGTTGAACTTGCCAAACTTTGGTACATTGTTACAATTCAGTTTACTTCCAATGACATGCAAGAACAGCAAATTTATCACTGTATTACAAGTGCTCACTTTCACACACGATATATATAGCATAAATGTTACATTTTGGGGATTTTGTGAAATATGTGACGAGCATACGCATAACTAAAAGTTTGTTATGGAATCAATTGTCAGATACTTAAAATTAGGGCAGTTCAGTCTACTACTTAAGTGAGGAGGGATAGTGATAGTGTGGTAGTCATTAACCATGAGTATGAATACAGGTGAAAAATGAAACCCAGGCTTAATTTTAAGTGACTGATGATTGGTTCTATCACTATGAGATTTTAGTTAAATTTATGCTGGTTACATTTTTAATAAAAATCCAAAAACAGTAACATTCATTTGAAATGTGGCTTTGTCTGCAGTATATTGAGCATTGTATAAAAAACAAAACAGTAACTTGCATTTAAATGGAATTACATTTCAATTAAATAATTATATTATATAAAATTAATTGTACTGTAATTAAATGCAAGTTAATGTTTTTTAATTTTTTTAATAGAATGCTCAATATTCTCTGGTCATAATCACCTGTTGTCAATCACTAAACATAACAAGCATACATGTAACTAAAAATTTCATGGTGATAAAACCAATCATCTGACATTTAAAATTAAGACAGCTCTGTTATTTTACATGAGCACTTTTTTTTTTATTACTACCAGCACTCACTTTCTATTATCATACACACACACAGTGTAAATATTAAAAACATATCAAGCACACATGCTACTAAAGGTTTTAGAGTAATAAATCAGTCATCAGACATTTAACTTTCACTAATGCACATGCTTGGTATATTTATATATAACTTGCATCTGGTAAGTGAAAACAAAAAGAAAAACAGATATTCAAAAGAAAAAATACAGTATACATTTAAAAAAATCTATACATATGTTTAACTTAGAAAAACTGAAAAATTAAATAAAACAGTCTTGAAAAAAGGCTTCATGTAGGCTCTCAAACAACTGTATGTGATTCTTGTTCATTTTGGTTATGATGTTCACAATAGTAGACTTCAGCAGCTCCTTGGTATTGTTGGGTTGCTGATTGTCTGTGGTGTTTTAGAGAGAGAGAGAGAGAACAGTGGTTTAGAAGACTCAAATCAGGTGAGCTAAGGTATCACATGTTGGAGGATGACAACTGAAAATTCTCAGCTAGCAACTCGTGAACCATATAGGAAAGAGAGTAAATTTCTACTGGAACACCAAAGCTATCTCTTTGGTCCAAAAGCTGGACCACCGTGAACAACACCTGAATGGTCACAGATTGGTTCTGAGACCTTGCAAGAAAAAGTAGGGCAATATGATTATCCTTATTGCTCATGACTCTCAGGACCATCAAAGACAACAAGAATTTGCTGTGTATCATATATTTCCTAGAAACTGTAAGAATTCAGGATAATTACAGTTTAAACAAACTACAGTTGGGCTACTGGATTAGCAAGCATCTGTAAAAGGATTCAGCAAGCCATCCCTGACAGACATATTTGCTTGGAAATGAATAACAGCCAGCCATACATATTAATACATTAATAAATTCATAGCCTAATGATAAAAAATATTTATTTTCAATGATCTTCCTTGTCAATGCACTTAAACCAACATTTCTCCATTTACCACAAAAATCAAACATTATACAGTGACATTTTCTTATCAAATGTAACTGAATATAAACTTCTTAATCCACTTTTGTATATAAAAACTGGCCCCAAGACCAAATAAAACTAAGTGCATTGAAATAAAGAACATTTGTTCAATTATATAAAACTAAAATTGTTTCTTCAGTTTATTTTTGAATGTGAGAAAATTTTGATAATTATCCAAGAAGAGCCTGCTATATAAACAAGCATTGATTGTTCATTAATTTTTTTGAATAACATTCTTATCTTTCATGACAAGAAAGAATAGTATTGTTGGATATGGATATCTTAGATAAGGCAGAATGGCCAACATGGATGCCTACACTTGAATATATATTATTAACTTGAAGAGCCATTTCCTTTACTATGCATTGAGTTGGCAACAAATCATATGAAATTGTTAAGATTGATTTGTTTTCAAACTCAATCCTTCTAAAAATATCAAATCTACTTCAAAGAAAAAAATTACAAAGTGTCCAAATAAAAGTAACTGGAATCAAAATTTATTTTAAATTCTCCCAATCAATAAACTACATTAAATTTGTTAACTTGAATTCACATGTTTTGATAAATCATTAAAACTTGATATTTTAGTCTTTTCATATGTTCATTGCTATATTAGATATTTAAACCATTATATAAAGCCATCTGTTTTCAAGTTTACCGATTGAAATTGCTATATAAGACTATATAGGCTTTCATTTTGGTTAAATCAAATTAAATTTGTTAAAGCATAGAAGAGGCTTTGTTTTTTCTTTTCTCTGTAATACCATTTGAGACATTTGTGTATCATGGTCATTTAAAAAAAACAAAAAAAAATGCTGTACAAATCAAGGTACATTGATGTGCTAAAGTAATGGGTTAGTAGTATGTAAATGTACTGGCTGGCAGGTGGTGCCATCATACCTTGATGTTTTGGAAATGCTCAGACAGTTGAGGTCTGACATTTGGCAAGTCAGTGTGAATGCTGGTTAGGTTGCTCATAACAAGGTAACATGAATTATTATAGTACAGATAGGGTATTATACCAAGATGGTAGCACATTCCATTTTTGAAATTGTGGGGGGATTTAACTTCCTTTGATTTACAGTCCCATGTATACTGCGAACACCTGATGGTAGGCATTACTACGCACTCTATACAAAATTAGTGATTGACAACAGGTCCTTAATGATCATGGCCTGAGGTGTTTAACTAGAATTGTCTGCAGCAATTGACAAGTGACACTGGCTTAAATCATATCCACATTAAAAGTAGCAGCTACCAGGCATATATTCAGAAGGTTCAGTGTTCTTTAGTTTTTATGGGATATGGGAGCAGAAGACCCAGTGTTCTCCTGTTAACACCATGATAATAGACACTGCAGCTCATCTGGGCTTATGATGTCACAAATTGGACCCTGCAGGATGGAAAACAGTGAAGTTTAATAATTCAGTGGTTTTGGGTTGATGGATGAGTGTGGTGCAGTCCCTATGAGAGCCTGGACACCAATTACCAACAAGGCACTGTGCAGGCAGTTGGTGGTTCCATAGCCATGTTATGTGTATGTTTATGTAGCAAAAGTTGGGTCGGATGGTTCACTTAAATGTGTGTGTTCAGTGACCACTATGTTACACTGCTTCATGACCATTCATGTATGACATGTATCTCAATAATGATGGGTTATTCCAGAAAAATAATGCACAATGTCATTGGGCACAATTTGCTCATTCGAGAGACACATTTATATGACATGATCCCAAACTGTGGAGAGGTATACTTGCATGCATCTTGCACTTAAAAATATCAGAGAACTGTGGACAGTTATCAGGATAACATATCTCAATGTCACTTTAAAGGTCTTCTATGTGTGGGATTGATGCTACATTGAGTTGCTTCCCTTTGTTGGGATAGAAGAGATCCTACACAATACTAGGCATTTATACCATAAATTTTAACATGTTTATCTTTCTGTATATTGGAAAAACTATGAATTCAAAACTTTCAACTGTGGATAAATAGTAAGACAGTCTGGATTATGTAGCCATGGTAGGTAACCAGACTAAGAGAAAGACAACTCTGAATTTAAATCCAGAGAACCTAAGCAACTTCTGTGATGGCACCAATGCCAAGCTGTATTGACATCTACCTTTTTTTTCTTTGGACAAGAAAGGTGGAATGGAAAGGGGGAGATGTGCTGGATGAGCAATTGTTGATTTCTCATTAAGACCCTGCGCAAGCTTGTGCTTTTTATGAAGGAATAACTCCTCAGGCACAGATCCATGAACTCCTGAGACTGACAGATGCTATATGTGTGTAAAAGGACTGAATAACTATGTTGTTATGGTTATTTATGCTGCTTTAAATATAACTGTAGGATGAGCATGTGTATCAGAGGCAATACATACATGTGTTATATGGCAGTAAACATCTTAATTTGTTTCATGTCACTTTAAAATTCTTCAGTCCATATTTTCTCATAGTTGTTTCTCAGAAGGAAGTAAACATTCAAATCAGAAATAATGCTCTCCATTTAATTCCTTGGACCAATGGTTACTAGTTTAAGATAAAGTGGAAGAAAGAGGCATCTTTTTAATGTTCTTGTAAAAAGAGACTTCTTTTCTTACAGATTATACGTCTGAAGAATATTGTAGAATGGATTATCTGAAACATTGCTAACATCAGAAAAAAAAAAAAAAGAATGAATTCAGATACATTTCTTGGAATATCAAGGATGAAATTTTTGCTGCCACATATGGAATGGTTTTCATGCGAAATATTTAGAGATCCTTGATAAAATCCAAAGAAGATTCTGCAGTGTTATTGTTCTTGACCTGGCATTTTGGCTTCAGTTGCTTTGCCACTGCAGTAAAGTTGCCTTCCCGTGCCTTTTCTATAAGCACTTTCATGGCAACTGTTTTGATGAGCTCTCTGCTATGGTGCATAGACTTTATGAAGCACAGTACTAGACTGGTGATGGAGTCTCATCAACTTACAGTTGTGTTGGTTAGATATAACTAAGTTCTATGCTAACAGTTTCTTTTCTCACTTTTGGGACTTTCTTCCAGCTCCATGCTTCCCAGTCAACTTTAATCTTCCAAAGATTTAAATGCAATGTCAGTCATTATCTATCTTCTTGATCTCACTCCTTAATAAGGTTTCTCTTTTTTCCCTATTTTTTCACATTCAGTAATCCTGTGGTTTTTCTGCCTTGCTAAGGGTCAACTTGATTTTTTTTTAAAAAAAGTGTGTGTGTGTGGGGGGGGTTAGAATGAAAATGTAAATTGATCTTCATTTTCTTTTTTAATATTTAATTAAATAGTGCTGTTTTGCCTAATTGTTTTATAAATTTCCTTCCATAATTTGTATAATCACACCAACATGCAGAATGTATTGAACATCTATGCATGCACAACGTTGATAGATAAGATATTTCATGAGCTCATCGAATTTGAATTGAGAAACCAGGTTCAAGATTATGAAACTTAATTCTTACATCAGTCTGTTAATGCAGTTTGATAGATTTTATTTAAGAAATCATAGCAATATTAAAGCTTTTGATAAGTACAATAGAATTACAAATAATGTATCATATTTTTCAAATCTAACAGATATTTAATGACGTCAAGACAGGAATAAATAAAACTTTCTGGCCATAGCATTTCTTGAGGATCTTTATTACCACTTTTTCACATTCCAATGCACTTTCATTACACACAGTTAACTATCATTCCAACCTGAAGATACATACTATAAGGAGGGGAAGTGCATAGTCAGAGTAGCTTTTCTACTTCATCTTATTATCTCCAGCTTATATGTGGATTTGGAAGAATACAAAGAAAACAAGAGCAAAAAAAACTGATTATTCATATTCTTAGAAAGATCACAATCATTTCCAAAGCTAAGAACTTATACAAAAATATATTTTATTACAAACAAAAACAAAAAAAAATCATTGATGCATGTTGTGTCAGAATAAACATAAGTAAAGAAATAAAATTAGCCTCTTTCATTATTTCCCATTTTTTTTATTTTTTAATCAAACTCAAAACAGAGCTAAATAACCAAACAGGATTATTTAAAAAAAAAAAGCCAAATGTACACATTATATATAAGAGTACAATGAAAGTTCAGTCAAATGTAACAGCAACATCTGGTAAAAAAAGAAGAAGAAAAATAAAAAATAAGCCTACTTTAGAAAGATCTTCTGCAAGGAAATATAAAGAACATAAAAACCTTTTGGGAGAAAGAGTTATAAAGAAAGAACTAATTCGGAGGAACAAAAAGTCATCAGTTTCCAACTACTAGAGTTGCACTTGGATGTTATATGTGTGTGTGTGTGTGTGTAAGCACCAAAGAAGACTTTTTGAGGAAAGAAAAACTTTTGAAGGTGAATAAGCTCGTTGCTATGTGTAAAAAAAAAAAAAAAAAGTGTCAGCAAGCAAGCAAGCAAATGAGTGAGCAAGTTGTGCTTCAATAAACAAGGCCACAAGGCCAGTAGTCATGGCAGTGCCAGAGTAGGACAGTTGCAACAGGCTCTCAGCCATGGACAAAAGACATTTCTGAGGTGTGTCTTTTGCTTAAAAAGAAAAAAAAAAAAAGCATGTGAGAAGAAAAAATTAAAAAAAATTATCTCTCTCCCATTAACAAAGTAAATAAATAAAAGTTTACTATAAAAAATTTTGCATGACAAATACAGTTTTTTCTATTTGAATTTTGTACTGTACTTGAATTTTATAGACTTTTTCAATAAATAATATTTTGTTCCTATTTTAATGCTCATGAAGTGAGAGAGGAGAGATAGAGAAAAAAAAAAGAGGAAAAATAGCAAAAATAAAAGAGAAACAATGAAAAAGAAAAAAAAAAGCAGTTAATAATGGAAATTATATTAACCTAAACAATACAATAAAGTAACTTTACAATTTTTGCATATACATTAGCAAGCATATCACAATATTTTCACCTATTTTCTTCTAGCACGAATGCTTTAAGATTAACTCAGATTATTAGTCTTGGGAAAGCAGACCGATCTGAATCTTGAAGTGTAAGTAGCTTTAATCAATAGAGCATATGAAAGAACAGAACCTGAATGGAATGTAACACCCATTCCCACTAGCAAATGCTCTTGTGTAGGTGCAATTACTGAAGCAATACATTTTTGCTTTTGTTAACCAGATTTCTTCAGAAAGTAAAAGGCTTATTTTTGAATGTGAGAAGTTGATATGAAAATAAATATAAAATAAGTTGTACAACAAAAGAAAAAAAAAATTTGAAAACCAAACACAAATTTGTTAAATGAAAGGTAAGATAAAAAAATAATCTAGTTTAAAGTTTGTTTTAACAGGGAAAATTTGGGAAGATCAACAACCATTCCAAATAATTGCATTTCTTAAAAACGTTTTAAAAGTCTTATTGATGCAAATACAAGAGAATGTTTAAAAGTTCTCAGCTTGACCAACTTCCCAAAAATAAAGTAAATATTAAGAATACTGATCTGGGGAAGACTGAGAAATTTTCAGCAACTCCTCATGATTATAGATCTTCAGGAAATCAGAGCTGAAAGTAAATTTTCAAAAATTTTGTCTATTATATAGCTTCTTGTAAAAACCTAGTATTAGATCCCAACTACTCTGCCAGAGAAGCGGGGGGAGCAATTCAATCCCAACTTCTCAGTTTTTTTTTTTTTTTGGGGGGGGGGGGGGTCACAACTACTCAGCTGGAGAAGGGGGGGTGATCCCAGTTACTCATTTGGAGAGGTGGGGATGATTCCATCCCACTAACTCAATTGAGAAGAGGTGGGGCTGTTTGATCTTAACTTCTCAGTTGGAGGACAATTTCACCTCAAGAGGTTGCTTGGTATTTGCTAGTTTTAACAATATGAAGTTACACTTTTTTTTGTTGGAAAGAATTTTCGGCCTCTTTTTTGGGTGTGGCAAAAAAGGAAAAAGAGATTCTGTTCCAGAGGGCTGGATGGAGTCAGTGTGATGTCTGTGGTGTCACAAGAGAATGAGACATTTCATGCAAATAACCATATGTATTGAACCTAAAAGTGTAAGCCATCTTTGTGAGTAATGAAAAATGCCAGTTTCTTGTTGACTTTAAAGTATTTAATCATTTTATATTAATTTCTATTAACTTCCGATTAATATAAATGAAAGAGCTTACAATTATAAACATTAAATAAAAAAAATAACAAAAGTCTTCAAACATATTTATTCCTTAAGATTTAAGAGGCAAATTTATTAAATTAGAATCTAACAAAATAAGCCAGCACAAACTATAATAAACATTAGATAATATTGATCAAAGTACATCATTTACTGTGTAAATAATATTTTAAAAAATTCTTTAAAGAATCATACTAAGAAAAAAATTAAAAAAAAAAATCAAAAATACATGTATGTACTTGAAGGCATACCTCAGTGATTAGAGTACAATAGCAGATTCTGAAAGGTTTATTTATTAGGCCTTGCTTAGTATAATATAAAATCACAAGCTGATTCCAGTCACTAGTGATCTGATATGGTCATCTAGCTAAATACTAACTCCTCTGATGACCATATAAGGACTGGTTCTTTCAGCATAACTGAAAGGATTCAGACAGGTATGGTAATTTGTTATAAACTAAATGGATGACATTTAAACAGGAGATACATTTTGCTGTTATACTAAATGCCTTTCCACTTAAAAATCAGTATTTAAGTTTTTCATAGCTGCAGAATATAATTATTAAAAGAATGAAAAGAAGTTGAATAATAAAAATTTTCATAGACTTAGTAGTAAACTGGCAATCAAAAGCTCACAATTAAGAGAAGTGCTAAGTATTGTCAAAAAAGTCAATAAAAACCTAAAACCCTTGTGAAAATTGTGATGGCCCAATAATGATCTCAAGTGAAAAAAAAGAGGAATGGATATATAAACAACATCTAGGAATAGTTGCTTTTTGGAGGAGGGGTAAAATTAAGCTAAAAGCACTTGGAGAAAATAGGCTGTGCAGGTGATAGTGGGCACCCCTTCCTTCTCTATTGGGGTCATCCTTCACCAACCACCTGAAGCTTTAACTTGTGAGTAGGACAAGTTTTAATAGACACTACAAAGTAGCCAAGCCATCAATTCTGAGAAAAATCTTTGGTTGTTCTGCTAATTACCTAGGTGAATGAGCAGAGTTGACTGCTTGTCCCCTTATGCCATTTGGACATAATAGATACATCCAGAAGGAAAAGTAAGATAGGAAAATTCAGTTGGTAATCATGATCATCACTGCTAACATAGTAGTCAGGGTGTGGTGCCTATCCAATAAGTTCCAAGCAAACAAAGAGTCAAGCAAGCAAGTAAACAAAGGCACAAAAGAAATACTTGGTGAGTGCATTTATTACATTGCATCTGTTGCAAACGAGTGAACAAAGTCACAAGTCACAGCAGATGTCACCTACAGACATTTTATTTTTACCTTGTCTCACATATCAAAGAGACTCATATTAAAAATTAACATTAAGCTTTTAAAGTGATAGAATAAAAAACAGTAAAACATCTTAGTAGAAACCAGTTTTGAATAACAGCTGAAAATTGACTAGTGAATTAAAGCATGGGTTTGTGAATTTGGTGGTATAGTAATTGTGAGTTCAATCTCTGGGCCAGTGACTTAGACTCAGTGAAAACAGGGTAAATCAAGCAATAACTGAGCAGTACTAAAAAAGAGAAGATATCCTTATGTACAGACAGTGGAATGAGAACAATCTAACACTGGATATTAAATAATGGATTCAGTTTGAAGTTTCTTGAAGGCTGCCAGAATCGAAGGATACCCGAATAAGGTCAGAGAGCACAATGGGTGAAATGTGATAAAGATGAGAACATTAGTCTGAATGTAAATCCTAAGTCATTTCAGAAATTCAGGCAGAAATCAATTCAAGTGCATAATTTTCTTGTCTTTCTTTCAAGTCATAATAAAATAGTCAAGCCACAAAACACTTAATTTCTAGTTAATGTAAAGATTTATTTTTGGTTTTTATTATAGATAGACTATAGAACATATACTTTTTTTTTACAACAAAATGAGCTGTTAAAGAAAATATGCCATTTATTTAGTACGCATAAAGTTGATGTAGTTCAAATATTTGGTCTTTACTAAATTGGGTATCCAATTTATTTAATATAAATTTATAATGTATTTATTTAATATAACCCCCCTCCACAAAAAAAAAACAAAACAAAAACAAAACACATACACACCAAATTCTATCAGATATAATGACTTCTTTACTTCACATGCAGTTAACTTTTTTTTTTTTTTGGTGGTAGCTTCTTTCTTAAAATAGCTGATTATCATTTGAGATTTAGAAAAAATAATACATACAAATACATCAATAGTAATTTTGAAATATTTTTCCTTTAAAATTTGGAATATTTACATTTCATTTTCTAATTTACTTTCAAAATTTTGAGTTTTACAGAAACTTCATTCTCTCAAAAACAAATTGATTGAAACCAAAATTACATTTGTTCATTGATAAAAATTATATATAAAAAAATATGAAGTTTTTAAAAATATATATACTTTTTAAATATAACATTTATCTTGTACCAAGTACTATTCATTTTTTTATAAAAACCAGGTAGTTATATATAATAATGGTAATATTACTTATTTCCTTATAAGTAAACAGCTAGTGCTACAATTGGTTGAAATTTATATAATCTTTCTATTGAAATAATTTTTTAAGAATATAGTTTTCTCAAGTCTAGTTACTGTTATCATTCTTTCTAGTACTTATGGGATTTCCTCCTTAAACCTTTATTTGGAGCAGTGTGGAACATCAACATCTTGATTATGCCATTTTCTCTTTGAAAGACATGTACTATCCATTTTAGTCATATCTTTTGTCAAAAGCCCTCAAGAGATGTGGTTTCTGTTGTTTGGCACAGTTATTTGTTTGTGATTCCGTAGCACCAGTTAATAAGGTTTGAAGAAGACTGGACTTCACCAAAACCTATAGGCTTCATTCAGTGGAAGCCATTTTTAATCAATGATATAGCTGTGAGGTAAATAACTATAACTATAATCCTCTCTATTATAATAAAGACTATTGTGTGTATGTGTGTGTCTACATATATATCTTCCTCCTCATGTGACATACATATGGAAGAAGAGATAACAGCGATGCAGCATCAGCTTAGTTCATTCTCATTACTACCAGTTATGAAACCTCTTGATACATGTTTTTTCTTTAACAGTGCCTTATTCTATTTTTTAAAATTATAAATATGTCAAGTAGTGAAGAATATATATCCTCACTATTATAATAATGACTTGTGTGTGTGTGTTTATATATATTTTTTTTAATCGTATCACCCCAAGCAAGGCGGTAACGCCACTGATGTGCAGAGGGCTATGTAATAGTGAAAAGATTGGAAAAGAGAAAGCCGGAAACCACATCCTAAACAGGGAACAAGGGATGAGCCTCTTAACCTGTTCAATAGACGTGGGTGTGTGTGTGTGTATATATATATATATATATATAATTATTGTAATTATTATTATATTATTAATTATTATTATATATATATATATATATATATATATATATATTGTAATTTTGTTATTACAATATTAAGCTCTACTCTGTATTGAGCACTCTTTATAAAAGTAAATGCTTGAACAGTGGGTTTTAATCTACATGTTCTTTCACTTTCTTTATATATAAAGTAAGTAATTCATCGAGTTTTATTTGACCTCAACAGAATGGGTTTCAATTCCTGGTAGTGGATGTGCACTGCTGATGAGTCCCAAATATAGGACGAAATGGCCATCCAGTTCTTTCTGCATTCTGTTGAGGTCAAATAAAACTCAATGAATTACTTAATATTTCAAATCCTCCTACAATTTGCCAGGAGTACACTCGTATAAAATATACTTATTGTGTTTATGTTGACAAAATTAAAATTAAAAATGTCCTGATGTTAAACAAACCTTAAATTATAAAATCAGAATGACCAAAATAAGGTTTTATAAACCTTTTCATAAATGTGCAGTGAAATTTACAAAACAGATAAAAATACAGAGAAAATTCCACTTTTTTTAAAACCGTTTTTTGTCAAAACTTCCAGTAACTACAGTAGAGTAGGTGTGAAGATGTTTGACTTAAAAGCATTTAATAGTGAGTTCAGTTTTCGCATGTATTTTATAACAAATTTTTTAGTCTCTTTCAGAAAGAAACAATTTGACCATAGTCTGGATCATAGAGTCACTGCAAACAATCTTTTCCTTAGCTACATAGTATGCATGTTGCAAGGGCTAGATATAGTTTTGAATTTAGAGATTTTTTTCTCCTTAGATCAATTATCATATAAGACAATAGAACCCAGTATGTGCTACTATTTATCAATAGCTAGGGGAGAGATGGATTCATAACTTTCCCAAGAGTATTAAACACGTAAATGCAATGAACTCAATTGGAATTTGAACCCAGCTCTATGATTCCTCAATTCAATCCACAATCTATTACTTCTCCTTTTTAAAAGTAGGAAAAATGGTTTGGTTTTTGAAGGTATTGTTCATAGCATCATAACAAAAGTGGGTAAATACCATATTTCTTTGTATGAAAGACATTAACAAAATCTTTCAAAAATCACCCTCTGCATCTTATAACAAAATGGTTAGATTATTGGTACAAGATTAACACCTAAAGACCTTTGTTTGACACACTAATCTGATGATTATTCCAGAATGATTATTATAATTACAGATAAAAATAATGCTGTGGTGTGCATGTTGTGTAGTGGTTAATGGCTCAGGCTGAGAAATCAACAAAATGAGTTCAAATTACAGTCAAGTTTGGTACATTCATTTTCACACAAATGCCTGTGAGGAAACATCTGAATCCACTTAAATAGCAGAGCAGACTGAATGTTGACAACCAATCTAAGAAAAGAACAACTGAATTCAAAATTAAGGAGGGTAGTTTAAAAACAGTCGCACATTGTGCTCTGTTATTTGTTCTTCTAAAAGATGGATCTGGTTCTGCACATGCATTCACTGCTATAATAAAACAATGTGTAGCAGTTCACTTCTAAGAAAGGAATTGTTAGGCCATCATACATTGTAATTGGTAGAAGAGTCATCTCTCTCTCTTTATATATATATATATTGTTTTAAAAAAGATGGAGCACATTCTTTTTCTTTAAAAGGAACCTTTTTTGTACAATGCTTCTTCAGAAAGATTCACTGGTTAAAAACCCAAACATAAATAAAAACAAAAACAATCATAAACAACGAACCTTAAAACTGCTTTGGGTAAACAAGCAGCCATGACTAAAACAAATTTATTACTAAAACAACAAATTGATGCACTTTTCAGTTTCACCACTTATGATTGATCTCCCACCAAAGAATCTTTCTGAAGAAGTGTTGTATGAAAAAGGTTCCTTTTAAAAAGAAAGAATTTTTTTGCTTTCATTTTTAAAACAATACATAAATTCTGTGGTGTGTGTGTGTGTGTGTGTGTGTGTGTGTGTGTGTTTGTGAATATTAGATTCATTTTCTTAGTTTTCTTGCCAAATTATAGGTGCAGGATATATGCCAAAAAATACAGTAATTAATTGCAGAACAGTGTTAAGACAACCCACCCCCCACACACATAAAAAATAAATAAATAAATAAATAAATAAATAAAAACACATGGAAAATTATAAAGATTAGATGCAAACTTTGGTCCAGGATCAATGCATGGTATCAGTTCTCCTCATTAATGAAGAAGGTATCCTTACCAGAGATTCCAACCCTGTGGCAACACCTTCACACTAAAAGGAGGAGGTTTATTGAAATATTGACACCATTGTGACAGTGATCATGGGACTTTAATTTTTGTCCTTGGCTGATATATATACATATTAAAAACAACTGTCACATTTTACACTTGTGGAAAGCTGGGTAAATACAATTAAACACAAATTTATAACTTAGTGTCATGATATTGAACTGAATGACATCAATTATTTATTTTTTTCTGATTTTTTTTTCTTGGATTTTTGTTTTTTTTTACCCTCATCAAAATTTTTTTTTTTTTTTACACATCAAAGGATTTGACTAACATAAAGAAACAGAATATAAAAAATATGTATTTTCTAAGATCAGCATAATTTTACTTAAAAGTAAATTAAACATTTTAACATAGCATATAAAAACTAAATTCTTCATTAGAAATTGCTGACAGTGAGAGAAAAATTGAGTCCTGGCTTGCTACTTTATTTCTCTAAGATGGACAAGGTCACTGAATGTCACTTGGTGAGATCCTCTGATCACTGAGTGATGGTATAAAAACTTTTATCCAGTATCAAAGAGTGTAGAGTCAGATTTGTAGGGCATTGCTGGGAAGTTAAAGATGAGATTGTTAGTGAAGCTTACACAAGAAAGAGATGGTAGAGGATGGCTAAGACCTATACCAAGATTTGTGACGACAAACTACAGTTTCTTTGAGCTGCCGAATATGATGAATAATAGAATTGGATGGCAAAAGAGAGTCACAGAAATCTATACCCACAAACAAATGAAAAAAGATAGATCAGGAAAGAAAAAAAAAATGTAGTGATAACTTCTTTTTTTTAAAAACTACATCTTGATATTTTCCAATTTGCTTGGCTCAGACAAGTAAACTCTTTTACATCCACCAAGAGAGAGAGGTAATAGGGAAAAGTTCCAAGTGCTTAAAGTTCTCAAGAACTTTTTAAAAAATTACTATAAAAGAACAGGTGCCGGTATAGCATGTGGCCTATGAAATCCTGTCACTGGTATAATATGTGGCCTAACTTAAAAGTGTATGATAATAAGTGTTAGGGAAAACAATTAGTTTCAATAAAAAGCTGAATGCTTATATCTATAAATATACTCTTACTGAGGTTGGGAACAATCAAACTGAGTAGGTTACATACTATACTAGAATCAAAGAGGTAGGCCACATACTATATTGGCACCAAAGAATATTAGGTGACATTGGAATTGTCTCAGGCTTTGCTACCTGGATCAGTGATGTGTCTCAAATAACAAAACACATTCTATTGTGAAACTAATAAGTTTACATAAAATACAGAAATCCTGCTGAGAATCATAAGTGATCTCAGCTACAGAAACCACTATCACTCTTGGTAGCCTTGTTTATGTCTGTGACTAATTGCATTGTACTCTAGACAGTAAAGAAAATGAATGGAGTAAGTATATCCCTATTCATTCATCTCCACACACTTCTTCCTACTAAGAAATAGAAATAATTCATTGAATTTAAGATTATACTTTTCATTATTTTTATATGAAGTAAAATATATATGGCTACAAATTTAATAATACAAATTCCAGTTGCTTCTCTTTAGTTTATAAACTTGGAGACACTAAAATTCTCAGTATTTTCAGTAATTAATATAGACAATGAAACCTGTATTGTGATCAGCAACATTGAGGTTTTTCAAGTATTCTGCCAGTTCTGAGAACCAATGAAAAAAAAAAAGTGTGGCTGAGAGGAGATAATAATCAATTAAATAAAGGATTCAGTTTGAATTATCAGAATTGACAGATACATGAAGAAGACCAGCAGGAACAATGGTTGAAACATTGTAATAACAAAATAAACATGTGAGAAGATGGTAGATAGAAGGGCATACAGCCAAAGAGAAATGCCAGTGTAGGTAAAGTAGAATAAAAAATACAGAGTATAGAAGAGAGTGAAAGGGTAGAGCAAGCGAGACTGAAGGAGGAAGAGAGAGAGAGAGAGTGATTGGAAGGAAAATTTGAAACTAAAGCTTTGTAAATTTCTAAAATTTTAACTAGTAATATAAACAAATCATTAGAAATGCAAAGTCAAAGTTGTCAATTAAAAGCAGAAGCTAAAACAATAGACAAACTACTCAATATGGTAGATAGATGAGGTGTCCAAAATGACAAACTTACAGAACAACCAACACACATCAACAGTTGCATATTTAGTAATTTATAATTTTTTTAATCATTACACCCTAAGCAAGGTAAGACTGCCACTAGTGCACAGTGAGAGAAAAGACTGGGTACAGGAGATACCGAAGAAAGGATAAAAGATGAATGGGATTCAAGGTACAAGAAGGCAATTGATGTTGCAATTAAATTTTTGGAGATTGTAGTTATTAGCGATGCAAGTAAACAGAAGGGAGTTCCACAGGTGAGAAAAAAAAGCTGTTCAAGTAGAAGTGACATTTACATTTAACTATTTCAACTGTAAAAGAGTTGGACCTAATTATTCATCACTACTAATGTCTCCCTAGAAGAGACTTGAAACAAGCAGAAATGTGGTTCTACTGAAAGATGCTGGGAATACAATTGACCAAACATTGAGCAAATGCAAAGTTTTAAAGAAAATGGAAACAAAATAGACACATATACTTAACATCAGAAAGTTTAAATTCCTAGCTCACATAAAAGAAAGAGGACTTGGAAAATGTGATACTCACGGAACAGATTGAAAGCAAGAGGGATACAAGAAAACAATGCATAACTTATCTAGTGAGCTTGAGTAAATGGATAGTGAAACAAGGTTTAGGAGAGATAACTAAAAGAAAATTTATAATGAGCTATAAATGACTTGAAATTGTGGAGAGCCACACTTGCCAAACTCCTGAAGAGAGAGCTCCTTTGTAAAATCTCCTAAACTATACTTGGAATAATCATAAAATTAATAATTAATCAATCAGAAAGAAAAAAAAAGATTATGTAACCAATCAGAAAGAAAAAAAAAAAGAAAAAAGAAAATAAAGAAAAAAAGTAAATGAAAGAAAAAGAAAAAAAATGAAAGCAAAAGAAAAAAAATGAAAGCAAAAGACAGAAAAAATATGTACCCAATCAGAAGAAAAGAATATGTAATCAATCAGAAAAAAAAAGTAACCAATAGGAAAAACTTATCAGAAGGTAGTAGTAAACCTCTTGTGAAAAAGAGCCTTGGATATTTGGAAGAATACAAAGTTGCATTTAAATTGTGAGAAAAAGAAAAAAATCAGAGGATGTGTACAATATTCTTTTGATTAATAATGAGACATCAGAAAAAAATTCAAGATTTTTATTAAGGTACCATACAACATTCATAAACTTTTACAGAGTTACTACAGATTTGTAGAAACAGGGTAAATACATTTATAATCAATGGACATTACACAATTTGCTAGACTCTTAATTTAAAATTTTTCACCTGTTATTACAAATTTGAACTTTGTTTTTTATTTAACAAATGTCATTAAACTTGGTAGCTGTGTCTTGTATTCTACTACCACCCCAGATTATACCCATAAGTGAACATCCTGTTGAAATATGATAATCTGAGACACTGGTCATAGTGTATTGGTTGGGAAGTTAGTCACTAGCCATAGCTCAATTTTCACTCAGTGCTCTATGATAACCTTGTATGAGACTAGGTTCAGCTTATTAAGTATGTCTAATAATTTGATCAAATGGAATAGATTTGGTTAAGATTTTACCATTTCTGTTTTGCGTTGAGTAAATGGTACTGACTAATATGTTAATCAAGCTGTGATTGTCTGCAACCTGCAATGTATGCTCAAAGAGACAGGAAAGGAAGAGTGTTACTTGAGAAAGGTAAGAGCTAATTGAGGTCAAGCATCCTACCTACCTGTGCAGGGTACTCTTCAGACACTAGGACCAGGAGAAGGTAGGGGGTCAGGCAAAGTAGTGTAAGGTGTTGGGTGGGATCAGTAAAGAGTCGGAGATACACACCAGAGCTGAAGGTATGAGGAGTACCTCTCAGCAACAACAAGGAAAACTATGATAACAGTCAAGTAGGCATTACCTATGCAAGGAAATCAGTAAAAACCATAGAATTTTTCTCCCCAAACAAGAACTTTTTCTTTTTTCTTGTTAAATATGAAAATGTAGAGATATCATATAAAAATAAATAGTCCTTTACTTTTCAATTGATTTTTTTTTACTTCTATATTTTTCAATTGCTCACTCAAGGTAGGGATCACTAAATGAGGTTGTTGTAACCTGCTTTTCTATCAAATAAGCCTGTGAGTATTCAATTCTCCAAGCTTCCTTTCATTATGTAGTTCACAAAAGATCCTTTTTTAATTGTTAGTAATTTTTTTTTGTAGTTACTTTTCTTGAAATTTGTTTCTCACAAAATATGTCCAGGCTATGTCCAACATTCATTTGTAGAACCACAATTATATTGCTCCAAGTCTTTTCTTCATTCGTGATGAAATTGTCCAGCATTCAAAGCCATATATGAGATTAGACTTCATATAGCACTCTAACATTATTCCTATTTGTTACATTGGGTTCAATAAATTTTTTATTGTATGCTATATAAAAAGAATTAAATGTTTGTTTGGCAATTAAGGGTCACAAATATTTATTTCAACTATTTTTTTTTTAAACAAAGTTTCAATTAACAGAAGGAATAACAATTTTGTTTATTGTTTCCATTAGCTTGTATCTATAACATGCTGGGATGTTTAAATGTTAACTATAATTATTAGTATCAATTAATTTGCCACTTTCTGGAACTTCTTCCAAGAGGATGCTTTCCTGATCATGACAATTTCAATCTTTTCAAGTCTAATCTCCCCCAAATATCCTCATAAACGGTGCCTCTTACCTGTTAGTTTGTAACTCTCTATCTTGAGTGGTTCTTGAGCCTTGTGTAGGGTGAACATTTTTGTATAAATAGAAGAAAAATAAAAATTTTAAATTTTATTTCTTTTACAAAAAAAAAAAAAAAAAATCAGCTTATACAAAACTTAAAGAGTCATCAAGGTAGAGGGTTAGAAACCAAGAGGTAAGCGGCACAGTTTATGAGGATATGTTGGGGAGATAATAGATTTGAACAAGTTTTGAACTAAATTTAAACAGGTTAAGATTGTAGTGATCAGGAAAACGTCTTGAGAGAAGTTCCACAAAGTAGCAGTTTGTGGGAAGAATCTGTTCAAGTGGAACTTACAATATTTACAGCATGAGAGAATATAATAGAAAGTTCTGTTTTTAGAATATAAACCACTTAATGAGTTAATATATTTAAAACGTATGATTTTGTAAGATTTTGCTTATTAACTTTATGGTAAGGAAATTCATTATCATCCTATGTTTTCAGTAATGTTTGCCTTAATTCTTGACCATTGATAGTTTGGTTTTGTTTTTTCTTCGTGATTTTCGATCTCTAAAAATAACGACTGCAGAATTTTACTTAACAAATTTTTGGTTTAAAACTGCAAAGTGCTTAATCATGAGAATTTTTATTCTGCCACCAGAAATATTTAGTTTGTTAGAGCAGAATATGATGAAAGTTAAATCTGATAAGTGGTTAATTAAAAACTATTGGACACAGATAAGAAAACTGTAACTATAAATCTTAGATTCAAATCCAAAAGTACAATCATGATCATTGTCTTGCTTCTCATTTATACCTAGAATTTGCTGTGTCATGCATATGTAATCATGAGAGTAAATAAATCATATCCATTATATCACATATCATAAATTACATAAACAGCTAGTATCATAATATTTACTTTAAAAAACAGAATGGATTAAAGTATTTTAATTTGGATAATTTAGTTGACTCTTATTTAAAAGTGTTTAAGAAGCAAGAGAAATGAGAAAAAAGTCTTTTTCTTTTATTACTACATTTTAATATATTGTCAAATGCAATATTATGAATCACAATGAAGGTTAGATAAAAACTAACAAAGCTCACAGAGAAACTATGATGTATTTAAACAAAAAACTTAAAAGAAAAAACAATAGTAAAAATAGAGAACAACCCCTCCCTCTTCACACATACTTTAATTTTTTGAAATCTTAAAATTTTGAACATTTAATATTTACAAATTCCCAGAGAATCTATTAAAAAATTTTAAGTTGCATAAAATTATACCCTGAATTCGAAAACAAAATTAGAATATTGTTTTCTTTCAAATGTTCTTAATTTCTTTAACATAATATTCGGTAGATTTTTGGGTTAGAAAAAAATAGATAATTTTTTAATTACTAAAAGTTTTTTTTTTAAATATTTTAAATTCATTATTCTTATGAGTGATTCTGAATTGTTGTTCTTCAATAATTATGTTTTAATAATCAAGAAATATAACATTTAACAAGGAAAATAAAAGATGTGCTTCTTGCCACAATTTAAATAATGAAATGTACCCCCATTTTAATCTTTTATTTTGTATATGCATGGAGGAAGGTAAGGGAGCATTATTCTGCAGTTTCACCAAACTAATAAGTTAGCTTTAAATTGCACTTTGTTCAAATAAACACTTATCTTAATTTTATGTTCTGTTTCAAAATGATCTGTCTTTCTGCTTTTCTCTTCCTCTGCTTGAATACAACTTTTACATTCTAAAAAGTTGTGTGTGTGTGTGTGCATATATATATATATATATATATGGTTAAATAAAATAAAGACAAGAGGAAAACTGTATTTTAAAATCGCCTACGCGTTTCGTCCTGTGTCCGTCAGAGGATGAAATGCCTTGGCTATGAACAGTTTTTCCTCTTGTTCATTATATATGTAAAAATATACTCATTTATGATCTGAGATTAAGGACAAGACGATTAAATAAAAAGAAGATAAGAGAAAAACTGTATTTACCTCACCTATGCGTTTTGTCCTGTGATGGACTTTATCAAGGCAAAAAGACAAAATGAGCTTTATTCCAAATTATGTGTCTATAAACAAACAGTGTTGGCAACTATAAAAAACTCACAAATCATTCAAAAAGATTAACAGAAAATTTTAGTTTTAGAATTCCTTCACGTGTAGTGCAATGTCACGGGATGTTAAAATAAAGGGAATTTAACAGTTTTCTTTGGGCTTTTTAGTGTATATTTAGTATATATTATATATAATCTTTATAACCCATCCACAAAAAAACAAAAACAAAACGAGTTCTACGACAAACTTGCAGCCATCATCAGCAGCACCCAAACAAGAAAGAGCTTGATGTCCTGATACCACAGCTGTGGCCACCCAGTGAGTCTTTTTTCAGAAGCCAGCTCTCCATACAGGAGGTCTTTTCGAATGGGACTGTCTCGCATGCAGTGGACATGGCCTAGCCAGCGGAGTTTGCACTGTTTAAAGGGTGTGAAAATGGTAGGCAGACCTGCGCGAGACAGGACCTCATTGTTGGGCACCTTGTCTTGCCCTGAGATTTCAAATTTATGTTGGATACTTCTCACATGGAAGGTGTTGAGACCTCTCTTGCCTGGCATATCTCACTGTCATATAGCAGTATACTGTTGACACAGGCATTGTACACTGCTATCTTTGTCTTCACTCTCAGATTGGAGTTTGTCCAAACACATGTTGTGAGGCGTGCAAGGGTTGTGGCTGCCTTCCCAATTCTCATGTCAAGCTCTATGTCCATGGAGAGGTTGCCAGTGATGGTAGAGCGAAGGTAGGTAATGGCTGTTTGTCTGACAAGGATTAAATCCAACTGGTGCCAGTGCCCTGAGCGTGGGTGTCGCCAAGAAACCTTGTGCTGGGGTTTGGTCTTGAAGAAGGAGTTGGTTATGCCCAGGTTGTGATATGTGCATAGCTCAAGTAGTCTTTGGCCATTGTTGTTCATCTTGCCGACACCAAACTGTCCAAAGCATGAGGGTCACGAGTCGCAATTAGCACTCACTCTGGCATTGAAGTCGCCAAGGAGAACCATCATAAAATGTGATATGAAAGCTGTGGGCATCAACATGGAGTCATGGGAGAGCATAGCAGTCACCCAGACAAAATGGAGAAGAACTCTGATCCAACAATTCAAATCAGGGGAGAAGCAACTGACACAAGTTGCCATGGAGAGGCGGGCTCGCAGAAAGCAAAATGACAGCTCTGACAGACCAGAAAAAAAAAGCACAAACGCAGTCTCTGCAACAGAGACTGTCACTTCCCACATTGGTTTCTATGGTCACAGATGCTGATGCTCCAGCCAAGCAGATAACTAGGATGCTACCCATGGTCAACCCTAATCGATGGAAGCCTACTACTACTATATATAATCTGGCATGATTTTGTTTAGTGGCATTTCAACCTCTATGGTTTATTTAATGCTGAAATCTAAATATTTTAAACAAAATTTTATGGCTTTAACTAAAGATATTTTGAATGCAATTGTTTTCATTTACAAATAAAATGTATTGCTGGTAACTTTTTTTTATATAAAAGAAATGTATTGCTGGCATTTTTACCATAAAAAATGTATTTTTATACTTTCATAGTATCATTTTTTTTTTTTTTTTGAGGTTCACTATTAGCCTATAGCTGGTACCCTAACAGGTACTACTACCCCAGACCAGGATCAACCTGGAAACAGCAATTAAGAGGTGGTTCCATGCTTTTCAAAACCTCCACTCTCCTGATCAGAGACCTTGATGTTGGATGAGCCAGAATACAAACAGCAAGTGAGGAACTACTTTGAGATAGACAGTAAAGACTAGATGTTAGGGTAAGTATTAGGGTGCATAAAAAATATTTACTGGATATTATGATTCCAACTACTTCACTATTTATCTCTAGTTGGGGCAAGAAGCAACTTCATACCTTTTCCAGTAACATTAGTGTGAAAGTGAATGTAAAATATTCCAGCCAGAGTTTAAACTTCTATTGTTAATTCCATTTTTTTGTGTAATACAAGTCAACCCCAACCAAACTTTCCACTAACCAGCCAATACTGCATCTCTCAATTCTTGTTCATGTTTATGTATACTGAAAATCGGGAAAGGCCCACTTCACATTCATAGAGGAAAGAAAATGAAAACTTGTACCATAAAAGAAATGAGAACTTGAATCCTGTTGTCAATAACATAATATCAATGTTTTATTCAGAGCTTTGTGTGCTTGGTCTGGATGGGTAGGTTATGTGACAATTTCTACTATCAGCCTGGCTCTTCACTCCTATCAATACTCCAACACATCCTGACAAGTAGATGGCATCAGAATTATGTGAAGGACAGTGTGTCTACCCCCAAGGGTGAACCAGAATGGGTTCCTTTGATCCCAAGTATGACTATAAAATATAAAACAGTAACCAAAACTAATCAATGTCCAGTTTGTTGTCACAATTTTCAAAAGTTCATATCCACTCATTTGCTCTTCCATTCCAATTTGGTAAAAGTGGATACTGCTTAGAAAATTTAAAAGAAGCCATCCACTGGCTATAAATCAGAAACTCTTGAAAGTGAGAGAAGATCACACTTCCCTCTTCTGCAAGGGTATCCCGATTATAGTATCATATTCATACTATAGGCCACTTGTAATTCCAAGATGGAGTTTAAAACTGTCTTAGAATATCTTACCAAACTCTTAATCATTAGTTTACCACATGCTCTACAAGAACATTGAAATAATTAAACCTTGTAACATTTTTAACACTTTCACTGCTGCATTGTTCAAGCATTTTGGGAAAAACAGAAAATTTCCATTATGACTGGAAAAAAAATACTGACAGCGATGCTGCTATTTTAGTTTCAATTAGATATTTTGTGGTACAGACTAAACTGATACCCCCAGCACGTTACAAAATGAGCCATAATGTTTGCTATTACATGTCTATCTCAGTATGAAAATTGCACTGTGTTAGTTTATAAGAAAAACCTAGTAACACAGTTCAGTGTATTAAAAAAGTGTGTATTGCCAGCAGTTAATGTAAATTTTGTAATGATATGTGGGCATATATATTAGTGCCAGCAAGCAATGTAAATTATGTAAAGATGTGACAGTATGTCACAGCAGTGGCAGTGTTAAACAAAGATCAGTTTTAGAATGAGATCTTTGGAAACATTAGCATTCACATGGTTAATATCCTTTCAAGCACTGTTTCTGCCTATGTTAGTAAGACTTTGTTTCATGACAAACAGAAGGTAATGATATATTTAAAATGTACCTAGCCTAAATTCTGAGAATTTAGTCTAATGACAAACAAAAAAACAAGATAACAAAAACAATCTTGCGGCAGCAGAAAAAAAAATATACACGAAGTGTAAACGTTATTCATCATTTCTTGTGTCCTGTGACATGGTCTTATCTCATAACGTTAAGTATTAACACCCATCTCCTTCCTAATCTATCTACTAACCCCACTTCCTAGTCTCTCACCCAAATTTTATTAAAAAAAAAAAACGAAAAAAAAAAGTTATTCTTATCTTTGATCCTAGCTACTTCTAAATTTCCGTTGTTGTTGTCATTTAGTGACTCCTAATCAGCCATCTTGACCTGCTTGGTATCAAACCATTTTCCCAGTTACCCTAGATTTATTAAACTCAGGTTTCTATTTGAAGGTAAAAAAAAAAAAAATGAACTGCAATATTCAAGATTATCAGTCTTAACTGTGGCAGTTAAGAACAAAGACATATGTCAATACAACACAGAATTTCCCAGTGTTATATTCCCAAATTTTTCATAAAAGTAAATATTTACCAACATCCTCAGTATTAACTTAAAATTATAAGCAAAGTTTAAATTTCTAACATAAAATTGACCAGGAAAAAACTTGATAAAAAAAAAAAGAAACCATTCATTTTATTCATTAAAAAGAGAAAATAAAGAGTGCATGTTGTGATTTAACTGAGTAAGGTTAATTTCTATCCCAAAATGATTTAACATTGTGACTATTTTTACAATTAGGAAATCACCCAATATCAACAATATAAATTTTTTTTTAAACAAAATTGTCATTTAATTCACAAAATGACAAATGGGTGTTTATCTATTTCTTGAATAAACATACAAAATGCTTGGTTAGACATAGATTAGTGGTTAAAACATTCTATATACATTTGGTGTCTTCAATTTTTTTTTTAAGTAATAAAGCCAAACTGTTAAAATATAAAAAGGTTAAGATTCAAATTCCAATGAAAAATGTGTCACATGATCATCCAAAAATGAAACATGATTCAAGTGAGTTAGAAGTGTCTTAATATAATGAAATGAAAGAAACCTGAAAAAATATTTTACTAGTAATAAGATAAACTGTCAGTAATTTACTCAACGCATTGCCTGTGAGTTTTAAATTACATCAAATATGGTACTAATTAATTATCCCCCCCCCCCACAAAAAAAAACAAAAAACAAAAATAAAACAGTATCTGCAAATTTTTCATTATCTTTTCATTCAATTTTAATTATCTATTTCTTTGTACAAATATTTTAATTCATATGTATATATTACAAACCCCACATATACAAGCAGAGGCAGCTAATCAACACATTCTGCTCAAATGGCATAATTTTGGAAATTCCCATGAGTGGAGAATATTTTTATGAAGTTCTAAGATTTTGTTTTCTGAAACGTTTTTAAGCATCACTTACAGTATAGTTTTTGTTTATCACACAAATACACAATATTTTACTCTTTTATTTGTTTTAAAGTTCAACAAGTTTCTTTAAGTTTTGTTAATTATCAGCAGATACAAATAGTGCCACCTTCAGAATGGCATGAGATTTTATTTAACATAAAAATCAAATCAAACCTTCACCTTAAAAATCTTAAAACCACTTAAATGTCCTATAGGTAGATCTATTTTTGCAAAGTTTTTAAAGCAGTATATTGTGAACTTTTCACAATAGGAAAATAAAACCTTGCACAAAAACGTAACTAACATAATGGAAAATGAAAGTATAAAGACTTAGTACTAAAAAGATTATGTAAAATGCTTCTAACATTTAAGTAAAAAAGTGTTTCATTGTAATATAATTGCTCCAGATATTTTTGTACTAATTTTTATTTTTAACTAGATACTGAAGCTGATAAAAATTGGAAAAATAATGACCTCATATATAAGCCTGCCCCCACCATTTTATTATCAATATTTCTTGACTTATACATGAGTATATATGATATATAATTTAAACCAATTTTTGTATCAGAATAATACTACTTTCTGATACCAGAATTATTAGCTGAATGCAAACTTTACCAATTTTTCAAGTTAAAAATACCATGATGCATCTCTTTTTTTTTTTTTTTTTTTTAAATAAATCACATTTTATTTATAAAAAAATTAAAATTAACAATAAAGCTCCATATTTTGACCCCTACCTAATTCCCAGATAAGCCACTTTGTCTGGGTACAATACTTATTCATTAATGCAATAGTTTGGGACTTGTAACACCAGAGAAATATAGATTCACTCAAAGATCTCCATTTTGGTGACTACCATGGCTATAATGTATGTTCTGTTGTGTGTCAAGCTGTATTCTGCTACTTGAAATGTCTGTCCAAAGAGACAGTGTTACCTGAGAAAAGCAAGAGGTAATAGATAATTGAGGTCAATCATCCTACCATCCTCCCTGCTTGTTTGTGTGCTGCCTGCACAGGGTACTCTCCAGACAGTGGGACAAAGACAAAAAAGGTGCATGGGTAGGAAAAGAGGAACTAGGTGTGGGGATGGCATAGAATCTTCTGGATAATTAATTTACTTAAAAAAGAAAAGAAAAAAAAGTAAGAAATATTGTTCTTCCATAATTTGGAGGAACAAAGTGCTGTAAATAATTTTGGCAATAATGCCGTAAAACGTTTATGTTGCATCTGACATGTTTTTATAGAATCTTTGTGAAACTCTCCGGGACATTTTTACTAATGGTTAGAAAATCAATATCTTTAACAAAAATAAATCAATGTTAGATGTAAAAAGAAAATGAAAAGTTTTTAGAAGAGGATTGTGGCAATAGAAAGATAATGGAGGTGAGAGACAATGGAAACTATGCTTTCGTGTTACAAATACATATGTAGTGCATTGGTTAGTGATGTTATATGTGTAAGCAATTGATTGCTTTACTCTTTTATTATAGGCTACAAAATTTGTTATTCTTTGTGTTAGGGGGATATTTTATTTAGAATTAAAGCAGAAACTATGTAGAAATCCTATAATAATTACTTTCTTAATATCTCAAAAATTATGATGAAAATAGGTTTGCAATGATGGTTGACATTTTATTGCATCATTAATGATATAACTATGTGTGGGCAGTGTAGTGGTTATTGATGAGCCAAGTTCAAATTCTAGTCTCATCTGTTACTTTCATACAAATGCTCTTAAGAAAGGCATGAACCCATTTTTTCTGGTCTCATTTATGGGTTAAATAGCAAGGTAAACTAGGCTCTATATGGTAACTACTCTAAGATAAAAGAAACTCTGAATTCCAAACCATGGAGAAGAGAATGAGAAACCATTCTTTGAGTTTTACCAAGAAGGCATGGCAATTCATAGATAATGAAAAAAAAAAAAAGAATCTGACGAGACAAGGTATTCGAAAAAAAAAAGTAAAGAAAAGAATAATAAATACAAAAGTTTGTTGCAATATTGATGTGAATAAATATAAATTGTATCTCTCCAAACTTGAAAGTATTTGCTCTTTTTAAAAGACAACTTTCAATATAGATTTATGAATTTCAAAAATTTCTGAAGTTTTATTACTATCACCATCTATTAAATTTGAAAAATATTTTGTCTACATTCTGATAATTAAAAGATTACTAAAAATATTCCAATATAAAGCAAGAAGATTGTTGCTAAGATACCAGAAAAGAAATCCCTTTTTTCAACCAATAAAACAAATTTTGGTTTTTAATGCATTAAAATAAAAATAAGAGCAAATAAAACAAAATATCTAATATGGAGGCATTACTTAAATATTTTTCTTAAATTTTTCAACTAAAAATAACCTTGTGTAAGTGTGTTTGTATTGCCAAGATAAAAATCACTCTCCTTGAAAAGCTTGCTAATTTATGACAAATATTTCATGTCAAACAATTTTGTTTTTGTGAAGAAAAAGACATTTATACTAGTCAACTGTAACTCAACAGACTGACCACTCTTGGCAAGGAGTTGAGAAAAAAAACTGTTTTCAATCTAAATATATATTTTTTAAATTGAATGTTAACTGGTTTTTAAAGCTTTATAATCTATTACAATACATTACAATAATCATTGACTTGTAAGATAAATGGGATTTTAAGCTTAAAATTTAACAAAGACATTTACCATTTTTAAAATTCTTTTTTTTTGTAAGTAGGATAAAATGACTCAATTGTTAGTTGTTAATTGGATTGAACCTCATAATTTTATCTACTTTTTTCTCATTTAGTTGAGAATAGTTTTCATTTTTTACTGTTATTACAATAAAAAATGAAAACAATTCTAATCTATAGAAAAATCATATTTACTGATTTTATTGTTTTATCCATATTGAATGGTGATTATTTTTTAAATCAACTTCTACTTACTTTATAGGAGTCTAATTTAGAAATGATGTCAGAGACCAGAGACGGGGTTATGCATATATCACTCAGTTGAGCCTCTGTTCTCTGTGGGGAAAATGGGTATAGATACTCCAGAGGAATTAAGTGTGGAACTGGAAGAGGAGTTTGAAGAGAATTTGCAAGCAAAGCATTCAACCTTATCTGTTGTAGATGAGATGATTTCAAATTGATTGAATAGAGGAGAAATTGAGGGTTTGCTGTTGTTCATCACATTCTTACAGAACTGCCAGTAATCTCCAGAGCCGAACTTGTGAGATGCTATATATTGTTTCGTTCTATCAGCAAACAATAGCTTTGCCTCATTTAGGACATGCTTGCATTCATTAAAAGCAGAGTAATCAAAGTAAAGAAGATCTAGAAGAGAAACATGTTCTTCAGGGTTACTGGGGAAATGCATAGGGAAGTCCACTACTCACATGAGAGATTGAGAAGGTCAGGGTTTTGATGCTAGATTTGGAGTTTGAGCTTTGTTTAATGGCATATCAACCTTTGCCAAAAAAAGTGGGGGGTTTTAAGGTATTTTTTAATGTTTAGTTATAGTAAGAAAGTTGATTCAGTCAAATTTTGATGAATTTTTTTTTAATTTTAGAAAACTGAAGATGTCTTCTAGTTTTGTATTCAAAAATATATTGCTGGTAGTAATTCTTTTCCTTCAAAAATGTATATGTTTCTATAACAGTCTATTTTTATACTTTCATAGTGTTCTGACCTCAGTTTGGAGGTTAACTATTTGCCTATAGCTACCATTCTGGGTCAGGGTGAACCTGGGAAAAACAGCAATTAAGAGACAGTTCCATGCTCCTCACAACCTCCCAATCAAAGGCCTTGCTGCTGGATGCAGTTTACTGTCATACTCAGGACCTTTGATGCTAAAAAGATCAGTGACAGAGTGTTTAAGCCACTTGGCATGATGGGCATTAAAATAACCAAACACAAATACATTTGCAAACAGATGTAGTGAAATGGCCTTGTCTATATTATCAAAAATACTATCGAGTGCACAAGTCAGGAGAGGTATAGAAAGAGATAGCTGACAGAGTTTAATTGAGAGAGATGGAGACATATGTAAGAATGGTCTGAAGATTCAAGAGAGATCTCCCTTGCCAGAAGGAGATGTTTGTGGACATAAACTCTTAGGCCATGCATGTAGACATTAGAGTCCTTCCTATATAGAGAAAGATAACCAGAAATTAAGCAATCAGAGGAGGCAATTACAGAGTTAAGGTCAGTTTCAGAGAGAGCTAGAATGGCTGGGAATTTTTCAATGAGGAATGATTGCGTACTGCACAAGTTGGTACAAATACCATGGATGTTAGAGAAATAAATGTTGAGGGGTTTAGGTGTTTTTTTGTTTGGCTGGTTTAGTTTTATATATTTGATTGTTTATGGTCATGTTTTTGGGTTAGTGGTAAGGGGAGGCCTAGAGTAGTAGTAGTAGCAAAAATAGTACCATAAAGAAACCCTAAGAAAACAAGGGAAAATATGAGGACAAACAAGGAGGAGAAAGGAAAGAAGGAAAAATGAGTTTGAGAAGATAAAAATGCAAGATGAATATAGAAAGAGTGATAAGCAGGAAAAAAGCAAGGAAAATAGAATAAAAAAAGGTAAGGATATCAGAGAGTGGGTGAGCTAGCAAGCAAGAAAAAGAAAAGACATCACAAAGAAAGGAACTGTAAAAACGAGTAAGGGTGTAAGAATAAAGAAATGAGAGAATTGTATGTATATCTGATTCAATATTGTCAATATATTGTTATTCTTTGCAGATAAAACAAGAATCAAAAAGCTAAGACATCAGCAATTGATTCCAGTAAATAGAACAGATTTCCATTTGAAAATAGTAGTTTGTTTATGCGAGTGAGCTCATTTACATTGGTGGCTGTTAGTGACATTATTGCGAATGTGAAATCAAAAGACATCATACAATAGGTCTTGAAAATCTAGGAAGTTATAGCTTCTTTTCTCATACTTCCCGCCTGTGGAATTCCCTTCCATTTACTTGTTTTACCGACAGCTATAATCTTCAAGAATTTAAATGTAAAGTCAATAGTCATCTCCTATCTCACTAACCTTCATACTCATCATGCTCCTTTTTCTGTCCACTCCACACTCATCAGTATTCTCATCCTTCTCTTATCCACTTCCTGACACCCCCTATAACCTGTCACTCACTCTCTCTCTCTCTCACTCATAACTTTCCTCCTATGTAACCACCTGCAAAACAGCAAGCAGTAAAATGCCTTGCTTGGGGTGATATGATTAAAAAAAAAGAAAGAAAGTTTAACGGCATAAGATATTTACATTCCACTCTACTTAAAACAAAATGTTAGGAAGGATTTCTTCATGAATACTTGAAAGAATAATAACAATAAGTAGATTTGAGAAATCTGTTTTAGAAGTGGCAATGGCTGTATGGTCATGCATGCTAAATGTTTCCTTATAAGGAAATGGCTAATATAAGCATTACATTCATAGGCCAGAAAATAATAGAAAACAGTGCAGAATTAAAGAAACAACACCAAATAAAGTAAAAGTCCCCTTCTTGATGCAACTATAAAACCAACAAACAAGATAAACGGTTTAATAATTTCTGCTGCACTTTTCTTTTTTGCCCTGTCGACTGGGATTTAAGAATACACTGACTGCACCTCTACAGAGGGTTAAAACCCCAACCATGAGATATCCTGGGTATGACAATAAACTACCTCTGAGCCCAGGTTTGACGATAAACCACATTCAGCAGTAAGGCCTTTAATTGGGAAGTTGTGAGGAGCATGGAACCACCTCTTAATTGCTGTTGTTCCTGGATTCACCTTGACCCCGAGTAGTAGCACCTGTTAGGGTCCCAGTTATGAGCAAATAGTTAACCCCCAATCTTGAGTCAAACACTATAGAAATATAAAACTAGATTTTTATAGTGAAAATTCAAGCAATACTTTTTTAGAGAAGAAAATATTACCAGTAATATATTTAAAAAAAAAAAAAAAAATATATATATATATATATATATACCAGTAATACATCTGACTTGACAAAACCCCTCTTTATAAAAATACATCAATGAAACCTGCTCTCCAAACTGATTTCTCTCAAAGAATGCATATTCTATTCATATGAATCTATTGTAAAAATCTTGTCTGCATTTAATAACCCATTGAGGTTTACATGCTGTAAAACAAAATGAACCAAACCTTCTTTCATTTTAAAGGCCCTTTTCAAAAATACAAAACCAAAAGACATCCTTGAGCTTTAAAAAAAACAAAACTTTTCTTCAAGATCTTACTAAATCAACCTTCTTTGAATATTTAAAAAAAAAAAAATATCCAAAAAACCCACATCTTTAGCATTAAATAATCCATATAGGTTGACATGCTGTGAAACAAAACTTTTCTTTTATATACATGTATATAATTTGGTTCATGGTTTCTGCTATCATCTCTAAATTGAATCCACACAAAGCATGCAGATTTGATGGTATTCCTGCAATAGTCCTTAAGAAATGTGCTCCTGTTCTCTTGAAGTTACAATAAAAACCTTGCTGCTTCTTGCTTTCTAGCTTGTAAGAAATTCTCTTCTGTAGTTGCAATCTTTAAGCACTAAGGCAAACTGTCTGAATCTTCTAATTGCTAACCTTTAGCCATCTATAATCCTCTTAGACAAGTAAACCCTGCACCAGTAAACATTGATACTGGTTCCTGATGGCTGTTAGTCCATGGCTGCTTCGATCCATGATCACATTGTTTTTGTGATTGCAGAATAGTGGAAGATCTAATATCATAGTAATTGAAGTGCTGGGTTCAACCATGTTGGAAGCTATAGTAAGGGAAGAAATACATTCACAGCAAAAAATAAAAATAATAATTTGGTCAATCTTCAATTGGTTCATATAGTTCTTGGTACAACAAAAATGAACCCTTCTCACATCAATGTATAGTGACATTGGGCTTTGTCAAAAAAATTCTGGAAGAAGTGGGTTTAAAATTCTTCAGAGTCAAGACATCTGGTGGCAGCTGATGTGGATTTCAGAGGCACTGATGCGGGAATTTGCTGAAAATGTCTTTGAGCTATAAAAACTACCTGCTTATATGCACTTCAGTGGGGCCTGACAAATTGTGTGGATTTGCTGATTTTCCAAATTTCACATTAATCTCAACAAGGGTTCTTTATCCTCTATTCTGCACTCTTAACTTTACAAATTTAGAAAATTATCCAGTTTCCTTGGGAGTAGTCACAGAGATTACTCCTCCCTTCAAATCTTGTACCATCACTCCATACAAGTGGTGCTAAATTGTCCTCCTACCTTCTTAGCATTCAACCTCAGCCTACTTTCCAGGGCAGATCTAAATGACAAATCTAATTTTTAAAGCGAGTAAGTGAAAAGATGAAGTTTTATTCTAGTCATTAATTTTGAATTTTCTAGTTTCTTTTTATTTCCTTGGACTCATTTCTGTTCAGCAAAAATATAAATCGAACCACTTTTTTGCCAACATAGACAGGACTTGTTTTTATAACTTCTGGCTTATCATCGTACATTCCATTTTATCCCAAAGAAGTGTTCATTCTCATTTAAGCTTCATTTAAATTTCTCAATTTGTTTTTGCTAGCAAAAATATAACCCAGACCTTTCTCTTTTCTTGTTAACAATGTTTTCTTAAATTCTCAAGGAAGAGATAGAATTATTTCTATAAAAAAAAAACTACTTTGGTGCATTGTGCTAATTCATAAGGACAAGAAAGAAAACCCAGATGACCTTTTTAACTTTTCATCATCAGGGAAAATTTCTTCCATTCTATCTTGCAGCTTATACTCCATATTAACCACTTCATAGCCTCAGTGTCACACTTCTACCTCTTTTTTTAGCAAGGCATGAGAAACAAATGAACATCGAATTAGTTAAGCCTCTCAATTTTGCAGGACCATGTTTCAAATAAACAATATGGCTTTTGCTTCTCTAGGTTAACTGCTGATGTATTAACAGTTATTGTTGAAAGAATTTTTCAAATTTTAGATAAGAATGGAAAAGCTCATATCTGAAAGGCTTTGCCAGAACTTTGTATGCTGGTCTTGTGGAAAGGTTATGGCATTTTAAGACTAATTATTGATTTGATTCAATACCTTATCAAATTCTGAACTGAAAATTATTTGAACATCCACACATTCTTATGCGTGTATGTGTGTGCACTTTATCATTAGACCTTCTAGGAGATCACTGTGGATGACAACTATTTACTATGTCTTAATGGTAAGGGTGAGATATTTGATAAATTGGCAGCTGATCTTAAAATTGATCTTCAATCTGTTCAGTCAGTTAAGTGCCATACGTGATACACGCTTGGGTGATCATGTCTTGAAAGAGACATGACTGACTGGGCAGAAGATTATCCCGCAGTAGGTTGCCATTGCTTTCTGCAGTAGACTGGTTGTTGACCAAGGATATAGAACCCAATCTGTCCTGTTATTTAACCCATAACTGGAAGCAATAGACGGATTAATACCTTTCCCAAGGGTATTTGCACGTAAGTGAATGCCAAAGGCTTGTTAATATTAACACCTCTGAAACAAAACATGTCTTTAAATCATCAAAGAATAATCATCTGAACGAGCATCTCAACTTGAATCACTTTCCCCATTACCATAATGTAGCTTCTCTGTACCTTTTTTTATAAATATCTTCATAGTAATTGTTCTGATGAGCTTTCCACTTTAGCATCACAAATTTAAGCATAGTAGTAGATTGGCAGCTGAGTCATCATTTTATAGCTGAAATTGCTAAATGTAACAGTAAGTTCTATGGTTATAATTTGTTCTCTCACACTTTTTGCTTGTGGAACACTTCTAATTTTTTGGCTTTCCAGTTAACTTGGATCTTCAAAAATTTAAACACGATATCAATTGTACTCATCTCCTTGAATCCTGGTCTTTTATTGCTGTTTCTCAAATTATTTCATACTCAATAACTTTTTGCATCTTAGTGGCTTTATTGCCTTGCTTGGATGAAATAAATAAAACCAAAAAATGATTGATTTGTTTTTATGGGTTAACACTTGTTGGGTTGCTTAAAACAAAAGCATTTCTTTTATAAACTTATAATTAATATCATTGTGTATCAGTGTTTGAAACATTTTGTTAGACTTGATAAGAAACATCAGTATTCATGAGCAGTAGTACCCATATAGATATCAATCAATATATATATATATATATGTATGTATGTATATATAAAAAGCACATTTTCACACACTCTCTCCTAGAGTTTTATATTCAAACACTGTTAGTATGAATAGTTGGTACACAAACAAACTTTACTATAGAAGATCATTTAAATTCATACTTCAGTATTATAAGAATAAATATTTTTTAATTTTAAAATACTTTGAATTATCCAGGTTTAAAATATTTCAAGTTTTTAAAACTTTAAAGTTATAATACATATATCTCTCTCTCTCTCTCATACACACACCTATATTATTGATTACAAGTCATATTTTGTTAAAATAATCTTAAGGTTTGATCTGTTTAGGAAAATAACATAAATGCATATATGTTTTTTTAGCAATAATGTTCCCCCAGTAAAAGAGCCTAAGAGCCATTTAAAGTAAATGGTCACAAAGTAAGAGGCACAGTTTATAGAGATATATAGGAAAGGTAATGGTTAACCAAAGACTTAAGATTATAGTGATTGGAGAAGCATCCTTCAGAGAGTTAGCTCCAGAAAGCAGTAAACTTGGATAAAGAGATGCATATATGGATATGTAATCTTTGATTAAATTTAAACATAAATGTAAAAAAAAAACAACAATATTTTGACTCCACCCACCCCTTTCCCCCAGAATCTAAGAAATATCTTTATATAATAGCATTTAATATGTATGTAATGAACCTAAAACTGCTTATCTTCAATTTTTGAATAAAGTAGTTTGGCAACACCAATGAATGAATGATTAGAAAGATATCTTCTAAAAAAATCACTTTTGTGAGGTAATTTCATCTGAGCAGATCTAATCACAGTGTTTATTTTAGTTTACAATAACCATTTAATTTTTATTCCAAAATGGTAATGATCTTTTTAGTAAATGTTCAATGTTATAAAAAAACAATAACCAAATTGTTGTTATATAACTTGGCACTAGAATAAAAATGAATTTTTATCTAGTATATAAATGTCTAGACAGAGGCCAGTGAAGATCAAAATGTTTTTGCGTATCAATCTCATATGCTCACACCCCAATGTTGTGTGTGACAGATAATGCACATCTTAATGATCCTGTCTATACGTAGTGGTGTTGTGTATGTGTTTTGTGAAAACATTGTTGGCATGGATTTGTAGCATTGATTACTTTGCAATCTGTAAACTGTGTTCTCTTCAGCAAGAGAAAAAAATAATCAATGTGGTTGGTGATATGAAAAATGGTGGTGGTGGTGTTCTTCATGTGAAATGAGGGGGAAGAGAAGAAGAGAATGCAAACAGTTGATCCTTGAGACAGTGTTAAAAGATGGACCAGGTGATTGGCCATTATGGCTATCATCTTGATTGAGAATAAGAAGTGATGTTACTTGCTTACCAGGAATGGCTGGTTAGCTTAGCGATGTTGAATTGAAGGAGTAAATAATAATGTCGATAGCAGTTGGAGTGGGCAAGGAAATATGAATTCAAAATGAATGAGTGACAGAAGAGAAATGCAGGAGTAACATGGAGGACAGCAAAGAGTTGGATCAAGAATACTAAAGAGGAAAATATTAAAATATAGAGGAAGAAAAAAGGAGAGAGAGAAGGAGGGGGAAGACAGGTATATCAATGAAAACAGGAGTGATGGACAGATGGGCATCAGTAAAGGAGAAGTAGAAGAGGAAGTAAACATATCAGAGAGTGGGTGGTAAGAAGCAAGAAAAAGGAAGAGAATATCAGAAAGAGAGGGACTGCAGAAACAAAAGTGAGTAATAAAGTAGAAGTAAAGTAATGAGAGTGAGTGAGTATGTGTAAGATAAAAATATCTAGACATGCTGAATTTAAAATTTAAGCATCCTTGTATCTTCAACATTTTCTCTTGTTCATATTTTCATTCCCTCCTTTTACATATCATACAATTCCATTAATAAAAACATAAGTCTGAAGATGCAAAGGGTCTGGAATGTAATCAATCCTGACCAGGCATCTTGACTTTAGTCACTTTCTCAATGATGCGAAGTGGCTTCTGTGACTTTTCTTTTCTACAAATATTTTTATGGCAATTGTTCTGATGAGCATTTTACTCCAGTGCCTTAAAGGCCTGAATTTAAACAGTGCTACTAGATTGGCAACTAGGTCTCACTGTTCTTCTACCAAACTAGCTAGCCACTTCAACAATTTTTCTTGCACATCTCACCTTTGGAACTCCCATATGATTTCTTGCTCCCTTGATAACTACAATCTTCAAAAATTTAAATGCAATGTCATTTGCAGTCTGTCTTCTTAAACCATGTTCCTTTATTGACCTTTTCTAAATTCTCCTTACTAAAGTTTTCTCATTCTCTTTCACTCACTGTAACCTGGCATTCTACTGTCATTATGTTTTTGTTTGGGGTGGATATAAAAACAAAAAAAAGTCCTTAGAATGAAGACAAATGTATTACATAGGATTTCTTTACCCATCTTTAGTCTGACATATACAATTAATATATCAGGTTCTCCTACAAAGGAGTATTTAAGAGAGACTAATATTTTTGGAGTATTGATAAGAGGGTTGGTGAGGGTAGAGTGACAGCTGCTTGAAATAGCATCAGACTGAAAGAGAGAGAATAAGAGGAGGAGGAGTAGCAAGAATCGTTGCTTATAGTAAGATTATAGGCAAGTGAAAGAAAGAAAAGGTGTAGAGGGAGAAAAGTAATAAAGAGAAGCAGGATTGATACATATATATCTGTAATTATAAAACTCTAATCAGTTTAGTCAAATCTCAACAATGTTAGCAGTTGCTGATGCCGGTTATTCAACCTGGAGGCAAAAGTTGAAGGATAGAGGTGCATTATTGTTGGGAAAATAATGATGCAACCATATCATTTTTTTAAATATTAATATCTGAAAAAGAAAATGAATTTGCAAGATGATTTTTTTTTTTTTTGCTAAAGGCAGTGAAATTGGGATTTAAAGCTGATAATCATATCTTGCTGACACATGTTGAATGATTTTTTTCAGATTTAACCTGTCCTCCTTGACTGAAGTTTAAGCCAAATGTTTTGATTGGCTCTGACAAAGTTTGTCTATTGGCCTGCTTGTCACAGCTAGCATTATTGATTGAAGAAGAAAAATACAGATAACTCTACAACTATTTATTAAAGGTTTGGTTGGAACTATTATGTTTATAAAAAGGTACTATATATAATATATAATCTATATAATGGTCACAGAAAACTATCTGTGTGTGTGTGTGTGCATATATATATATATATATATATATATATAGATCACACACATTTTTAAATAATTGTAATTTTTTTTTTTAAATTGTTCTCACATCATTACATGAGCAGATGGTGGCTTGGATTGAGGAATTCAAGAGCAAAGTTCAAATACCAGTCAAGTTCGTTACATTCACTTATGTACAAATACCCTTGGGAAAGGTATGAATCCATATTTCTTTACTTAGTTATAGATTAAATAGCAGGATAGATAGGGTCCCATAGCTTTGGTTGGCAACCTACTGCAGAAATTCTTGTCAAGTCAATCATGAATAAAAATGAGACCTGATCGTCCAAGTGTGCATCACACAAAACATGTCAGGAAAGAAGGAGCACTATCATATTTAGCAAAAGCAACAAACTATTAAAAGGGAAAATTGAAACATTTTAACAAATAGTACTAAGTTTTTTTTGTTTTTTTTTCTTTAAATTCCTCATTATTTATCACATCAACCACAGTTGGGATCATGCTGTCAATTATGAACTTCATTGTATGTTATTTGCCAGGGATAGAATTTTTTGAATTTAGAGTTTTTCTTTCTCCTAGACCAGTTGCCAGCCACAGCTAGAGAACTCCCTTGCTAGTTAACCTATATCTTCTCATCATGGTACAATAAAATAATCTTTAAGTTTCAAATTCTAAAATATTGTTGGATGCTGTTTATTACAATCACATTATACTGCCAAACATTTGTTATATCTTCCTTCAAAATGAATTAATAAATTCAAGTCAAATTTAATTCATTTTATAATTTTTTTTTAAGAATTAATTTACTGAATAAAAAAGTGTAAGTGACTGATGAGGGAGAAAATTTATTAGCAACATGTTTTGTTGCAAGAAGGAACTTCTTCAAATTAATAACAGTTTTGTTGATGCAATCAGATTTATATATTAAAAGAAAAATGAAAGAGTTAGAAAATGCAACAAATGCTAGCTACATTGAAATATTAAAGATACAGAGATGCTTAGCTTTCAAATTTGAATTTTAACATCTGATATAACTTAACCTATTTCATCTAACTCTTTATCAGTTTTACTTTTATCATAGTCTTTAATCGTAATATCTAGATACACTAGATATCAAAATTTAAAACCTAAATGTCTCTGCATCTTTAATGTTTACATGTAAACTTTCACCAGCATTTGTTGTATTTTGCCCACATATTTTCACTATTTTATATCATTCAGTTAAGTGCCATACATAATACACGCTTAGGCAATCATGTCTCAAAAGAGACATGACTGACTGGGGAGAAGATTTTCCTGTAGTAGGTTGCCAACCAAGACTATAGAACCCAATCTGTCCTGTTATTTAACCCATAGCTGGAGGGAGAAGAGATGGATTAATATCTTGCCCAAAGGTATTTGTGCATAAGTGAATGCAAAGAATTCAACAGGAATTCGAACTCAGCTCTCCAATTTCTCATTCTGAGTCGATATCCACTGGTCCACAATGCATAAAATTAATTATATGAATAAAACTTATTGGTCTGCAGAAATTTCTTAGAACAAAATGCATACTAAGTGTTTCCATGTTGTCATTCACTTACCCACCATTAGATTGACATGTACATTTTTTATGTCATCTGTCATAACAATGGATGCAGATTGTTCCAATTTTTATATTCTTTGGATAATGTTATCTAAAAGATTGTACTAAATTAATCAAAATAAGAAACTTAGTTTGTATTTTAAATTTACATTACATCATCATTTTGTATACTTGCTTCCCAGATAGCTACAATCTCCAAGAGTTTAAATGCAACATCAGTTGCTATCTCTTATCCCCTTGACTCTCATACTTCTTTTATCCTTACCCAAACACCCCCACTGAATCTTCTTGTTCTCTTTTTTCACTCTATGCTCATGCAATTCTCTTCACACCAGTATTCCCATCTTTCTCGTCCATTCTGACACCCCCTGTAACCAGTTCCTCTTTCTCTTTGCTCTCCTCCTATGTAACCTATATGTAGCCCCCTGCACACCAGTGATAGCACTGCCTTCCTTGGGATGAAAAGTAATATAGCCATCCAAAGCAAAAACTTTTTTTTTCAAAATATGAACACTGCAATTTGAAGAAAACAAGGGTTTTCTAACACTAATATCATGATGAGTGCAAAGAGTGCCATTTTTGTTTTTCTGCTAAATAAAAACAACTTTCAATGATTTTACTGTGAACATTGTTCTTATTGGGTTCAGAAAAGACATGAGAATTTGTACTTCTATTTAGTCTACAGGTTTAAAAGTTGATGGTACAAAAGGTCAATAATTCATGTTAGAAATCATAAACAGCCAACTAATAGTATCCTAATCTTTCTGATAATGCAAAAGATATTGAAGTTTAGCACAACATGACCTAAATAAATGCTGACCTGATATTTAAATCTTTAGTCTGGATAAGTTTCATGGCACACACAAAAAGAATACAATTAAAAAAAATGTTAAAGCTGTGCAAAGAGAATAAAGAATTTGTTTTTGCAGAATGACAAGGCATAAATATTTGAAGAAAAGAAAGTGATTAAACATTGAAAAACTTATAATAATAGAATGGAGGCTTGTAAAAGAAATTTCATAACTTTTGTTTTTACCTGAGGAATTTAATCTGGCCAACACAACATTTCAAACAAACTGTTCTAAGGCCTATTTTTTGTGTATTGTTTATATGGAAAAAGTGGATCTCTTATTCTAACAATGTAGAAAGCAAAAGTGATAGCAAACAGAATTTTTTTTATCATTTATTGATTATGGATTAATTTTCTAACCCTTTAAAGTTTATTTAAAGTCAGAATATATTTTTAGATTGTAAAATTTTTTTATAAGATAATGTTTTAGTGATACAAATCTTACTAATTAACCCATAGCTTGAGGGTTGGAGAAGAGGTGGATTCATACAAATCTAAGGGTATTAGTGAGTATGAGAATATAATAAACCAAACAGAAATTAGAAATCTGCTCTGATAAACAAATCTGAGCAATTATCCATTAGACAATTTGGCATCCCCAAGCAGTCACTCATTGAGATACTGATCAGGCTCAATGTTGTTTAACTTCGGTGTTCATATGGAAAGCAGTGTTTCAACGTGATGTGGCCATAAATCCAAAAGTTTTGAAAATGTCATTTATGCAACATCACTTATATAAGAATTTTTTTCTTCTCAATCAAATATACAGCTTATCCCAATATATTCTCTTTGTAAAATTCTTCAACATTTTCTTTTGAGGAAAGAAGAACAATTATAGATAATACAAAATATACACTAAATATTTCTTTTTAGATTTTTTTTCTCAAATCACCCAAACTAAATATGGATTTGATAAAGAAATCAGATTTGAAAGTTATGTTAGTTCAGGGGTTAGAGTTCTGGTTTTGTAAGCTATTGATAAAATTTTTCTGTAATTTTGAATGTTTACCAAAATTGAGAGATAAAAGTAAGTTTATGATTATGAATGGAAAGTTTTTTGTTTTTTTTTAAAGTAGAAAGAAAAATTGTTTAACAAATCAGGATTGAGATATTTTTGTATGACACCAGCAGAGGTATTTCATGAGTTTCTCCAAGAAAAAAAATCTTTGATTTTATTACCTTTATCACCACTGATGAAATACCTTGAATTCCTATCCAATTCATTGCCAGTACAGAAAATAAAATTTGATAAATATCACATTTGCCATACACAAACAGCTAAAATTTTCTTAAATACTTTCAGGATTTTATAGAAATAATTGGTAATTAAATAAAAGAAACTAGTTTAGGTATCAGATACACAAATTGTATTTGCTACCATAGGATACTTCTCCTATAACAGTATTATAGATTGAAGGTAAGTACAAACATTTGTAGCCTTCTAAACATTAACTTACAGATACCTTAACTTACCATTCAAAATTCAAAAATTGTTTTTGTGCTATTAAAAAGATATCTGGACTAGAGTCATCTTGTATGAGTCTTCTTCTAAGTGCTGTGTCTCTTCATGACATTGGTAATCATGGCTCTCCACAATTTCCTGTCCTTTGTAGCTCCTAATAAATTTTGGTTATTTTAATATAAAACTTGAGATAAAAAACAAGATTAATTTGTTTTAATCAAAGAATCAACATGGGTATACAAATATTTTTATACAAATAACAAATCTGATTGTATAACAACTGAAGAAAACAAGAAAAAGGGTAAATTGTGGAGTAGATTGTCAAATATCAAATTACTGAAAAGCCATTTAAATGACAAGAGGGACTTAAATATGGGTATATTTTGAGTATTTATTCAGGACCTGGAAGGTTAAGGAGATGAGTTTTTAATTCTGTAAACATATTAGTACATCCCGGAAGCACCAGCTATATCTGTGTGTATGTGAGAGAGAGAGGAGAGAGATAAAAATACAGTTTTAAAGTATGCATTATTTAAGGGTAGAATTAATCAATGTCATTGAGAGTGTATGTAAATATAAAAATGGACATGGAGATCAACACCAAGCAGCATGAATGTATCATGCTTGAATGCAATCTTCAGAAAAAAAAAAAAAAGAAAGAAAAACTAACTAGTGGCAGATAATGCTTCCAAGGAAAGAACATTCTATAAATAAAGTCTTCAATATTAAGAAATAGAACATTTATTACAAAAATCTGAACTTTTTATTATTTACTATATAAAAACAAATTATAGAAACCATCTTCTTTCTTAGTATAGCTGTCATTTCATTCTGTATAAGTTTAAAGGTTTATGAGTGCACACCATGAACGTGGCCTATAAGCCCAGCCAGGGACCCATACCTGTCACATTGTTATTAACTTTCATTGTGTTTGAGTAATCTTGTTTTTTTTTTTCAGATTTGGTTAGGCATTGTGCTTTAAACACACAGATCCTATAGTGACGATACTTTTTATGAGCAATAACCCTGCTTGAAGCTTTTTAAAATAAAGAAAAACCTTGCATGAGAGCAATCCCACTCTCTGAATAATGATAGCATTTACTAAAAGAAATAAAAGAAAAAGTACATGCACACACAAAATAAGAAACCTGGTGTATGCACCTGTCATATACATGAATTTTTAGCATAGGAAACCTTTACTAGAGCAGTACAGGAATCCCTTGATTAGTGTGGCTAATGCATACATTAAAAGATATGCACTAATCAAAAACGCATTAACCGAATATAACAAATTACAGGAAATGATGTAATTTGAACCTCAAATTTTAGTCTCATTTACAATTAATTTCTAATTTGTGTACTTTTTATTTAAAAATATAGGTACATAAGAAGATACAATAAAAATGCTATGATTTTATTATTATCTATTTATTATTATATTTATTAATTTGATTTTTAATGAAAAACTTATTTAAAGTGGTTTGCTGCATGGTAATTCTTCTGTTCTTCATATAATTGACAGTACTGAGAAATTGTCTCTTCAGATTTTCCAAACATATCATAATCATTAGTATTTTAACCTGAAAATTTTATTTATAATATTATTTTCATAATAGAAGCATACATCTTTTATATTTTGATATTTTTTTAATAAATCAGAAATTTCCTTTTAAGACCTTAAAAATAAACATGGAAAAATATCAACTATTAATAAAATTTTAATAGCTACAAATATTCAAATATGTATTTTTATTATTGGTTTATATTATAAAAATTTATCTGTTTATAACCATTCATTTTTTTGGACTCTACTGTAATTACTTAGATAATGTAATACTTGACAAACAAAATAGCCATTTTCAAATTTTAGAAAATTCTTAATTGGTGATCATGAAAAAAAAAATCAATTTTCAATTACTATGGTTAAACTGAAGAATGTTTTAGTGCACAAATTTATGGATACAGCAGTTAAATTTTAGTATATAAAAATTTTAGCATGTAGAGTGAGGTTAATTACAAATATCCGTAGCCCTCAGCGTCGGGTTAAACATTAATTGACAGTTACATCAACTTTCTCTACAAAAATCCCAGTTTTTCTTTTTTTTTTGTGAGGTATTTAAATAAAAAAGTGAGGAGAGTTTTCTCTCCACTATTTATGGTATTAAGAGATAAATATCCACATAGACTTACTTTACTGAAGACAATATTTTGGAAAAAAACTTAATTTTGTTTGACATTTGAAATCATTTGTTTGACAAATGTATTATATATATATATATATATACACACACACACACACACACACACACACACACACACAGGGTGGTGAATGTGGAACTCTGAGGAGGGTGGGCACAGGGGCCCGAGAATTTTAAGAAGAGAATAGGGGCTAACTCAAATAGCATCTTCATTTTCATACTATACCATTATTGTATACACAACTTAGAAATAAGTTTGAGTATAAGTATGTTACTTCATTAAATTAAACGAAATAACTTTCCATTCATAGTACTGGAGTTCTAATCTCTTCTTACCCTCTTTTCCACTTGAAAACCCTAAAGAAGTTAATTTCAAAACAAAATCAAAGGGTTAATACTAACTACAATAATGAAGGAAAAGTGCTGAAGATAAATCTTACCAAAATCAGAGTGATCAGTTTCATAAATTTTTGAAGCTTAAAAAAGTGTGTGTGTGTGTGTGTGTGTGTGTGTGTGTGTGTGTGTGAGTGAGAGGAGGGGGGTTGCAAACCAGGGGCTAGCAAAAATTAGGGGCTGGGGGTGACCCCCTTCTGCCCCTCTCTGCAGAATTGCCACTATATATATATATATATATATATATATATTACATACATTATTAACTCAATTGTTTATCTTTTCCACAGAAAAATTAGCTTTAGAAATTGGCAAGAAAAATTTTATTTAAAATATAGAATTTCATACTTTACTGATACAGTAAAAATGAAAGCATAAATGAACTATCAAAATAACTTATTAAGGAAAAAACTGATTACATTTTAGTTCAATGTATAATGCAAGTTTTCCTCAAAATTTATTGACATTTAAATTTAATAAATTGATACTTAAAACATACCAAAAGACATTATTGCTTTTTGTTACTGTACCTGTTGGTGCAAGAGAACAAAAAATAAATAAAAGTGAAACAACAATGGCAGTGAAGGTGTTAAGAGTAATAATGATTACTACAATGATTACATACAAAAGTAATGGATATTTTATGTTCAAATGACCAATTATTTCAAGTGTTGAAAATGTCCAATAAAGTTCAAAACATTTGGTTAGGCACTCTATATATTACCCTACTTTTCGTCACTAGAAGAGCTCTTAAAATCCAAGAAATTGAATGAGGTTAAAAAAAAAAAAAACCTTGGGTAAAACCAGAGGAACTGCATTAAATGACATAGAAAGAAAGAAAACAAATAAATAAACAGAGAAGAAATGATAAACAAAGCAAAAAGAAACATACAAAAAAGAAAGAAATAGTACAAATCAATTTTTGCAATTATGACTACAAATTTTTTGTCCAGTCAAAAGATTACTTCAAATCCATTTCACATCATAATTTTCTTTAAATACTTCCAGAAAATGTTAAACTTGTACTTTCTCTCCTCTTTATTGATTTCATAGCATTTTCTCTGTACTTTTTCTTATTAGTTATTGTTATTTTCTACTTGAAAATAAAGAGTCCTGCCAAATCCAATCCAATAGCAAACCTTTTCAAAACATCTCGCTATGTTTAGTTGCTCATGTAAAATGGAAGCAGTTTGTTTCTCTATTTTCAAGTTTTGCTTGCTTTATTTATTTTTTTCCCTTTTAAATTATCAATTTGCAAAAGTCTGGTATGCCTGGCTGAGTATTTGGGATAGATCTTATTGACTAGTTAGACAAGCACCTGCTTACCTGGTGAGAATAAGTAAGTCTGAGGACCAGGTCTGCAGGTATGTTTAACAAACATGCCATAAAGATTGTTTTAAGAGGCCAATAGCACTTTGGATGAAAGAAAGGGAAAACAGTAACTTCCCTAAGGAATTAAATCAAAGCAAAAGAAAACGTAAAGACCATTTCCTTTGCACCCCACTCTTTTGAATTAAGGCAACAGAAACAATATACCATATTTGATAGCATTAAAGATACACAAGCATATTAGACACACAACTATTTTAACAGGAAACGAAAGATTTTAGTGTATTTCTTTATGATCTTAATGTTATGTTTCCCAGATTAGTGTTCTAGCATTATCAATATTTTCTTTCTTTTATAATTTCTAGTTGATTTATTATAGAAATATCAGTCAGTTAAGTAGATAGACTAAACTGTCGCCCGGTTCACACTTCACCCACGTCTATTGAACAGGTGAAGAGGCTCATCCCTTGTTCCCTGTTTAGGATGTGGTTTCTGGCTTTCTCTTTTCCAGTCTTTTCACTCTTATGTAGCTCCCTGCACATCAGTAGTGTTACCGCCTTGCTCGGGATGATATGATTAAAAAAAAAAAAAAAAAGATACATGGTTGGGCAAATCATGTCTTAAAAGAGACATGACTGACTTGACAGAAGATTTTCCTGCAGTAGATTGCCAACCGATCAGTTTTGCTATTTAACCCATAGCTGGAGGGAGAGACGATGGATTACTACTTTTCTCAAAGGTATTTGTGTGTAAGTGAATGCAATGAATTCACCTGGAACTTGAACTCAGCTCTCTGAGAAATGTACTGAGGCATATTTATGTATGCTGGATTAGCTGGTACCAATGAATGTAGCTGATACTTCGTTATGATGATTCCTTTTACAATAGTAGTAGTATTAATAATATCATTTGAGTATATAATATTATGGAGTGAGTTCAATCCTCACTGAGTAGCCCATACTTTCAGCCTTGTGCCACATCCAAGCTACTCTTAGAAAATCATTTTGAGCACTTTGAGGTGGTGTAATGGTTAGCAAGCTTGTCTTGCTAGAACAAGCATGACTGAATAGTGAGTCTGATCTACACTGGGTGCCCCATACTTTTTTGCTTTGTGCCATATCTAAGCCATGCTTAGATAATCACTATTAATATCATGAAGCTGGGCTAGGTAAAAGTGAACATCTGAGGTAAAAATTACAGCAATTTTAACTCTGTCACTTTTACCTAGATAATATTACTACTAAAGGAATTGAGCATTGGGGACAAAATTAGTCAAGAGGATGCTTTGTGAGTCAACTTAAAAATAATTAAAAATCAATTTACTAGACATTAAATTACATCATTTAGCTTACTCCATAATTTACCTTGATTTTCAGTTAGCCTGATGTATAGTTATAAGTGTTTAAAAATTCTAAAAATGAATAATATTTTTACCATCAGGTGGCTGAAGTTTGAATTCAGAGTTTTCCTTAATCTGGTTACCAACTATGGCTAGAAAGCCCAGTGTCCCTTTCATTTAACTCATGGCTGGTGGGAGGAGTGATAGATTCTTATCTTTTCCCAGATATATTTGCACAAAATTGAATATAATAAATTCAAAATGAAATCCAAACTCAGTAAATATATGTTTGAAAGTATGGATTTATTTTTTTTTTTAGTAATTTTTAATTTTATAACAAAATACATAAGCTGTGTAAATTTAAAGCAAATGTAAGCATCAGAAGTATATTAAAATATTTTGCAAGTATCCAAACACTTATTTCCCACTGGTGTATATTATATATATATATATATATCTTTCCTCCTTAGCTAAAAGGAGGGAGGGAGGTGCGCACACACACACACACACACAAATATATTAGTGTATTTGAGCAGCAATCCCTCTTTCATACAAGTTTTGTTAAAGGACTGACAAAGTACAGTGATTAAGCTTTTTATTTAATTTTTCTTGTATTTGTACAAGTGTTTTCTTTGCTGACACAAAGTATGTAAAAACTGTTAAAAAATTCTGCATAGCCAAACACTTTTGGTTATTCTTTTTTATATTCTTTAAAAAAATATGTGGGATAATTTTTATGCATATATCTAAAGTTATAAGAATGTTATATTTTCCAAACAGTCAGCACTTTGTGGCAGTGTTCATATTTATGTTATTGAGTGTTGTTTATCATCAAAATGTTTATGTTATTAAGATCAAAGTATTTTTGATTATTATTTTTTTCTTTTTTTAAATTTTTTAATCCCTTCTAACATGTTTGAAATTTTGGTTAAAAACCTTGTTTTTTACATGTCAACAGTGTAACAGAGCTAAGGAAATTTTAGCACCTTTTTTTTCCGGTAAAATAACATACTGATTTGGAAATTCTTGTAAAAATTAAATAATTGTCAGATTTTAATTAAACTTTCAGAACTTACAAATGAATTAATTTATTTTTTAAATTATTATTTTTAGAAAATATTGGTTAAATTCCACTTAATTGCTAGAAATTAAGTTCTGACTGCAAACTTTTTATTTGTTAAATGCAGAACTCCTTGGAGAACATAAATCATCTATTTTTTTTGTTTTTTCTTCAAACAGTTACTGCTTTCCCAAAAAATCTGCTCTGAATAGTCAAATAAAAACTGCAATAAAGCTATGACATTATTTAATTAGATAAGCTTTTAATTGCTTTTATAAATAATATATATTAAGGACAGTAAAAAAAAAAGAGAAATAATGAATTTTTGCAAGAATTTTCATATTTTTTAAATTATAATAATTTATAAAGTTTCAAAAATTTTTAAAAAGTTCTTCAAAATGTTGATACCGTTAGATTAAATTATTAAGTGAAGACTAAATCAAAAAGCTTAATACAGATCATCCCACATTAAAATTTTTAAAATAATTACATTTTTTTTTAATGTATATAAACATGCTTATTTTGAAAGTATGGGTGACTATATACAACATTATCAGAAAATAAGATTAATAACTAAATTAAAAGTTAACATTCCTAAAAGTTAGATTATATCTCCAACATTTTTAAGATTACCAAGTACTTAAAAATGATAAAAAAGAATTCACCTGTCATTATCTTAAATTATGTTTTAACAGAGTAAGTCTCAATAAACCTGTCATCATCTTATTAGTGATTGTTAGGTGATTGATGAGTAATGACATGTACATAAATCACTGCCAGTGTTTAAAAGTTCATTTCTCAACTTAAAGTAAATAATATTTGTTTAAAATCAGATTTTAAACCAGCTAATACTCCTCAAATAAAGTTTCAAAAATGTACATTTTATTTTTGCAAGATTTTTAATAAAGAAAATTATGTGAGGAGATGAGAGTTGACTAAAAAATGGCACTAACAGGCTGTTTTTAGCAAAAAGAGATTGGCTTCAATCAATATAATTTTTGTTTGAAATAAAAAGTAATTTAAATAGTAAATTTAATCCTTTAGCTTTCAATTAAAGCTAAAAATGAAAGTTTTCCATTTTTTAAATTTATTTTAAACCTCAAGTATTGTAAATTTGTGAAGGTACCAATATTAAATTCTTGATTCCCAAATATCTTTAGACATACAGAACTCCTTCACCTTACTTTATTGAAGACAAAATGTTATTAAAAAAAAAGAAAAAAGTAATTATCAATTTGGTTAAATATATTGTTCCAGTTCAATTAATTCTTACATGAATTTTATTGATCTCCTTCGTAGACTTGAATGAACAAATTTCATACTGAACAGGAACATGAGAAAAAAAAATTTTTTTCACAGTAAGTGACAATAAAGTTTTCAAGTTTAGTTGACTGTTAATACTTTTCCTCACACAAACAACTTTTTTTCAATCATTTGACACAAGCCAATAAGATGCAAAGGGTGACCGAGGGTGAGAGAATGAGAAAAAGAAAACATTATTAAGGAGAGAGAACAATAAAAGAACAAGAAAACAAAAGATAACAAATGACAATGCATTTAAATTTTTGAAGATCAAAGTTTACTGGAAAGCAAGGAACAGGAAGAAAGTTCCACAAGCAAGAGAAGAAACTGCTAGCATTGGACTTATAATATGAGGGGAAGAAAACATAAATAAAAAAAGAGAACAATAAAAGAACAAAAATTACGGCAGCCGATAACAAGTGACACTGATCATCAAGAATTTAAAAGTAAAGTTAACTGGAAAGCAAGAAGCTGAAAGAGTTCCCCAAGTGAGGAAAAGAAACTGTTAGCATAGGATTTATGGTTACACCTAGCCATTTTAACTGTAAAATGATGTGACCTTGTTGTCAATCTAGTACTTAAATTTAAGAAATCTAGTTGCCAAAGAGAAATGTTCATCAGAACAGTTATCATGAAAATATTTATAGAAAAAGCACAGAGAAGCTATATTACAGCAGTGATACAGTGACTGAAACTGAGATGCCAGGCCAGGACCAATAACATTGCATATTCTTTGTATTTTACCAAGAATCTCTAAATAAATAGCAGAAACACCAAACCAGTTGTGGCAGCAATTTGCAATGCATGGATGAATGTCAGACTTATAAATGTTTAAGATAGATTCTTGTAAGAAAAATTGTTTAGCACAGAACAGTGAACCAATTTTCCTAGCAGCAAACATAAGAATTTATTCAATATAATCTTTCCACTTCATGCCATCAGAAAACATTAGCTCAAGAAGGTACAAGGAGTCACTCTCCTGAAGGTTAGCATTCAAGATATCCAAAGAACGTGAACTTCAACATTCTTATTTAAAGTTATTCAGTAATAGCCATTAATACACCAACAACTGATCTAGAGAAGCCAAAGCCATATTTCTTATTTGTAAGAAGAACCAGTGAGGTAAGATGCTTAATTAGTCTCTAGTACTTTACCTAAAAGAGGTAAGAGACTTATAGGTGGGAGGAAAGGATAGAGAGTATGCATGAGAGGGAAGGGTAAAGCGTGCGCATGAGAAGGGAAGGGTAAAGCGTGCGCATGAGAAGGGAAGGGTAAAGCGTGCGCATGAGAAGGGAAGGGTAAAGCGTGCGCATGAGAAGGGAAGGGTAAAGCGTGCGCATGAGAAGGGAAGGGTAAAGTGTGCGCATGAGAAGGGAAGGATAAAGAGGGCGCATGAGAAAGATGGATAAAGCAGGCGCATGAGAGGGAAGGATAAAGCAGGCGCATGAGAGGGAAGGAAAAGCGCATGAGAGGGAAGGATAAAAAGTGCGGATGAGAGGGAAGGATAAAAAGTGCGGATGAGAGGAAGAGACAAAGAATGCAGATGAGAGGGAAGGATAAAGAGTGCATTTGAGAAAAAAGATAAGGTGAAAATATTAAAAGTAAAATATTTACAGAGGGAAAAATAGAAAAATAAATAATGTACTAAAACTCAGAAAAGAGAAAGAGCTGAAATTTCGTCACATATCAATTTGTTCTGGATTCAGAAATCTTTTTTCCTCTTTTTACATCTTTAGGAGTTGAAAAAGTAAATAAAAATAAAAGTTGAAACCAAAAGCTACATAAAGAAGAACAAAAAAATAAGAGATAAATTTAGAAAGTATTAACAAAAAAAAATATATAAGTGGGGAGAAAGAAAAATGAAAAAAGAGAAACAAGTGGCAATAGACTCGATTAAGATGGCTGTGTGATTTATGCAGAGACTTGATAGTGTCCTTACAATTCAGGAAGGATTAACAAAAGCAGTTGATGGAATTGTGGAGACTATCCATTACAGAAATCAGCCACAAAAGTGTAGAGTTTAGAGACTCGGCACGGTTCATCAATATATCGTTGTGACAGACAGAAGCACAAAATGAAAGAGTTGAACCCATGACTGACATTATGTAAGTATGGCTCTTCATACAACGCTTCAGAACAGGGGATGCATACAACATTCCCATCCACCTTCTGTTCAAATGATAAAGAGGGTAGAAAATAGAGCGAGAGAAAGAAAGAAAAGTGGGGTTGTAGGGTAATGGGAGGAAAGGTAGCAGGTGGTCCATTCTACTCAGCTATAATTGTTATTCAGACTTGAAATCCAACATGACGTCCTTATGGTAATAGTCTGACAAATTTGTGGGTGGGAGAGTAATAAATAAAAGTCTGCAATGTAGAGGAGTCATGACAGAAAAATCAGAAGAGGGAGTTCACAATAGTGAAGGTCTCCTTCCTTAATGGAGAGAAATACATCCAGAGAGAATGAGACAAAGAGAAAGATGGTGGAGGTAGAAAAGACAGGTAGGTGGGGGTAAAGGGAGATGATGATAAAATGAAAAAGAATTGGCCCAAAGGATGGAGGGAAAAAACAAAGAAAGAATAATATTTAAGATTATGGTTAAAATTTGGAGTTGGTCGTGGTGGTGGTGGTGGGGTAAAAACATGCGAAGATCAAACAAGCAAATGTGGCACTACTTTACTGCCTTTATATACTTACCAACAATAACAAAAAAAAAAGTATTTCAAATAAAAACAAATGCTTATAGCTAAACATAAATTTTTTCAACCACATAAGAAGAGAGTTATTTATAAATTTACACCATTAACATTTGTTTCAACACTAATTTAAGTTATCAAATATAACAATATCCTTTTTATGATCATGATAACCTTTTTTTTAACTTTTTCTTTTCTTTTTTTAAAAAGACTGAGTAAATTAATGTCCTTCAAAAAAGAAGACAATGCCACTGAAAGCGCCAACATGACAATAGCTGTTGCGGGGAGGAAAGAGTGATGCTGAACAATGAGTACTTATGACATATGGGGGCTGAGGTTCTTCCAGTACATAGGTTAAAACCAAACAATAGACAAGCTTGGTCGCCTTTCTCAATAATCCTAAGTAGTGAATTCCTTAGATCTGCAATGAAATGTAATATTTTGGTAAGGAATACACTTCCAGAAGTGTCAACTTTACAGCTGTTCCATGATGCAAATACAAATATTAGGAACAGTCACAAAAACTTAATTTCAATCTTGATCTATCAAAACTAAATTGATCAACTCTTGTCAAATTTCAAATCCTTCTATAAGAGTCAGATCTTGTCATCATAGAAAAAAAAAGAAGGTAATTGAGGTATATACATTCTATATGGAAAGCAATATTTGTTTTGGTTTTCTGATTTTTCAATACAGGGTTAAGTGAATTCCGACTTGAATTGTAATAACATAATAGTTGCCTTTGGTACATGTTTTTTTTTTCATGGAAATTTACTCTCATTTTTGGTTTTCAATGCTTCAAAAGAAGAGTTAAAAATGTAAAGTATAATGAACTTATGCCTAGTTCATAGATGTTTACAAAATTTCTTTACTTCAAGATTCAAATTATGCATATTTAAGAAAAACATAAAACATTTAAAATATTTATTTTCCTAGATGATACATTCAAATAAACAAATCCAAATGCCTCAAATATTGCTGCCAGATATGGTCTGGTTCTCGTGCTATTTATTTAATGATTCTTGATTAAGTCCAGAGAATCAGTAATATCATTGGTCCTAACCTGGCATCTCAGTTTCAGTCAGTTTCTCACTGCCATAAAGTCGCTTCCTTGTCCCTCATCATAAATACTTTCATTGTTCAGATGTGTTCTTTACTATGATACCTAGACTTTATGAATCTAAGCACAGCAATAGATTGACAACAAGGTCTCATCAATTTACAGTTGCATTGGCTAACAATTTCTTTTCTCATACTTCTCACTTGTGAAACACTCTTCCAGATCCATGCTTTGATCTTCAAAAATCTACATGCAATTTCAATTATTATTTACTGTCTTTCTAACTACTCAACTACTGTTTTCACTCCTTAATAATGTATCTCTTTCTTCTAATTCTTTCATGCCCAGTAGCCCCTTGTTAGTAACTATACTACTTTGCATGAAATGAATTTAATTTAAAAAAAAAAACTAATTGAATTTAATGTGCTGGTTTTGAGTGAATATTGATGGTTTGTGATATACAGTTATATGGTTATGAATGTATTAGTGAGCAGTAATCTAAAAATTTTGAAAAGACATCTAAGAATGGGGCTACTTCTTAAAATGTTAATGTTTTTGGAAAAATAAAATAAAAGTAACAAAACATTAACATTTTTTTTATAATTATTTTTTTAAATGACAAAAACTCTTGGGAGGAGCTTTAAAAAGTGACATGCTTTGCTAAGTTTTTTAAATTGCGTTTTTTTAAAGATTTTTACATTATGCTTTTCTGAAGTGTTTTTCTTCAATGAAAAAGTTGAAGGGTTTAAAAAAGTAAAGGAGATATATTTTTTTAAATGGTAAAGTAGAGCACACAGTAAAGTTTTAAAATTTTTTTTCTTTGAGAAGTTTACTTAAATTTGCATATATAAAAGAAATAGCAACAGATAAAAATATTTTAAAGCAGAATTAGTTTTAATTCCCTGTCCACATTTACCAATTTGATGAGAAATTAGTTATTCTCATGTCATAGATTAAAAAGAAAAACAATTTCTAACAGATACAAATGTACAATTTTCATAAAAAAAAGAGAAATTGGAATATCAGTGCCAGTTGTTTGTGTTAGATGCATTTACTAAGCTTAACATTGATACAAAACTGTAATTGCTGAACAACTAGTGAGAATCACACTCATTAGGCAGTCATAGTAGACTAACTAGTCAACACTACAATAGGTAGGAAGGTATAATTAATAAAATGAAAAATAGAGCAATTAAAAAGTGAAAAGAAATTAAAATGAAAAATACTTGAAATAAACCAAATATTTCTTTTACTTATCCTCCATATAAGTAAGTTAGTCATCTCTGCTTTGGTCCCTTTCTCACCTCTGTAATGTAGTTTCTCTTTGCCTCTTTTATAAATATTTTCATGGTAATTGTTCTGAAAAGTTTTCCTCATTGGTATCTCAACCATCACAAATTTAAGCACAGTACTAGATTGTCAGCTAGGTTTTAATTTTGTTGTTGAAACTGCCAATTGTAACCGTAAGTTCGATGCGAAAAAGTTTTTCTTGTACTGCTCACTTTTAGAAATCATTCAGCTTCTTGCTTTCCTATCAACTTTGATCTTTAAAAATTTAAATGCAATGTCAATTATCACTTTCTGTCTCCTTGAATCTTGTTCTTTAATTGTCTCCTTCTGTTTCTTTTACACTCAGTAACTTCTTGTGTATTAGTGGCTTTATTACCTTGGTTGGGATGAAATTATTATATAAGCTGCATAGTGGAGTAATGGATAGTGATTCAGTTTGAGAAATCAGAGAGCTAAGTTTGAATTTCAGTTGAGTTTGTTACATTCACTTATATGCTGTTACCTTTGGGAAAGATATTTATCCATCTCTTCTCCCTCAGCTATGGCTAAATAAAAGTACACATTCTGTTCTATAGCCTTTGGTGGTAACCAGTCTAGGAGAAAGACAACAAAGCCTGAAGAGGGTCATTTAGGGACTTGTAGTGAACTATCTGCACCAGTTCCCTGTATTTGAATCTCCCACAAAGTGTGGCTTGTTCTGCTCAAGCCTTCATCACTATAATCAAATCATGTTGAGGTAGTCCGGTTCTAAGACCGGAATTGCTGTACCCTCATGAATGATAGAATATATGTATCTAAATTATCCTATATAAATCATTTGATTGAAAGAAAAGTTGTCATTATCAAAGACAGTTTCTATTTCATTAGCAAAAAGGTTTGAAAATAAATTAAAAAAAAAAAAGAACAGGAGCAGTTTAAAAATCAATATCTACAGATTGTACACTTTCACAATAAAATGTCAATTAGTTTATTAAAAAATAAACAGCTGTCTTCAGAGTATCAGGTGCTAAGTTAGTATTCATATTACAATAACTCGAACATGTAAATTTCAGGTGTGGCATAGGGCTGCAACACTACCATTATTCTTAGTGATACTGCTTTAATTTCATTAACAGGTATGTTTTACAAAGTGAAGTTGCTAAGCCCACACCAAACCAGTTTGGGACAAGTTGTCCTCTTCAACTGGTTGTCAACCAAGAACAGAGCTCCATCTCCTCTAAAAATTTTACTCATTAAGACAGATTCATTCTTTTCCCAAGTGTATTAGTGCAAAGCCAAAGTAAAAAAAAAACCCCAAAAAACTTAGCCTTAATTTGAACTTGGTTTGCTGTGTTCATTTCTGGCACTGATAAAAGAGATGTATACTCCATTACAATAACTTGGTTTATATGAAGTGAGGAAGCAATTACAAAAATGAGTATGAAAGGCTCTTTGTTAAAGCAGACAGTTAACAGGCAATTATATATCTGTGAACTTGCATATGTAAGGATGGATCAATAAATAATCCATAACCTGACAGTTATTAGCTGAATTTTAATCTGAAAACTTAACTGCATACTGTTTGATCTTTGTAACCAATGAAGAAGCACTGGGTTAAGTGCAGTGCCAAAGGAGGAGATTATGTTAAAAATAAATATTTATTAAGCCAAATAAATGCCTTTGTCTACCATTAGGTAACAGATTTATTGACAAACTTATGTATGTTTACACATATACTAGACAGACTGTGTAACCATTGACTACGGAAAGTAAGTTTTTTTTTTCTTTTTTAAAAATTTATTGTCTATATTTCAGAGATTAGGTAGTATTTACATTATTCAGACCATTGTTCTCATCTTCGTTGCCACTTGTACAATGTCTTGGCTGCTGAATGCTCTGCCCGCCTTCAGGTGCTAGGAATTTTGAACCAGACTCTTTATTACAATCACTGGGGTATATCATTCTCATTCCTTGCATAGTAATGCCTTGATTGGAAGTCATGAGTTATCTCCCTCTAACCCTGCAAGTTACTTGTTCACCACTGCTGTAGCATAGTATTGAACTCTTTGGGTCAAGTCACAGGAACTAACCAATGTCAATATCTACTGGGCCATGAATGATATACCCCAGTGATTGTAAGAAACAGTTCGGTTCAAAATTCCTAGCTCCTGTAGAAGGATGGAGTGTGCAGGGGTTGAGTACAAGTGGCAACGAAGATGAAAACAAGGGTCCAAATAATGTAAATACTATTAAAAAGTCATTTATATTATGTTAAAGTATGTATCTTTGGTGTTATTATCCCAACATTTTAGCTGTTGTGCACTCTAGCTTTCACGAGGTGTTTGTTGATCCAGTTAATCTTTGGGGAATTTAAGACTGAATTGAGATGATTAAAATTAAAAAGAAGTTTGAGTGTAAATAATGATAATTTCTCATCCCAGAAATTAAAACAGAAATTAACAGTCTTTTGTTACTACTGCTCATGTAACAGAGCAGTGGTCTTAAGACATGAGATGTAGTTTAGTGACTTGAGGTAATGAGAGTTAAGAATTTAAGTAAAGAAGTAAAAATACTAAGTGAAAAAAGTATGGAAGATTACTTAGCCAGATTAGAATCTGAAAGAAGGAGGGCTGGTTTAGAAATATTAACCAGAACCTACAAGATACTTATAAGGAATGCATGGACAGGGTTTGAAGACATTGGATTCATACCAATATCATTAATGCAAAGGTTTAATGATGTACCTATATATATAGACTGGGTTCTTTAGTTTTGCTTGGCAACCAGTCTAGGAGAAAGATAACTCTGAATTCAAAACCTGAAGACAATCATTTGGAAACCGTGTAATGAACTATATGTATTAAAAATGTGTGGTTGGTTCTGCACAAGCATTCACCACTTTTATCTAAAATGTGTTAGTAGTTTGACTGTTCTAATATCTTAGCTGTTGGATCTTGATATGTTGAAGACAATGCAAGGGTCCATCATATATTTGAATTTAAGTTGTTGCTTGAAAGGTGGGAAGGGAGTAATGTACAGCACAGTATAAATATTCGTTTCTTACTTTTCAACAACTTCAATTTTCATAGGATGGTACACACATACACACACAAACATAATACAAATTTGTCACTCAACTGATTGATGTTATAGTCAGCACATTGACTCTAGAGTTTCATTGACAAACCTTAAGTTAACTATTCAGTCAACTCTTTAAGAGGTTTCAGTTAATGACTGCTAATTTTCACATTTTTCATTATCTTTATACTAAATATACATACACATTAAATTTTCATCTTTTAATAATCTCAGAAGAGCTGAAGAAAAAAAATATTTAAATTTGGTTCAAAATTCAGACAAAGCTTTAATGAAAATTTGATAGGGGAAAAGTGCTTTCAGAGAAGCAAAGCAAAGTATCTCATAACATATTAGTGATAATCCTCAATCTAGTAAGGAATAATAAAAAACAAAAAAAAAAAACAAAAACAAAAAACAAAAACAAAAAACACACACACACACACACACAGCACAAAGCTAGCATTTATCCCCCCCACCTCTTCTGTAGCACCTACACTTGACCTCACACTTAATTTGCTAATATTACATATATTCTCATCAGTCTCCCTGTCTCAAAAATAAACATTTACTGCTGAATGCAAATTAGCAAAAAAAAAAAAAAAAAAGGGCTGTGCACATAAATGATATAGGAGAGAAAATCCCTCTGGTAGAGTTATTAGCTTTTTTTATTCTTAAATATGAAAAATACTACTGGGATGATGTGAATGACAGCAGACAGAGAGACATTTGTGGAGAGATCCAGATAGACAAATGGACACACAGACACTGCAAATTGTCCAAAGTTCACACACAAGATAAAAGTGAAATGTAGAAAAAGGCTAAGTGATGTATACTGATGAAAATTATTTCCCAGGTTCAAAATTAAGAAGTGGTTATATTGTTTGTAAGGAATAGTCATTAGAAATGAGAAGACATTCATTATACTTTCTAAATACCTGAAAAATGTGTATGTGTATCTTATTTTTATCAGTTTTTTTTTTGTATTATATTCCAAAAGAGACATTATCATTCACAACTGAAGTGAAAAGGAAGTGTCTAAATTTTTACATGTCAGCACCTAAATAAGTAATACAATAAGAAGCAAAATTTCTTTTTAACTGTCACATATGAAATCAACAATATGGTCTTTTTACCATACTTTTAAAATTTTATAAATTCATGACTATATAAAATTCTTGATTAGGAATTGTAAATTTTAAGTGCTTCAATGCTACCTTGCTTTCATCACAGATACTCTAATTTTACTCTCATGAAAGAGAACACAAAATAAATCGAAAATATATTTAATTTATAGATACTTTCTGCTTAGTATTTTGTTTATGACATTCATGTTACTAAGAAATGTAAATATCACAAATCTTGATCTCACCTTAATAATGAAATACTCTGATGCAACAGAATTACAGAGTCAATGAGTAAATATTTTTTTTTAGTAAATAGATGTCAGGCTGCTTATACACTACCTTTTTTTTCTTATTTTGTGTTATGTTGGCTTTCTTTGGATACTTTATTTTAAAATAATTTTAAAATAGTTCTTTCTTACATGTGATAATGTGAATAGTATAGATAAAGCTACTAGATAATGAATGAAAAGATAATCAATGTAACTGCAAAATGACTAGTCTGTCTCGATTTTTTGGTCATATGGTTCATGTAGTTCCCTGTTTTCAGCCTTTCTGCTTTACTCATTGTTCTTGGGTGGGAGTGACAACACACAGGGAGCATCCAAAGGTATTTGATATTTCTAGTAAATTCATCTTATTCAGTATCTGGTTGGATGTTAAAGAGAGTTCTCATCACAGAATAATGTAACTGCCATGATTTGGTTAAATTAGTAGAATCAAGCTAGATAATTTTTTTCTATTAATTTTAATTATAAAATATGTCATCTGCTTGCAATGAAACATTTTACAAGCTTGTTTTTCCTAAGCCAGCTTTTAGGTGACATGAACAGATCATAGCTCACCCACAATTTCCTGTTTTTGCAGCTCTGAGCAATTTTTGTCTTTTGCTATCTCTTCTAATCCCTGTTCTGCCAACTATTTACACAAACTTATGCAGCAATTTTCTATATTTCTAAGATGAGGAAGTATTTACACTACATTATTTGGATGATTGTCCTCATCTTGGTTGAAAAAATTGCAATATGAACTCTGGCAAAAAATAGTTACTGAACATGAGTTTTATAAGTCCCAGAATTTCAGCAGTTGTTATTAAGGACACATGACCCAGTGGATATAGGTGTTGGTCTGTTCCAGTGACTTGACCCAAAGAGTTGTGAGTTCAATACCAGGCTACAGCAGTGGTGAACAAGTAACTTATAGAGTCAGGTTAGAGAGAGATAACTCATGACTACCAAAAGAAGCTTCGCACAAGGAATGAGAAGTATATATCCCAGTGATCGTAATAAAGGATTCAGTTCGAAATTCCTAGCACCTAAAGAAGGCCAGAGTGTACAGCAGCCGAAATGTTGTACAAATGGCAATCAAGATTAGAACAATAGTTTGAATAATGTAAATAGTGTAAACTTATATAGGTTAATCACTACTTACCTCTGTTCCGCTTACCTTCAAGATTCTGTGAGTATCAAATTTTTTAAGCCCTCTTTCTTCATTGTGTTCCCTAGAAAAATTATTTTTCTGATTCTAAGTATAATGCCAACTCTTAAATGTATAGGATGCAGAATAAATTTTTAAATTTTATTTTGGGTGAATGAAATATAACTTCAAAATCATTAAATATGGTAAATAAGTCTGGTGTAAGAGATTTGAAGCTCTGCGAATCTTCCTAAGCATAATGCAATAATTTACCAGGTAAAAGATGTTAATTTTCTACTTCTAGCTAGTCAGTTAAGTTCATAACACTTAATGTCAAGTGGTACACATTTGACAGGTTCATTAGTCCTATAGAAGATTGTCTTTAAAGCCTCTACTAATTTGCTTCAATGTATCTAGCTAGAGTCAGCAAACATCCATTTGCCAAAGAACTAAATTCCTTCATGAATTCAAGTCATATAAATAACAAAGCTCAGCAAAGTAAAGAACTAAGGAAACACAAAATAACTTTTAGACATTTTATAAATTGAGAGTTTGAAAAAAGAAAAGAACAGAAACCTGAAGTTAACATTGTTATTTTACCATTTAAACATGCATAAATATACAATGTAATGAAAACCTAAGACTTGAGAGATTGAAGAGACATTGACAATTAAAAAAAAATGAAAACAAACATAAGAAAACACATTTTATTAAATGGCCAAGTCTAAGAGGCCTGATCTAAGAAAAGTGGAAAGTAATGTAACAATATTCCTGTAAATAAAAGAATCAAAAATGTTCACAAGAAGGCAAAGGAAGGGAGATGGACAGAGAAGCAGACATGAGTGGAGGAGAAAGGGAACAGAAGACAGAAAGACAGGGGAAGAGGAGGAGGAATGAAACAGAAGAGAGACAGACGGGGGGGGGAGAGGAGGAGGAATGAAACAGAAGAGAGACAGACGGGGGAAGAGGAGGAGGAATGAAACAGAAGAGAGACAGACGGGAATAAGGGAATAAAAGAAGAGAGACAGACAGGGATAAGGGGATAAGGGAATAGAAGAGAGACAGACGGGGGATAAGAGAATAGAAGAGAGACAGACGGGGGATAAGGGAATAGAAGAGAGACAGACGGGGGATAAGGGAATAGAAGAGAGACAGACGGGGGATAAGGGAATAGAAGAGAGACAGACGGGGGATAAGGGAATAGAAGAGAGACAGACGGGGATAAGGGAATAGAAGACAGACAGATAGGGGTAAGGGAATAGAAGACAGACAGATGGGGATAAGGAGGAGGAAGGGAATAGAAGACAGACAGATGGGGACAAGGAGGAGGAAGGGAATAGAAGACAGACAGATGGGGAGAAGGAGGAGGAAGGGAATAGAAAGACAGACAGGAAGAAAGGAATAAAAGACAGACAAGGAAGGAAAGATAAATGTAAGTAAGCTGTGAAGACACTACAATCAATGATACTTATTTTTCCCTTCCAAATGGATAAGAATGTTATCTAGTATCTTAGTCTAATCATTTGTGAGATTTATAAATGACAAATTGCAAAGCCCAAATATTCAAAATTTTCCTTGGCACTAAATTTATCCAAATATCAAAAGGCTTCTTGAATAAATACTTTGGCATTGGTTATTTTAATGTGAAAAGTAATCCTGGTCATTTTCCAAATCATATAAATGCAAGTGGAGACTTTAGTTTAAGTCTTATATAACAAGGTTTTTAACACAACTAGTTCTGTAATATTGACTGTAGCCTAATTTCCACTGTTGAGTGAAGTTTAATCAGTAAACATTTTGCTTGCTAAGGTTATGAAATGTGTTTAAGTTTTGAGTTTAACCAGTCAGACATACACAGAAATGGTGAAAAGTTCACTTCCAAAATTCGACAAAATAATCAGTTTTATTTTGGGAGAAATTCTTGATTGGGCTAAGGACTTTTCTGTCCCACTTTCTAATGTATTAATATAATGTGATTTCTAATAAATAAAGTATATTTACCAATTTACATTTAATATTAGAATATTATAAAGTTACGCTGGGTACTGATGATCTATGGCATTTGAATAAACATTTTTCTTCTATGTGCCATGCCCTTGCAGGATTTTGTGATCATAACTTATCACAATTTCCTTTCCTTTTTAGTAAATTTATCTTTTTGCTATCTCTCTTAAAACCTATTCTGCCATCCATTAATAAAAACTTATGTAGGTTATTGGTTGCTTTTCTCTGCCCCTCTTGCTTTAAATATGTTCTGGGTTTCAAATTTTCCAAACATTCTTTCCATATTATGTTCCTTAGAAACTTTAATGACCTATTTCTGATAAGCAGAAGTGTCATTTTTGTTTTTATTTTCTCTAAAATTTTGTCATTGCTCCCATATTCAGTTAACAGTATCCACAGCAGCCTTTTGTAGAACCACATTTATGTTGCTTCAATTCCCTTCATCTGAAAGAAGATTGTACAACATTCACTGACATATAGGAGGACAGATATTATGTAATGTTTCAGTACTATTTTCTTTGTTTTTAATGAAGTGTTCCTGTTTTTTAATACTTTATTTGCTTTTGGAAGGCACCACTTGCTATTCTAATGCGCCTCCAGATTTCAGGGTTTAACTTTCCTCTCTTCTGTTAAAGCACTTCCCAGATATTTAAATTGTTGTACTTGCAAATTACTAATTGAGGATAACAAAATCAAGAATGTTGTCTTGTTCATTTTGCTGATAACCATACATTTTGTCCTCTTGCAATTGATGCTTAATTCCCACTTTTCAAGGAGTTATTGGAAAAAAAATGATATAATTTCTGAGCCATTTTAATGGAAAGAGAGTTGTCTTAAATGCCATCAAATACAATATATATATATATATATATATATATATATATAAAACTTATCAGATGAAAATGAATGCTCAAAGAAGGAGAGAGAGGGAGAGAAAGGAGGTTTTTTTTTTAAAGAACTTTTCAAACACTTGTTTTTATTTGTTCTCACATTTTCACTTGTTGAAGAACAAAGATTTACATTAACAGATGACATATTGACATTAATAACATTTGCATTTGGATGACAGTTCAGTTTTATTTTTTAAAAACTGAACCTTATGCATCATTTTGCTAAAGTCAGTGTTTGGAAGAGAACCAAAACATGTACAGATATTTACTAAATTTGACACAATTTGGTACAGACCATGATGTTCACTGACTAAGGAGTTAACAGATTAAATATCTGTTGGTTGAAACTAACTCACAGAAAGCTATATTAGATGAACAACAAACTCATTATCAATTACTTGCAAAACTAATCTTTACACAATAAGTGCTTCACACTATCAAGCAAATGTGTAGGTGGTATGATGGACAATGGCTCAGAGTGAGAAATCAGATGTATTGATTTTTTTTTTTTTACAGCTTATCAACCCTTTGTAGGTTATTTAAAGCCAAAGCATATTTTGAAATGTAAGAATATTTTTTCTTTATTTAAAATATTAGCAATGTTTTGAGAATAAGAATGATTTTTCTAGATATAAGTTCTATTATTTTTTTTTTTTTTTTAATCATATCACCCCAAGCAAGGCGAAAACGCCTCTGATGCGCAGGGGGCTACGTAAGAGTGAAAAGATTGGAAAAGAGAAAAACCAGAAACCACAACCTAAACAGGAAACAAGGGATGAGCCTCTTCACCTGTTCAATAGACGTGGGTGGAGTGTGAACCGGGTGATAGTTTAGTCTATCTACTCCAATTGAAAAAAAAAATAAAATAAAATAAAAAAGAAAGAGTGAAAAGATTGGAAAAGAGAGCTGGGGAGAGAAGATGGATTCATACCTTTCCCAAGATAAAATATTTCACCATATATAAAGTCACATTTTTCACGAATGTGATAATCACAAAGTTCATTTTTAATAAAGATTCTATATTTTGATAATATATAATATTCAGTATTCTAAGCTTTCTTCTTTTGTACCTAGACTTAATAAATATAACTGCATTAGTAGATTGTCAATAAGGTCTCATCATTTTACAGCTGAAATGGAAAGATGTAACAATAAATTCTATGCTAACAGTTTCTTCTCATGCATGTTTCATTTGTGGAACTCTCTTCCAGCTACTTTCTTTCCAGTCAACTTTGACCTTCAAAAAATTTAAATGTAATGTCAATTGTTATCGTCTGTTTTCTTAATTTCTATTCTTTTATTGTTCTCACTCCTTAAATGCTTTCTTTTTCTCAGGCTCTTGCACTCTGTAAACCTTTGTATTTTAGTGGCTTTATTGACTTGCTTGGGGTGAAATGATTAAAAAAAAAAAAAGAGGAAGTATAAGGGACTTCAAATAAAAAGCTGATGGACTGAAAAAGAATCTTTATCCTCCTGATTTGGTTTGAGAGTACACTAAGAAAGCAAGATCAGGTCGCATATATTTTTGGAACAGTTAAATTTAGAATGGACAAAGGCTTCAGAAGTAGTGGGAAAATAAAGGTAAACCTTCACATTTTATTTATAAAGGGACCAAAAAGAATTAAGAAATAAAAGGGAAGAAAAGGAATCCAACAGGAAGAAAAGAAATTTCAAGTTGAGATAAATTATATTCATCTTCTCAGTAAGTGAGGTTTGTTTATAAAAGCTAAAATACTTTCATGGTACAAAGTCTGTTCAGAGAGTCTAAAGTCATTTTGAATATCCAGAGGACTGGTTGTGCAGCAATGATTTAACTTAGCAACCCATCAGAAAAGACATTACTGTGCATGTTTTAAGATGCTTCCACGGGGTAATTGGTGAACTTGTATACTGTGTGGTTATTACATTCGGAGTAAATGTGTATTAAGTTTTGCATAAAACTTAAACATGCATTCACAGACTATTAAAATGATTAAAGTAGCTTTAATGAATGAAACCTAAATAACATTAAGGTACTAAGGCTTCAGTTGTAAACCTTTGAAAATATTCAAAGTTCTGAAAGGTTTTCAAAACAAGCAGAATACCTGCAAACAACAAAGGAAATTAGAAAATTTATTTCACAAACTTTCTGGAATTTATCCAGCTGTTTTGAATATTTCAAATGCCTATTTGTCATTTTCTGTAGAATTATTTTTACAAAACATCCTACCAACTAAGTCTGTCAGCCTCCCCAGAGTCCAGATTTGGACTGCTGACTTCTGGTGTTTCTTCCTAAAGCTAAAATTACCATTGAAAGTAAGATTTCAGAATGTAACTAAGGTTGAGAACATGACAAGGTAATTGATAGTGATCCTGAAAGTGGACTCCACAGACATTTTGAAAAATGTAAGAGGGCTGCAATAGGCAGGAGAGATCCAAAGATTAATATTTTGAAAAGGGCAACAGAACCACTTTCCAAAATTGGCTACTTTTTTGTTAATTTTAAATATAGGAATTATTTCTGGACAGACATTATATTTAGAAAACATTTTTTTTTTCATATATCCTCCTAGCTTTAATTAGTAGAGTGTGAAAAATTATCACAAAATGAAATGGAAAAGAAAATTTTTTCATTAGAATTTTTATATTTGGAATTAAATTTAGAATTCAAAACAAAGATACAAAATTGCATAAAGTAGAATTAAAAGTCCTGCCAGGATTCATTATTGGCATCTACAATCTTAACAATAGATATGCAGTAGACAGTGTTGATAGCAGATACAGAAAGAAAAAATACAAGAACTCCTACAGAAGGTATAAAAAGGAAATCAATTATAAGAAGACAGAATGTATAGTTGTCAACAAAAAGGAGAGCACATGTGAATTACAAATTCAAAATACTAAATTCAAGCAAATGCAAAAATTTAAATATTTAGGAAGTGTATTAACAGAGGATGGAAACTGTGATATCACAATCCAAAGGTGCATAGGAGTAGCAAAAGATGCCTTCCAAAATCTAAGCAAAGTATTAAGAAACAAGAAAATCATGTTAGAAACAAAGAAAAGAGTACTGAACTTTAACAGAATATCAGTCATGACAGTGAATACTGGACAATCTCCTTCCAGACGAAGAAGCACCTTGAGGCAACAGAATTGTGGTCCTACAGAAGACTGCTGAGAATATCATGGAGTGAACACATGAGAAAGACAAAGTTAAAAAAAAAAAAAAAAAATAGTTAAAATTCCTAAGGCACATAATGAGGTAAGAGAGCTTAGAAAGTCTGATACTCACAAGACATTGAAGGTAAGAACGACAGAAAAGAGCAGCGCATAATCTTGTGCAAATGGTTAGCAGAATAGAAATTAGGAGGTATAGCAAAAAGATAAACTTTACTAAGACCTACAAAGGACAAGAAATTGTGGTGAACCATGATTGCCAAGTTTCTTGAAGAACAGGGTACATAGAAAAAGAAATAAAGTTTGCTTTTGAAAAAGTGTTAAGTCCAGATATAACTAATTTGAATTAATAAGTTATACTTAATAAGTTTATATTTATCTTTTGTCTTACAAACTTAAAATCAATGTCATAAATGAACATAACATTTTAGTACCAGATTAACTAGGTTTATTTAGAAAATACAACAAAAATAAAATAATAAAGGCCAACAATTTTATTTTTTTGAGTTCATTCACTTTGTCTTTGTTCTCAGTGGGTGCATTTGGATTTAATCACAAAAGTAGAATAGGTATTTCCAAATATGGGAAGGAGTTTAAACAAAGTAGTGGAGGTGAAAGTAGAATGTCCAAATATGTTCATTTTGACCACATATTTTTACATGATGGCAAAAGGAATGGCAACAGAAGCTTGTCCATAACAAGGCCAGGGGCTACAATCATACCCACACACATACCATACCTAAGGTGTTCCTTCACCTCTTCAAGTTTCTGCCCCTCCCTAACTCCTCAAGAATCAATAGACGGACAACAAGAAGACTTGAGGTGCTGGCTTTCCAATATTCTTCCAAACAAACAACGAACAACCTCAATATAACTATTGATTTATACAAGAAATTGGACTCCTTCCTGATTTTCGTACAACACCAAATGATTATTCTAGCGTTGGCGGGGGAAGTAAAGTGGGTTGGGAAGAGGTATCCAATGAGAGGAAACAAGAGAGTCAAGATCAAATTCCTAAGAAGAAACTTAATTAGTAGTCTGCTTAGAAGCCAGGACATTTTGGGATCTATTAGGGAGGTTATTATTGTGATATCAATACTCCTTGATGGTCCAACCTATACAGAGAATCTGTGTCATCGTAAAAGAGGGTCAGGACCTGAGCAGACGTGTTGGTGTTCGCAGCAGGTTGACCCCAACAGGCTTGGATTGGGCTGGTTGGAGATGTGTTTTGGCAGAAACACTTCCTTGGCTCAAAATATCTTCAGCCAACCAGAGAGAAAGACACTAAGCTAGATGCATTTTCAACAGATGAGGAAACATCTTTTGGAAAATTTTGAACAGACCTATGTCTAAAAATATAAACTTGTTAACGAGTTAAAAGCGTGGGTGGCTAAAATAGAAGAATTTTAGCATCGCCAATTGGAGAATGAAAAGAACAAAGATTTTAAGATTATCAGTAACAATAATTGTAATATTCAGCAGAACTATTATTAATGTTTCTCGCATATTTGATAATACTGTGGTTATTTATATAAATAAAAAACTAATTTGAATATCCTTGATCAGCATACACCAACTTCTTTTAAATGAATAAATCTATTATAATATAGTTTTACTTCATAAAACTAATATTATATAGACAGAATATGTGTGTCACAAGGAAATATCAAGAAAGATTGCAACAAGAAACCTTATATGCAAAATTTTACGAAATCTGTTACAAAATAGATTAGTTCCGAGATTTTTAATTAATTTGTTAAAAATGGATACTCATATTTGATTAGATACTGTTTTTTATACTTAAACAGCATTATTTATTTATTTATATTTGCTGGTCTGAATAATCAAGAAATTATGTTAGGAAAATATGCGTCCTCCAGTAGGATTTGAACCTGTGTCTGATAGGGGAAACAGTCTTGACCCCTCGACCATGAAGGACTTAGAGTCAAACAATTATGCAATTGGTTATTCAGGCCAGTAGATATAAATAAATATACTGTTTAACTATAAAAAAAGAGTACCTACTCAAATATGAGTATCCATTAAAAATAATGTTTAAACAAATAAGTTAAAGATATACCAGAGTTAATTCATTTTGTAATGGATTTCGTAAATAAATTGTCTGTTTACATTAAGATATGAAAACAGAGCAGATATTAATTCTTCGAAAAATCAGGAAAATGTGTGTTTAAAAGCATTGTTTTGGGCTTTGCATGTTCAAGCTGTCAGGTTTGTTATAATCACATGCGCAAATACCCTTGGGAAAGGTATAAATCCACTTTTTTCCTCTCATCTATGGGTTCTATCACTAAAACCATTATTATCTCCAAAGAATTGTGTACAAAATATTTAGATTTCGACATGAAATAACCCATAGAAGTTGATATGTCGCTAAACAAAAACAATCAACCAACCACATCCTGCAAAGACTCAAAACATAAAACATTATCGGGATTAGACAAGTTACCATATTAGCACTTAAATTTTCCCAATTTTTAATATCTGTTATCTTAATATGTTCTAAGTGTTATAGACCTCACTCTTACAGCTAACAAGATCAAGATCAATTCTAATAAGTTCTTCATTAATAAGTATTCTTTAAATTGTTTTTTTTTAAATTTTTTTGGACAAGGAATCATTATTATTTCTATTTGAACTATTCATTGTTCTTATTTGTTACTATAACAACATTTTGACCATTGTGCCTTACAGGCTTCTTCAGATAAAATTCTTTATTTAATCTATAAAGATCGACTGTTCCTGTTCCACTTTTTATGTTTTGCTTTTATTTAGTACAGCTTAGCTATTGTTCATCCTATTTTCACTGAATCTAAGTCTGCACTGCCTGATCCAGAGGTTAAAGTCAGCTATTTAGTCATACCTATACACAGAGTGGAATGAGAACCTACCCTCACTGATTAAAAGAATTCAGTTCAAAATTCCTTGAAAGTTACCCAGATCAAGAAGTACCTGAAGAAAGCTGAAGGGTATAATGGCTGAAACATTTAAATAATAACAAAGATGAGAGGAATAGTGTGAATGTAAAAATGTAAGTAACTATACAACATCCTTCAGACAGTCTCCATTTCTTTTATTTTTTCAATTTATTTACATAGGATTGCAGATCATAAACTGCATTGATATTTATTGCATGAAGATATAATTCATGACAGTTAATAGAATAACCTATAATTATCTTTAGAGTACTTACTATAAAAAAAAAAAAATAAAGAAGAACTACTTAACCTTTAGTAGGATGATTTGAAAATATTTCTCGAAATGGTAACACATTATTTTTGGAATTTCATTTTCTTTGTACATTACGAATCAAATATTTGAGGTTTCAAACAACCAAGTATATCAATCTTTAATTCAAAACAGTATTTTAACAACACAATAAGATAAAGCTAAATTTAAATGCATGCATATTGGCTAAAAAAAAAAAAAAAAAAAAAAAAAATGGGCAGGAGGTATGGTATAGCGAAAAAAGAAGTAAAAAAAAACAAAAAAAAACGGGGTTAATTTAGTAACCAACTAGATATCACATTTAACTTAAAAGAAAAAACAATAACATAATCAAGGTGTTAATGTTCCACACTAATTCAAATAAAGGTTAGGAAACTCCTATCAATACTGGAGAAAGCAATAAAAGTACTGTTGTTGAGAAACCTATTTTGCTGAAAAATTGTTTTAAGAAAATATTTTATAAATTGCTGCCAAAAGTAGTACTAGCCGCTTATTCAATGAATAACTAGAAAAATGGCTATTATTACCACACAGAGAAAAAATTGAGAATATGACAACATTTAATGTTTAAATTCTTCAAGTACCCAAAGGAAGAATTCTATTCTCCTCATTCTTAATGATAACCATATCATATCTCTTGAATAAAAAACATCAAAAAACAAAAACAATCTTGCTTAGTCATTATTAAGAGAAAAACATATATATATATATATATGTGTGTGTGCGCGAGAGCACAGTGCGATGAGTAAATTGTCGCAATTTTATATTTTTAATTTTGTGTATACACGTCATTTGTTTTTGATTTTGTCAACTGCACAGTATAGAGGGCCACCATCTGGGAAACAAACAGCACTATGACACAATTCACTCTGCCAGAGATTTAGAAACGACATGCTTTACTGCTTTGCATTCATGCTGGAAGGTCCAATATGAAAATTTAAAAGTGTTTGGGTGTCAATCTGAGGATTTGAAATAAGTTTGATGAGTCTAATGGTAATTACAAAAGGTATTTGGAGTGATCATTAGTGATGGCAATGTTATGCCTCCACTCATCTTCCCACAGAGCATCAGAATCAACATGGAGGCCTATATCAAGTGCCTTGAGGAAGTAGTGTTGCATTGGGTCAAGAGGGTGACTGTTGAAAGCCCCAGTATTTCTGGTAACAGGACTCTGCACCATGCCACACAAGCAGAAGAATCCACTCATGGCTGTCAAACAATTTCTGTAGCCACATCACCTCTTACAGATAGCAACTCCCTTGATTATTATGTGCATAGTGCAGTTGAGCAACAAAAACTCCTTGTAATACCAAAGATAAACTGAAGGCAAGGATTATGGCAGCATTCACTAACTTAAACAAGGAGTCTGTCCAGAAGAGTTGCAAGAAATTCCAAAGTCATCTGGAGGCCATGGTTGAAGCCAATGGTGATTTTATTGAATAAATTTACTTTCTAGTATTTCAAGATATTTTTGTGTAATTTTAGTAAAAAATGTCAGTATTATTTGCTTTTTTTTGCATAATTAAGATAATTTATGCATTGCACCCTCTGTGTGTGTATGTGTGTATATATATATATGCAAACTTATCACGTTCCCTGAAGATCCATTTAGGTGAAACCTTGGTAGGTTTGTTGGCTCACTAGGTTAATTTATATATTATACATACATTTTTAAGTGTCTGAAAATCTTGTGCATCACAGACAAGCAAGAAAGTTACACTATAAAACAATCAATTAATTAACATATAATATTCCTGTTGATATTTTAATTATCAGTATAAGAATATCATAGATATAATAAAATTAATAAGAAATAGAATTTGTATGCTGTATGTAATCTAAATAGTTAAGACACCATACTCTAGCCAGAAGTATTAAGATAGCACATTTTCTGGTAAAATGAAAGAAAGTATAATAAAGAAAAACAAAATTTCAGGTGACTTACAAGTGTGTGTGTGTACTTGTACTAAGCAAAAAAAAAAAATCTTTGATAGAAATTGAAAAATTATATAAGGCTCAATTGGGAGAAAAGAATCTTTTTTAAAAGGATATAAAACATTATTCCTAATTTACTAATTTGTATCTGTAAAAAGGGGAAAAAAAGGGAACACAATATGAAGGAGAAAAGAGAAAAAGAAAAAAGAGAAAGACATTCCATTTCGTACATAATACAGTGAAGACAGAATATGTCGCAAAGGAACAAAATTAATGATAATCTTTTTATCCCCATGATAATTTTCTCTCAAAGGGTGACTCAATGGGCTGCAGGGTTATCTAGTTCAATATAATCATGAGAACATTTATGAACAAAACCAACTTACAAGCAAAAATAAGTGAACAGAATTAAATAGAATAAAGGGTAGTCTTTCAATGGTTAAAATCACAAAGTATTAATAAAACAATTAAGTATTCAAAGATAACAAAACAAGAAACCCCATATCCAAACAGCCTGGAATTTAGACATACAGAATTTTTTCAGTATAAACTAATTTTGTGGTCTAAACAAAGTTACACAGGATTTTATCTAAGACTTTAAAAAAATTTAGTTGTTATATATTATATGGATATAACAAACTGAAGGTATAGAAACTTATGCATTGAGAAGAAAAATGGACATGAGTATTAAAATGTCAGCCAACTCAATCATCTTTACTCAATTACCTTCATCACATTTTTATGAAATGAGCGTTAATACCTAATTTGTAATAATAATAATAATATATATATATATATATATATATAATAACAAGACCGACTCTGTACGTATCTAAATCCTAAAATTTTACAAAAGTAAACTTTGAGGACCACAAATAACCGGCAGAATCTAACTCCGTTATTGTTCGTCGCTATAAAGCGTTGGACAAGAGGGGGAAAAAAAAAGAAAACCGCGGAGTACCGACAATACATACAGTACCTCGCAGCAAAGAAAAAAAAATATATATATATGATAATGATGTATAAATATATATATATATGATAATGATGTATAAATTTTTATGTATCAAGAACAATTTTTAAGTAAAGATGTAAAAATGTTTTTGTGTGATTCATTTTGTTTTCCTTTGGTCCTCTTTCTCTCTCTCTCTCTCTCTCTCTATATATATATATATAGAGAGAGAGAGAGAGAGAGAGAGAAAAGAAGAGGATGTAAAGGAGTTACACAAAAATATTTTACACTGTCATACATCTATAAAACTTTAGATATTATATGTGTGTGTGTGTGTGTGTGTGTGTGTGTGTGTGTGTGTGTAAGATGGATAAATTGTCTAAATTACACAAAAAGAAAAATATCAATGACATCTCATTTTAACAGATATATCTACCAAAATGACACAAAAATATCTTGAAATGCTAAAGAATAAATTTATTCAATAAAAATCAGCATTGGCTTCAACCATATCCTCCAGAGGATTTCAGAATCTCCTGCAAGTCTTCAGGATGGTCTCTTTGTTTAAGTTGGTAAATGCTGCCATAATCCTTGCCTTCAGTTTATCTTTGGTATTACAAGAAGTTTTGTTGGTCTCTCACTCAACTGTGCCTTGTACATAATAATCAAGAGAGTTGCAGTCTGATGAGTTAAATGGTCAGATCTAAGGGGTGATATAGCTGATGAAATTATCAGACAGCCATGACTGAGTTCTGTTTTTGTGACATGGTGCAGTGTCATGTTTCCAGACATATAGGGTTTTCCATCATCCACTCTCTTGAACAAGAGCAAACTACCTCCCTGGCTATGGACCTGATTGACTTTGAGGGATTGTTTTCAATCATGACCTGGATCTCAGCAATAAATTCAAAAGTTCTTTTCTTATCCGAATGATAAAAATGAGTTTTCCAAGGTGCCATACCTTCATAATCACCATTAGACTCATCCAACTTTTTCTGAATCATCTGCACTCTCCTCAGATTGAACCCCCAAACACTTTGAAATGTTCTAGTGCAAATGTCAAGCAGTACAGCATGCCATTTCCAAATTTCTGGCAGAGTGAATGGTGTCATAGTGGTCTTTATTCCCCAGTAGACTGTGCTTAATTGACTATTATATACTATGAAGTCAACAAAATGAAAATCAAACAACGTGTATGCACAAAATGAAAATATAAAAGGTGACAATTTATACATAGCACTCTGTATAGCCGATTACTTTCATTCTCCAAACACACTCCTATGCTAGAGTGGCTTGCTAATCCCTGTTGAACATATCTGCTCAGGGACATTTGTGTTTGTCCACAGAGCCCATCTGCATTTTATACTGCAACTAGGCAGAATGGACTTTAGTTACAGTTTTTTTGAGAGAGTGCATAGTCTGTCATGATCAGTAAGTTAAACTAAGCGATGATGCTCAAACCCGATGACTTGTGACTTCATACTAATACAACCACTGATGGCTTATGAGCAGACCTGTTTACCAACTTCACTCATAATGCTTGGATCAACACATGCTATGATTTTCAAACACTTTCCAAAATGTGCTGAGATTGCCTCCCTAGACTGATATCATTTTCCTGACAAATCAACCATGCTGAGATTTGAACTTGAGCCTTATGGTTGGTAAGGGAATGTTCTAACTATTCACACACACACACACACACACACACACACACAAGCAATAAGAGACTGTCATGAGCTTTTTTTTTTATTATGTCATAACCATCCTCCCATCCTGAAATAAGCCAAAAACTTACCTGGTAACCTAGAAAAGTTATACTTTTTTTTTCTTGAATCAAAATTAGTGGGTGTGTTCTAAGAACAAGAGAAACACATTTTTATTTGACCAAGCCACATTTAACCCAATTATATAACACTAACCAGAAGTAATACATGAAAAAAAATATTCATCTCTTCAGTTTTCCACGTCTAGATTTACTAATATGAAGCAACACATGATTACAGTTTGATATTTTTTGAAGAAAAAAGTTTACTGAGGAAATCAAACAAAATGCAAATATCTAATTCACATGTTAGAGATCTGAAATTTCTGTGTGTGTGCAAACACACAGAGACAGTGTATCAATATGCAGTCTGATTTTGATCTGAAATTTTAAAGAAATACTGGATTAAGTGCACCAACAAGGAAGAAAATTATATTGAAAAATATATATTTGTCACAAAAAATAAATGTTTTTTTTTTTGTCATTGTCCTTAACCATATAAGGGGATGCTGAAAAGTTCTTAGCCAATTCCATTTCCAAAAATCTGATCAAATAACCATACATAAGATTTTGGAGGAAGGGTTTCTTAGCCAGGCTAGTTGTGTGCCCTTACCTACACATATATAGAGATAACAATGAAAAACTGCCGAAGAAAATAAAAATAATGCATATACTTTGGTACAACTTACCAATATAAAAATTAAACTTTGATTATAGTTTATGATACCCAAAAGACATAAGACAATTTGTGTTTGGATTACCCCAGAGATAAGACAAATGGTCCAAACTGTAGAAAATTTTTAAAAAGTTGTTTTTCTAAACCTGCATAGACACACACACACACTTTTTATATAAATAATGCTATTGTTTCATTTAAAAGACTTGCTACAACGAGGCAGTTATTCATTATCAACCCACTAAATACCCACCCACCAATCAATTGAATTAGATTCCTCAAAGTTTCTTTTTCCAGAAAAATACTTGTCTCTTATCTTTGTCTTACTTATTTTGTTTGCTTCCACTCTTAATTTGGCTTGTATATCATTTTTAATATTTTGAAAATATTACTAGAAGACATTATATTGCTCCAGAGATTTTTTCTTCATAAAGAGAAAATCTTTGATTAGTCTGCTACTATTGACAAAAACTAATCAAATCTATTTTTCTTTGCTTCTGTGGTTTATAATGATATCTTACATGCCATGAGTTTTATGGTATACAATATTTATGAAATTTGTAGGAAGCAATTTGAAATTATCTCTCTCTCTCTCACACACATATATATATATATATATATATATATATATATATAAAGAAATAATGGACAATGCTTTTAAATTATTAACCAGCCAGATTTTATTAAACATTTTTACTAGGCACCCATATTTGAGTAGATACTATGCATTAAAAATAATGTTTAATTACACAAACACAGTTGGACTGGCATAACGAAGATGAACCTTGACAAATCAAGCCTCCAACAGTCTGATGCAACCAGGTTTACCAGATCTTGCCTGTCTCAATCCCCTTTGAGCAGTGAGGGGGCACTTCTGGCCAAGTGAATGGGCTTCTCTATCATGCAGAATTGTCTACCAAAATCATATTCTTGTGAATGTCCTTGTGAAACTATCTTTGATTAATAACCATCTCCACCAGGAGAGAGAAAGGGAATAGGAGAGAGAGGTGACAATCTTGATGCTTGGATGTGAGCCCATGCTGACAACAGCATACACAACATTTTTAGTTATCCATTTACAGCTTCTTTTTCATGCATAGCAATCTTCAAAATTCCTATGCATTAAACAAGCTATAACTAAATAATTTTTTTACATTTTTATGTGTATTAAAAAAAACTTTAAAATAAAATTCAACACTCTTATATATGTAAGAAAAGGAATATACAAATTATATATTATACATTATATAAAATTTGGAAAAAAAATCTTATTCATTTTTTTTTCTATCATTTATCAGATCAGTTAACCAATTTTTATATCCCAACCAATTTTAGTTCCTTAAAAAATATACATGCAAACGCAATACATATATAATTGCCTATAGTTTAATCTGGCACAAAACCATGTTTGGTGCACCTAGTGAGGATTGAACTTAATACAACAATAATAGTCTGCTAGATTAATACTTCTGTAAAATGAGGCCCTCCTCCACATATGTGTGTATATGTGTTATAACTATACATGTGTATTAACTGCTATATATTTAAGAACATTCTATCAATGGAATTACCTGAAAATAGTACTTGTTCAATTTTACAAAATTTGGCTTTTGTCTAAAAATGATCTGTTCACACTAGAAGCAAATTTTCTACAAATCCTATCAAATCAATAGTAAGGTTGTGTGGCATGCTGATATTAATAGGGGTCACAAATGTTTTTGTGTGACATGTTTCATTCTTTAGGACTTTATTGGACTAAAGAGGTTTTTAAATTGATTACATATATGCACAAAGGAAAGGGGATTTTTATGAAAATTTTATGTTTATTTTTATTAAATATATGTTTTGGATATATAATTTAGCTGATTTAATTTAGTTTCTTTTTCCTTAGGCAGTTATCACTTTTGTTATTAATATCCCACACTGATAATAGAATATCTACATTTAATAGATTTTCTATTATCCTAATATGAAGTATTTAATAACAAAAGTGATAAAAACATAAGCAAAAAGAAACTAAATGAAATTGACTAGACTATATAGCCAAAATACACACATATATATATATATATATATATATATATATATTAATTTTCAGCATCCCTTCATGTGTTTGTACATCAATGCAAACATCCCTTTAGTCCAATGAAGTCATAAAGTACAAAATATGTCACACAATAACTTTTCCCTAAAATTGTTGATACACACTTGAATTCAAAAAGTTTGAGGACACCTCTAAATTTTTAAATTGGCCCCAAACATCGTTGTTTTGTACTTTAAATAAGAGAAAATGATCATAAATGGTTAAAAAAAGAGACATGACTTTTTATTGAAAATTTTATTATGGCAAAAAGAAAAACATTTTATGATAAAATTTTGCTCTTGTCAAAATGTCCCCTTTTAGCCTTGATTACTGCAGCACAAATTTTTGGCATTCATTGCTAAAGTATATGTTTCATAATTGATCCCATTCTTTTTTTCAATGACTCTAAGAGATCATTTTCACCCCCCCCTTTCACTAAAGTTGATCTCATACTAATTCCAAATGTGCATTCAAATTTTTTAACTATAGTGTATAAAAATGTATATATTGTTTTTGTGTGTGTGTGTAATTATTTTTACCTCTCTTAAATCAAGAGAAGATTTTTACATTTTTGCCAACATATAATAAAAGTAAAATTGTAACAATGGCCTCTGCTTAACTGATGCAGCAGCACAGCCCTAAAAAGACAGAAAACAGAGGAGTAACCTTATTTACAATTAATCTATCAATGTTGATGGACTTTGTAGAGATTAGTAAACAGAATGACATATCAATATGTATGACAAGCTTAGTGAACAATAAACCAAAAGAATAAAAAATAAAATAAAAAAAAGCATTTGTTTAACAAAGTAGAAGATTCAGTTTTGTCTCATTTGTAGAAAGAAGTTGCAGTGATATTATGATTTACAAAAGTGTTTATAATCAGAGGAAATGCAGGCACATTTGTGATTTTAAGAATGGATTCAATAGGTTGGAACCTCTGAATAAGGAAAACTTATCTCTTTGAATCATGACAACTGAACTGGTTGTCTATTATCTAGATTTAAATTGCACACCCATAACTTGAGGAAAAAATGGTAGAGGATTTGGAGCTGTTTAATCATGTAAGGTTGACTGTACCCAAGCTTTATAAAATGCTATTTTTATGCTATTGAAAATGAAACGGCATCAATTGGTGCAGCTGAAACCCTATACTCCTCAAAAAGTTTGCAGGTATATATTAAAAAAAAATATATATATACTCAAGTAAAATGGATTTTTATCTATTGTTTTACTTTTTTACCAGTGCAGAGAGCTTGTTTATTGTAAAGACTGTAGGTAAGCAATAGTACTGTTAACTGAATTAGTTACTTATTGAGTGTGTGTATATTACACATAAAGTGTGCTGAAAATTTATTTGCTTGACCAAGATGAAAAAATAACTGATTCAAAGATTTGAGATATTACCAAAAACTCTTGATAAATAGGATATGAAGACTGTGTGTGTGTGTGTGTGTGTGTATATATATATATAATGATTACATAGAAAGATTGCTGCAATTCTATGTCCATTTTTACAAAGACATCAACTTGACAGATTGTTGTTTATAATATCTTTGACTGGATTTGTCTTCTGAGGCCACAAGTATATTTACAGAGTTCCCAGGATTCATTGTTACATACGAATAATTTCTGTATTGGTATGTGACAATCAAATATGACATTTAAAGAAAAATCACAAAATCACAAATGAAATGACAAGTGTGAAAACAAATAAGCAAGTCAAATTTGGTGATGTAATGGATGTGTTTTTTTTTTTTTTTAATGTACTTTAACAATCTAGTCTGGCAGATTATTACTACTGCAATGCAATCAATCCTCATTATATTCCTCACACTTGTAGCTTCATCATTGTTTAACACCAGTTTCCATGCTAGCAAGAGTTGGATGAGGTCTTCTTGATGGTTCTTTTCCAGGTTGCTCTCTTTTGTGAAGGCCTGACAGTAATCTCAACTTTCTTAAATTGTCATAGATCAGCTGGGTTCATGTTTTACATGGTCTACCTATTCCTCTTTGGTCATCAACCTCAATAAACCTACAATTGCTGACCAAGCTTTCTATGTTCACCCTCTCAACATGCCCTATCTGTTATATTGGCAATACCCAGCCTATCTCTTAACCTCTTAACTCATCTGAATCATTTTTTATCCATAAGACTGACATTTGTGCAAAAAAAAAAACAAAAAAAAAAACAAAAAAAAAAATAGTATCATTTGGTTCACACTCCTCTTTGGTCTTTTAAATAGGAGTAGACGTCTGTTCCTTATTTACTGTTTATGATTGTGTTTCCAGTTCCTTCAAAAGCTTTTTCATTCTCTTTCATTCCCAATAACTCCTTGCGTCTTAGTGGTTAAGCAATTCTTTCAGTCTCTCCTCCTTCTAAATGCCATGTCCCTTCAGGATATCAGTGATCATAGCTCCACACAATTTTTTTTAATTGTTTGAACAACCATGCAGTCTTAGGAAAGATAGTAGAACAGATTTTCATTGCTTTCTCCATGGTTTGAATTTCAAAGTTTGTCTTTCTTTTAGCTAACTTGCCACCATGTGCTAGAGAGTTTAGTTTATTATTTAGATAGGGGTGTGAAGAAATGAATTCATGTTTCCATGGTTTTTGTGTGAATGTAGCATTAACTCTGAATTTGAACTTGACTGTCAGATTTTTGTGTGAATGTAGCATTAACTCTGAATTTGAACTTGACTGTCAGATTCCATATTGATAATAGTTACATTACCTGCACATCCTTAAATATTCTTTTTTATTTTGTGCAGATTTTTAGAATTTTCGATTATAAACAATTTATAGATTTTGATTAAAACTGTTGGGGGAGAAAAATAAAAAAATGAAGCTCTTACTTAGATTCTCAGAAATTAAATAAAAATCAACAAAACCTCAATAGATTTACTACAGAAGGTGGAATTTATTTAGTGTTGATGCGCAAGTAATAAGTTTATTTACTAAGACACCAGCTTAAAGCAGGATTAATTTGAGAATTTCACACCAGTTCAATAATCCTTAACCTCATGAAATACAGTTGCACACAAACACACATTAATTCTTATAGATTTCAAATTCAGCTTGTTTTGTTTTTGAAAGAATGGTAAATTGTTAACTTTTGTTTTGTATTCCAACAATAAAAATTATTCATGTTTGTAGTTCATCATATGCTAGCTTTCAAACAGACATCAGTATTAACTGCTAATTTTGTGTTCTTTTTGCTTCATTTTGGAAAACAACCAAAAAAATAAATTAAAAAAAATAACTGAGATAAGCCTTTTAAATTGTTCCTATTTTTGCTGTTCTAAATTGTTTAATTTAAACCAAATTGTTTTAAAACTTTCATATTCCAACTTTGATAAGGTTAGAATATTAAAGATAAAATACCCAAATATATATATGACATACACATTCAGCTGAAAGATTACATTGAGGTTTGAAACTGATAATCACTATGCAGTTTTAATTCCTTTGCTCACACTACCTATATATTTCAATTATTATTTTTGCTGAAAGTGAGATGTAGTTTTACTTCCCTAAATTATTCAACTATCCTGTTATGCTACTTGCAATGTGTTGATATTATGTGTAAATTATATTGCTCTGCTCTGTGTGTGTGTGTGTGTGTGTGTGTGAATTTTTTTTTTTTTTTGTCAAGCAATTCTTCAAAAATATACTTTTCAAACAGGTATCTTATAGGTTTGCAAATACAGTGTGCACCCAATCTTCTTGAGTGTCAATCAATGATTAATTTCTCTTATTAAGTCATTCATTAGTTTTGGGAGTATAATCTGTATAAAACTTCTACTCTTGTGGCCCTATGCCAGATTTACCTAAGTTTAGTAAATATCAATTTCTTTTATTATTAAATCTATCTTTAGCATTGTTCAAACATGTGATTTTATCAAATTCCTTGAAACAAGTCTTAAGGACAGAAAAGAATTGATTTTCTGATGGCAATTTATTTGACAGTTGACTTTAAATTCTTTTCATTTCAATCTCAAATAAACTTTCCAGCATTAAATGTTATTTTCTTGGGAGGAGGGTGCATTCCTTTTACTGCATTGCACTTTCTAAATATAACAATGGAAATGTCTCTCTTGAATAACCCCTTCTTGCAACTCAGTTGTATGCAGCTATTGAAGTGATAATATACTTCTTTTGATATGATATGTGTTATGCAAAATTTTCAATTTCATAAAGGATCCAACTATCGTATTCCCATTTTAGGTAATTGTAAGCTAAAATCTTCAATTACTGGCCTTGGGAATAAGTAAGGGATTGAAATTTGAAGAATGATAATTCATAAAATGTGAAAATATAAATGAAGTTCGAAGAAAACAACATATGGATTTTCTGAGAAGATTTTAGTACACATACAATATTAATTGAGAGAGAGAGAGAGAGAGAGACCCCCCCCAAGCAAAAAAAAACAAAACAAAACAACAACCAATTCTTGAAGCCATATCAGAAAAATAAAAAAAAAACAAAACTAAATATCTTAAGGGTGTTAAATGTAGAAGGAAGTGCTGAAAAAGGTTTTTGTTTCCAAGATTCCAAAACAAATTCTAATCTCCTATTTTGGAAAGCGGGCTTCAGTTCCCTCTTGTATCTAAGAGCTGATAGAAGATACAGTGGGGAATTTAGCCTGTATATCACCTTGTGCATTATTTCATCAAAACACACTAATGCTACAATGCATTACCATACACACAATACAACATCCAATATTTTTGCCTTTCAAAGCACATTTTTTTGACAATGGCTGAAAGTGATAGATCTAAAGTTTTTGAACAATACCTACACTCATTGAATCTAGACATGCATTATCTTGTATGTAAACAATTAAAAAAATATATCTTTTTTGTCTATGGTTTTTAACTAAAGGTGTCAAAATAAGTGATATGATGGGAAAAATAAAAATACTGAGCATTATAATCAGTATTATTCACATTAGAAGCAAACCAAAAAAAAAACAATTTTGCTTTGTTCATGAAAATATATTGCACAGAATTTCCATATGTAATTGTAGATCTAAACTTATTTATAAATGGAACTTTGTCTGTGTATGTGTGTGCGTCTGTGTGTGTCCATTACCTATAGACTCCGAAATGGCTAAACCGATTTTCTTGAAAATTTACACAGTTGTATTATAAGCATCTGCAAGTGTTATTAGCTAGGTTTGTGTCGAGGTACCCCCGATAAATATCAAAAATCGATAATCGAAAAAATCAGGTTATTGAAGGAGTGGTTTGATTTTAATCAAATTTGATACACTCATAGACAAAGACATAAGAAACGATATTCAGAAGTTTCAAGGAAACAAAGTTGTAACAAAGATGAAACAAAGTTGTAAAATTGTGTTACACCAATCTTGGGAGATTTTGCCAGTTTTTGAAATCTTAGCTTTTGTCTAGGCATATTGGTGCTAGTGAGAAAAATGTAACGATCTCAGTCATTGAGTAGGGCATATTTCATGTCTAAAAGTATGTTTCAGTTTGTTTGCAAAAAAAATCTAAAAAATCACAAAGATATACAATAAGTAGACAACAAGAAATGTTCTATAGTCTACTTGTGTAGTGGTTTAAAGCAACACAGGTAGGATCAGTTATCAAAAAAGAGTATTAATTCTATTTATTTTTAAGGGAAGAGAATTGAAAGGTTGGAGTTGATCAAGACAGATTAATTGAAGATATTTGTTGTTATTATTGTTGCTGCTGATGATGATGATAGTGTTTTCATATGACATCAGGATCACAGGAGCTTAAATAAAGCACAGAGTCTACAGAGGTAAAAGAAAAAAAAACAAAAAAACAAAAATGTAGAACTGTTTGCTTGTGTACATACGTGCCTGTGTGTTGAAATGGTATGGCTTTAAACAGAGGATTATTCCAAACTTAGGAAGATTACAGAATTAATACTGTTAATTTCAGGACTAATCCTCTAATTTGCCAAGAGGCGGCTATTCTTACACTCAGACAGAAGATTCGACAGCATTGCTAGCAATAAAAAGGAGAATAAAGCACTAATTACTGTATATGGTGGCATATTGGATACATGGGCATATATAAGACATTCCTATGTTTCAATAGAGAACACTTAGTATATACAAGTGGTTTATATGTAACATCTGCTTATGGCTTATTTCAACATCAGAATGCAAGACTTGTTTAATTTTACTGTCATTTTTTTTTTTTTGTAAAAGAATCCTAACAAATGATCAAATACAATAACTAAAAGAAACAAGAATAAGAAATTGATTTTTTTAAAAATATTTCTTTTTTTATCCTCTATTTAGCCATACCACTCTCAAAACAAGTCTGAAGATAGAAATGAAATTTAAAAGCTTATTTTCAACTTATAAAAAATATAACTATTTTCTGAATCATCAATTTCAAAATTGTCTCAACATGATTTCAAGTCTCATATATGTACACCATAACAGATTTTATTATGCAAGTCAATGTTTTTACAAAATTGGTACTAACCAACTAATGTTGGTAAAATTTCCAGGATATACTTACATGGATGGATATAATAATGAAAAATTTGATTAAATTGTCAAAAGCTTATTTTTTTTTTTATGTTTGTTGTTCTAATATTAGTAGTACTTCATTTTTTTTTTTTTTTTTTTTTACAGATAACATTTAAAAAAGTTTATTAATAATCAACAGTTAGGACTATTTAAGAATTTTAAGTGATCAACTTCATCTTATGCTTCCGGAACTGCTGAAAAATGCTATCTTTCAGGACGATAATGCATCCATTCGTACTGCTAAAGTTGTAGCTGAATGCCATGAGGAACATTCTAGTGAAGTAGAACATCTTATCTGGTCACCACAGTCCTCAAATCTCAACATCAATGAACACTAATAGTTCATTTTAAAAAAACAAGTGAGGAGTCGCTATCCTCCACTATCACCATTGAAAGAATTGGAGACTGTTTTAGCTGAATAGATAAAAATTTCTCTGGAAACAATTCAAACTTTGTACAAGGAAATCCCATGCAGAATTCAAACCATAATTATTACCAAAGGTGGTTGTTTCCTATTGAAATAAATTTGCTTGAAATTTCAGAGTGTTTTTATTATTTTGTCCACCCCCTGTCTATGAGCAATATACTCTTAAGTTTTGGTTTATTATCTATCATTATTAAAAATACTGATAACTTTCTTTTTTTGTTTTAAGGGACTAGGGTCAGGTCTTATGCAAAGTGAAGCATAAAGTTTTATTTATAAATAAATTCAAATGATAAAGGCCATAGAAACACATTTGATTTACACAATATCCTACACACCTGAATAAATTATTATATTACTTTTGCATGTCATTAAAGATTCCTTGACATTCTACAACCTTTCACCAATCCTTCATTCTGATTTTATCTTTTCTACAATTTCAACTTTAACATTAATTGCAGCATTTTGTATTGCTTACTAGAGATCTTTGCTGGGAAAATTGTTTTCCATTCTCATACACACCACTTTTAATGATAAAAAACAAGTTTTCTATTCAATTGATATCTATAGAGGCTGGAGACTATTAATTTGAGGTCGTTGAAACTACTTAAAGGAAACATTGGTTCCTGTATAATCATCAAAGTTAAGCAATGTCAAGCCTGGTCAGTACCTAGATGGGGGTTCACTTGGAAATACCAAGTGCTGTAAGCTTAGATGTGCTGGTGGTGTAATGGATAATAGCTTGGAATTGTTAATCAGAGAGCATAGTTTCAATTCCTGTTGAATTCATTATATTCATTTAAGTGCAAATGCCCTTGGGAAAGGTATGATTCTCTCACCAGCTATGGGTTTATTAGCATTTGTATTATTGAATTATTATCATCACAAGAAAAAAATTCAAAAATATTTTCTGGTTTTAAATAACCTGTGAAGGATTGATAAGCTATAGAAAATGAATGAATCGATCAATTATTAGTAAAGGTAAGCAATAGTCAGTTTTGTATGATGTGAAAGATCATTGTTGTGCATTAATATACTCTTTAGCATACAGCTTCTTGCTTGTGATCTATACCATTTAAAATGCATCTTGTCTAAGAATATTAAATAATTCTTAACATTTATTGTGATATTACTGTCAAATTTGAAGGGACATATAATTTTACTGTTTACAATACTAACTCCAAACATTATTTCTTCATTTATTTTCTTGTCAATCACATGTTGGTTGACCAATTCCATGATGGACCCAACCTCTAACCCAGACACCCAGTACATTCAATACAGCTTTACATTTATCACTAAAAATGAATGCTGAGAAATCAGTTTTCATTTGTTTCTTTTTGTGATGCTTAATTAAAAATTGTGTTTTGTTTGCTTTCCTGTCTTTAATGTAACTTTTCTCTTTATATTTGCAACATTAGTTTCTGCAAAATATTTTCTTCTTGGTCACTTCACTTTTCTCACTTAGTACTCTTAATTTTTCTCAGATCTCTTAATGACTTTCTGAAAGTCAATTATTTTTTGTCAATGTTTTCAGTTGGTTTTGTTGATTTTTCTAAGATCGATTGAATTTTTTCCTCCTACAATTCCAATATTGTTCCCAACACTCAACATCTTGTTTCTCTTTTCAAATTATATATTTCCTATGATAATTTTTGCATATCTAACATTAAAAAACAAATATCAATAACTATACAATTGTATACATTTATAATATGATGAACATTCCTACAATTGCATAATAAAATCTCACATAAATATTTCTAATAAAAACATATTGCAAGTCACATGGTATATTTATCATAAAAAGAGATAAGTATATCCTAAAACTTTTTACTAACATCAGTTGTTTAAGACTTTTTCCTGTTTTTACAAGAATGTTCATCCTGTATAAGGCCTAAGAGCAATTTGAATTACAGAGTAAGAGAAAATAAGCACAGATTATGAGGATATAGTGGGGAAGACAATGGTTAACTCTAGATTTGAAGAGATTAAAATTGTAGTGCTTGTGTGAGGAAGCAAACATGGTTCATGGGAAGAAGCTGTTTGGGGTGTAACTTACATGACACCAATGGAATATGGAGAAAATGAGGGTGGTTTTCTATAATGTGTGTGGCATGGTGGGTCTTAGTCATGAAGGTTAGAACTGTGGAACTAAGCAATGTAGTTTGAACATTTTTCATGGAAGTAGAAAGACACTTGCAACATTCTGTTTGTGAGGAAGTGGTTGTAGGCAGGAACATAATTCATCACCCACAAGGCTGTGAAGATTAATTTATTGTGAAAACATTAACTGGCATAATAAAACATGTTATATAAAAATATCTTGAAACTATCATGCATTCCTAAATAACTGTTTGTCAAAAAATATATGTAAAATCTTGCTGGCACACCAAGCTTTATAAGGATTCATTACTGATTTTTTACCAGGTTTTATATTGCAGAAAACTGATAAAATTCTCAGTGTTATTCTGATAGTAAGAAAAGTAATGATTTGATACCAATTTACATATCCATTTCAGTCAGCTAAAAGAGAATAAGATATACATGTGTGTTGGGGTGGGGGGCATAGGAATCAAACCTGCATGGTGACTATCAGTTTCACGCCTCAGTGCAATCTTTAGACATTAGTCTGAAAATCACATTGAGGCATAAAATTCCTATGTCTGCACTGTATATACCTTTAAACACTTATTCAGCATTCCTCTCCTATAAATGTAGCAAACGATGTATTTTGGGAGCTGTTGATTATTGTACTAGCACAAAATCATAAGTCATCGTGACCGATTGTTTCATTGTACTGGTTTTGTGCAGACTGTTGACCAAGTGAGATAATGCGCTCTCTTCCAGAAACAGTAACTGAGTTCTGCTCAGCATAATTGCAGTATAAAAGCCACAGGTGGACTCTGTAGGTGTTTTTCTTTCCCCGTTTTTAAATCAATTCTCCCCAAGCAAAGTGATAATGCCACTAAAATGCACAGGGCTACTTACTGGGAGAGAAATAATATTTTAGAAGGAACAGGAAACCCTATCCTAAAAGAGAACAAGGGATAAAACTCCTGTTCAAAAGACTGGAGAGCATCATGAACTTGAAACAAACACAAATGTGCCTGAGCAGGCATCTGCAACAGTCCCCCTCCCCCCCAAAAAAGCAAGCACAAAATATCGAAATTTCTACCACATGTGAAAAGGTATGTGTAGCATTCTACACAATTTATTTTATCTGTTTCTCTCTTTTTTTTTTTAAAGTTCTAATGTCTATGAAAGTTCAACTGTTGTGTTGGATATTACAGAACTTTTAGATCTTACTCGAAAAGTTAGATGAAGTTCCAGTGAAAAAGAAGAAAGTATGATAAAAGACATTTGTTAAGCTGCTTTAACTTTTACTTTTGTTTCATTCAGTAAAGTTTTAAAGTTTTTTCATATTTTGTGCCTATTTAGCCATTTTTGAAGTAGTGATAGATTTCATATTTCCTGTTAGGATAGACAGACACACTAGAAAAATAATTTCTTTGTCAATTGGAATGTTCTAAAAGTGTACAACTGTTTATTTGCATGGTTTGCTTTCAAAGTGAATTGATTCTTTAAAGAGAAAAATGTGGAAATCCAGATGAGCTTTTTGGTATTAAAAAAAATTTTTTTTTTTTTTTTTTAATACAAACACTTCAAATAATTATTTTTGCCTACATTATATTGATAGCTAGACAATTGATTTCACTGCCTTATGCAAGAATAGAAACCATACGAAATGGGAAAGAAACGGTAAATAATTAAACTATTCTTGGAAGAAAGTAGTTCCAAAAACGGTCATAATGTACAAAGCAATTGTTATATAGAGACATTTTGGGGCCTATTTTAACAATGGTCTGAAAAGAAACTAATCCTCATTTTCGACACGAAAGACTTAAAAGAAAAATCAGTTTTTGACAAGCTGACATTTACATGGGTCATACACATTATCAAGTGAAACCCAACTGCCAATCATAATCATATTACTTCAAATTATTTACATCTCAAATTATTCAAAAGATATGAGCACATGGCCAAGTGGTTAGAATGTTCACTTTCTGACCATGAGATCCTGGTTCTAATCTCACCATGGTTGATTTGTCAAGAATTGACAGAGTGTGGCACTGTTGGAAAGGGCCTTAAAAGTTTTGTGAGTGAAATTGGGTAGATTGAATTGTTGGTCAATGGTTGCGCTAGAACAAAGTCATTGTTTAAACACTTTAAACTGGTCTTATTCAAACTGTTGATCATGTAAGATGATCACTCTCTTTATAGCTAAGGTTAGCTCAGCATAGATGCTCTACAAACCACAGGTGGGCTCTGTAGGTATTAAAAACAAATGTGCCTGAGCAGGTGTCTGCAACAGTGATTAGCTAGCCATCTTAGCAGACAGGTGTATTCAGAAAACAAGTGTCCAGCCATTATTCATAAGAAATAATTCATTATTATAAAGAACTACTACAGCATGTTAATCTATGTGACATTTTTTACGTTCTATTCCAAAAATTCTTGCTTCAGGTTGTTATTTAAAAGTGCTAATTAACATTTACCAATAATAATCATCTCATAAAATTCTATTCACACTATAGCAATAAAATAAAATCTGGAATAATTATTGGCTTCTATTTAAGAGTACATAGAATTGTTAACCCTCAATATTCACATGAAAAAAAATACAAGGACTCTGTCTGAAAAGTAAGTGTTGTATCACTGATTTGGCAGGACGATACCCAGAAGATGTGTGCTGAGTATCTGCATTACAATATCCATGCTAATGAATATGAATACAAATAAGACAAACACGAGAAGACAGAACAACAAATAATAGAAGAGAGGAGAGGTTAAGTCATTAGAGTAGCAGAGAGCACAGTCTGATAATGATTATCAATGACACTCCGAATTCCCAGAATGATATTAGTCTTTATTTTTCTAGCTTCCTCGATCCACGGACCATTCCATTCTTGAGAGCCCCAGAAGGGGTGACAACTCCTTTACAACAGTAAGCGAATTTATCTTTTCTTTGATGTGAGAGTCATTGTCCAGTGAGTTCTTGCCATAGGGCCAGACGATCAATCAGCAAGTCTACAAAGAGATCCTGTGGGGTTAGCTTTCCATAGTGTATAAGAAGAGATGTGAATTGTGGCAGGATAAATAGTGGCTACTTCACAATGACAATACAACTGCTCATCATGCTCTGAGCATCGAGCAGTTCCTGGCCAAGAAGAATATCGCCATACTGGAACAACCAAGAGGACTCGTTTTGAATGCATGGAGACCATCACGAGGGCCCTAATGACACTGCTGAGGGGCATCCAAGAAGAATCCTTTCAGCAGTGCATAGAAATATGGCAGAGAAGGATGAAAAGTGCATTACTCGAGGGGGGTTACTTTGAAGGGAAAACCATGTAGTTTGCTGTTCAGAATTGAAATAAATTGTTTGAAAAACTAGTCTCGTTACTTTTCAGACAGACCTCATACATTGAAAAAAAACTTTTAAACTCCAATATCCTAATTATTTAACATATAATATTCATAATAAATCTCACTAGATTCACAGAATTAAAAAAGTAAACATTAATAATCTGGATAAAACTAAACACATAATAGTACCTACCAACTCAATGACAATAATGTAAAAGAATTTATCTAAAGTCAATATAAAAATCTTCAACAACCCTAAGAAATTTAATTAATACAAATCAATAACATTAATCTGTATTAAAGCTCTGTATGCAAGAAGAAAAGAAATTTACGATGTAAGAGAACCTTGCTGGGAATTAAGAATTTATATATATTTATCAAGAAACGCTCAAAGATATTTTGCTACTTCAAAAATTTCAGCATAGAATCTATATTTTTAAAAGCAGATTAAAATGTACTGCAGTAAATAGAAGCTTAATTATTTTCTAAAATAGCCCCCAAAAATAAGATAAAAGAAATAGCAGATAATTGGAACATGTAGTTTTACTCTGAATTGAATCAAGAATTTTTATCACTAAGCAGACTTGAACCAATTTTAGTTCTTGTTGGTCATAAAGGGATCTATCTTATTGATTTTACAGGAAATTTTTCAGAGATTGGCTTTGGCTCAAGAATTAAGTTATTTTGTTTTGGTCAATATTTTTCTGAAACCTATTTTTAAATCAGTACCCAACTTTATTCATTAAAAGTGGGAGGGAAAAAATAACAAAATAGAAATTCAGGGCATTTATTTACCTAAATCTAATAATAACTGTATGATTTAGGAATTAAGCTTACCAAGATTTATAGAAAACAGCTCACATTTATTGAATTTAGTCATGAAAACTTAAGCCAACTAACCATGAATCAAATCATACATAAAATTAGTAGTGGGAAAATGTCAGTTAATTTGTGTGTGTGTGTACATGGAGAAGTTGGTTTAAAAAAAAAGTCTTCAGACTAACCAGGAAGAATGACTGAGCCATGAATCATAGACATGATTCCACATATTCATGCAGAAGTTCAACAAACTTGACATATTGTATTTCAAGTTTTTTTTAAACCCACCCTAAAAAAAAAAAACATCTAATGCTTGGTCATTGATTTTAGCAAATAGGACATGTACTTGTGTTTCCTTGTGCTCCACCTCCAAATTCCTGTAATTTTTTTTTTTTTTTTTCAAAGAATGAAAAGAAAAAAAAAAGATATTTGGATTAAAACAACACTTAAATGACATTTGTAATAGTGCACAAGAAAGGGATACATAGCAAATTTTTGTCATCTTCAGTTTGTTGGTGTCCCTGCACTAGTGAGTACTAATTCCCTAAAATATGTTAATTAGGATGGAATATGTCAGTGTGACCTCTTTCAGTTTCAAATGGTGGTTGACAAAGAGGAGGATATGGGAAAGATAGAACTCAAAGGAAAACAAACAGCAAACATTAAGAAAGTAGGAGTAAGTAAAAGTGAAGATTGGGAAAGAAAGAGAGTGAGAATGAATGAAAGAAAAAGAACAAAAGTATAAAAGAGAATAAGTGAGAAAAAACGAATAAGAGAGAAAAAGCGAATAAAAGAGCGAATAAAAGCAAAAAAAGAAACAGAATAAAAGAGAAAAAGCGAATAAAAGCAAAAAAAGAAACAGAATAAAAGAGAGAGAGAGAGAAAGTGAATGAGAAAGAGAGAGAGTGAATGAGAAAGAGAGAGAGAAAGTGAATGAGAAAGAGAGAGAGAAAGTGAATGAGAAAGAGAGAGAAAGAGAGAATGAGAAAGAGAGAGAGCGAGAAAGAGAGAATGAGAAAGAGCATGAGAGAGAGAGAGAGAGAGAAAGAGAATGAGGGGGTGGGAGAGTTGAAGAGAAGGGCAAAATATCACCTTGTTAATGTTAGGTGGAAAAGAAAATGTTTGAGATACACTGAAAAGAAAGAAATACTGTATGAGTAATGAGGAGTGGATACCTGAAAAGGTTGGAAAACATGTATTGGCAGGTGTGAAGGGTTAAAACACCAAGAAATTTGCCTCCTCTTCCTGGTATCCAAAGAGGCGCTGTCATCCAAGGAGGACATTACAGCAAGTCAAACGAAGGTGGCAAAAAAAAAAAAAAAAAAAGAAGAAAAAAAAGAAAAAAAAGAGAAGCTTCCACTGCAGACAACCAACCCATTATTTGAGAAAGTTTTAACAACTACTCACAGGACAGAGGAAGAAGATAAAATCGTCACTGAACACGACCTGGTACCTATTTCCGCTCGCATGAAGTTGCCTCATTGCAATTTCTTTGTTTCTCCAACCCAAGAGGAAAAGCAAGAATTTAATAAGAAATTTGCAAAACTGTTTGAGTGTTTGCCCACCTGTGTAGACTTTACTGTTGAGAATTAAAAGGTCATAGCTATTTGAAATTAATAAAATTAATGAAACAAAGAAAAAAAACAATCAACATGATAAAACAATTGTGTCACAATTTTGAAAGTGAGAAAAAGATGAAAGAGTAAAAGTTCATCTTGGGATAAAATAAGAAAAATTAATAAGTAGATACTAAAAACAATGTTTCTTTTTTAATCCATTTCACTACTTATCTCATTTTAGTTATTTAAAAAAAAAAACTGAAGCAGCAATTGTAAAAAAATGTCAGTCTTGAATAAATAATGATTTTTCTTGTACATCAACATCAGTATGGGTCATGTTACAAACATTTCTGTTTCTTGCAGTGCTTCTCGGACAACTAATTTTTTGTCACCTTGAATTTTAATGATCATCAACTATGTAGAAAATTGGTTTAACTTTTTTCGTCATTAAAAGGAATCAAGAATCTTAACAACTATTGCAGTAAACCCCCTCCCCCTCAAAAGTAAAAAAAACATTTTTAACAGATATGAAAAACTAAATACTAAAATACTTTAAAGCAAAAGTAAGAAATAAAAGAAACCGACAACAAAAACGGAACCCAAAACAAAATCTAAAAGAAAAAAAAAAAAAATTCTCATAAACATATGGGGAAAAGGAAAGGAACAAAGAAATAGAAAAGGTTCATCAATAGTCAAAGAATCCGAAATGTGAACGAGTTAGCTATCTTAACGCACATGTGCTATCGTCATATTTCAAGTCACACGCGATTAAAAAAAATGTTGCAGTCGCTTTAGTTTATATAACTTTCACAATACATTTAGGGCAGACGATTTCATCCCCCCTCCCCCAAATTTAAAGAAAAACAAAAGTTTTATAAACATATACCTGAATGAAGAACAACAATTGAAGAATGAAATTTAAAAAAAACAAAATAAAAAAAACAAAACAAAATAAAACAAGTAAATAAATGTTTAAAAACAATGTTGTTTTTAACTCTTAAATTGCATGATCCTATGATGTACAGGTTAAAATAAAGTAAATACTTGATTGAGCCATTCATAGGTGAGAAATCTTCCGGCAATTTACCACCAGCCCATTATTTACAATAAGATTTAGTTGTTAAACTCGCCCAAAATACTCCAAGCACAACTCGATCAAAGTGGATAATATGAATCTGAGACAAACAACAAGATTAAGAAGATAGAACAATCACAATAATGACTTGGAAGGGAAAGTTCCTTCGATAACTCACCTGTGAACACCTTTAGATATCTGTCGAAAACAAGGGGAAGCCATTTTTAATTCCTCAGTACACCTTTACCATGGTCCGTGAGTCACCAGAACTTTACCCACGATTTTTTGTTTGGTTGGGTCTTTCGAGTTTAAACTTTTTCATTCACTATATTTTTAACTTTTTTTTTTTTTTTTTTTTTTCAAGAGTAATACTTTCACCTGTCCACCTCCAACACTCGATCTATTATCATTGTAGAGTTATTTCCCCATAAGGATATTAAAAAGCGAAAACATTTTTTTCTTCTACACCTGGATTGAATTTTGTTGAAGTTAGGAGTGTTGTTGTTCCGGTGGAAGGTTATGAAAGATGAGAATTAGAGGCCAGGGCGACGACGGGGTGGGTGGGAAGACAAGGCAAAGTAAAAGTCTATCTTTAAATGGATCCCCTGTGTTACATACTGCTGCTGATGGCAGTGTGTGTGTGTGTGTGTATACAGAGGAGGAGAGGGATATATGCAGGTAAGCTTGAGTCGGTGGTTGGGGTGGCCGTGTCCTCAGCGACAAAAAGACAACTTAGCACAATGCTACATCCTCCTCCTCCTCCTCCTCTTCTTGTAGAGATCACTGATCTCCCCACTCCTCCTCTTTTTCTAGTACTTCGTTCTTGAAAAGCTTGATCTTGGGGTAGAAAGGAGTTAAGCGAGGAGACACGGTGACCAAGGAAGGAGGGGAGCACTTTGATGCCTCTTTACAGAACTCTGGCACAACAGTAGTGGATAGCCCAGCTCAGGTACCCTTCCCACTCTTTAATACTGCCATCGTCATGTGATTCCGAATCAGTTGAACAGAGAGGGAAGAAAAAAAAATAGTGAGAGAGACACTATGACAGGCAGCAGTCACCAGTCATTTAAGGTTGGCTGGCAGTTGATTGGGCAGGGAGGGCTATTTGGTATTGGGACTCAACATCTTCCTTCAGGTGTGCTACAGTGAAGTGGCGAAAGGAGAGGGGAAACAGGACAGTTTATGCAGGAGACAAGAGAATGAGGCATACCTTAGTATTCTTCCTATTTTTTTTTCAACTTTATTGTTATATTAAAAAAAGTAGAGAGTAAGTGAGAATTAGAAGGTGTGTGTATGTATGTATGTATGTGTGTGTGTGTGTGGAGTGTCATCAATTCTCTGCTACATGAGCAAAAGCACTTGTTTACATTAAGCAAAAAAAAAAAAAAAAAAAAAAAAAAAAAAAACTGCCTGCAAGTGAGACCTGCTGCCTCACCTGGCATTACAGGTAGAAATTAATGGAAGAAGAGAGAGAGAAATGAAGATAGACTAGTAGCCTGGAAGAAATAGACATCCTGAAATGACGACTGCAGCTATCTGTTGAGAGGGTAAGAGAGAGAGAGAAAAAAAAGAACTTAACAAAAATTACCACAACCGCCAGTGTCAGCACTGATGAACAACAGCCAATCCGACAACAGCAACAGCAGTCTTAGTAACAGGTGCCTTTTGGCTGGTCAGTCATGTGGAACTGGTGTTGTGGCTTGACAGATCCACAAACTCAAACTGGACAACAAGATCCTAAAAAAGTGAAAATGGTCACAGAAGCCTGTTTGTTAATGTTTCAAGTACAGGTCCTCAGTCGCCACCTTACTAAATCAGACCCTAAGTTTTAGTACCCAGGAGGATAGCTGTGACAACATTCATTAGGATGCTTAAAGTTGTGAAGTCTTTTTTGTTTGCTTGAGATGGTTGAAAGAATGACGAAGAAGTGAAAGGGGGTCACAGACATAAAATTTACAACTCACCAAAACTAAACAATTAATGTGAAATCTTTTCCCAAAGTTTTTCTAGAATTAAAGAAATTAAAATGAATTTTACTAAATATATGTATAAGACAAACAAAATCCTAATTTACTCACATGAAAAATATAACCTACTTTAAATTAAAATGAATGTATTTTGCATATACCTACATCTTTCAAAAGGGTGCATAGAGTTAAAAAAAAAAATATAATATAAAACAGAAAAAAATATTTTAAAAATGTGATTGACACTGGTTATAGATCTGGTCAGTGGTGAGGATTAGGGTTGGCTTTGGTTTAAAACATTACTGTAAAATCATACCTTATGTCAGATGTATAAGCATTTAGAAAATATAAGGTATTTAAATTTAATATTTCAATAATAAAGGCTATTTTGTTACATGAATAAACACTGACCAGACAAAAAAAATTTAAAGACAGAATTACAAAAAAAAAAAAAAAAAATGGATAAATAGATGTCATTATTTAGTTTATAGAAACTGTTTTTTTTTTCTTTAAATAGAAAGATGAGAAACTGGAATTGTAAATTTCGGAATAATGTAAATAAAGAATGATGAGAGGTAAGGGTTTTTGACATTTTCTCAGTTCTGATAAAGAGGGGAGTTGATCAATGAAAGCATTTGTAACTGTTAGGTACAATTTGAGGACATCATTGTGACTGCTTCAACTTGGATCCTCACTTAAACAAATAATAGACAAAGGAAGTGGGGGAAGAACAAACTTGATACTTCGATAGATATTAAGTTTTTTTTTTACCCCCCCACCAGATAAGATACCTTACAAAAAAAAAAACACTCACACAAAACAAAACTAGATAAGCGAATGGCACACAAGAAACATTTCATTCCCCCCACCCACCCTTTTGTTGCATATCCATCGTTACTGATAAACAATAAACAGAAGAAAAGACAAAAACGAAACAAATTAAGAATAAAATACAAAATTAAATTAAAAAAATATTAGGATATTTTGTTTATTTTTTTCAATAACCAAAAAAGACAAATTAAATGGCTTTTTATTACACAAAGAAAATAGATTGGAAAAAAAGATAACACTTTTTTTTCACAAAATTCTTTAACTCCATTATTTTTTTAAAACTCCAGATTTATTTTAAAGATCTGCAGAGAAATGAGATTAGATTTACCTGAGGCTAATTTTTTAAAGGAAAACACTGTAGCCAGTTGATAAATTTACTAATCAGTGATTTTTCTTTTTTTTTTTTAAACGATTTCCCAAAAACCAGTAAGAATAATAAAATATATAAAAGACCTAGTTTCTTCAGGGTTCTTCCACAGGTGTTTAAATACAGGTTAGTTGATAAGTGAATCGTTCTTCTTGAATGCTGCTATAGTGGCAGCAACCTCCTTTTCACAATTCACTCTTACTTCAAGCAATTACAAGAAAGCTCAAAACACATGTTTAAGTACAGTTATTTAAGGGCCATATGCAATAAACGCTAAAGCGATCATGTCCCTTTTGAGACATGACTGACTGGACAGAAGGTTTTCCCACAGTAGATTGCCATTACTTTCTGCAGTTGACTGCTTGTCAACCAAGACTACAGAACCTAATTTGTCCTGCTATTTAACCCATAGCTGGGGAAAGAAGTGATGAATTAATACTTTTTCTAAAGATATTTGTGTGTAAGTGAATGCTGCAAATTTAACTGAAATTCAACGTCGGATCTCCAATGTCGACTGTACCACAAGTACACAGTTCACAATTTTGTACTCATTTGCTTTGTAAGAATTGTTTTTTTTTTTTAGATCATTTGACCCCAAGCAAGGAAATCAAAGCTACTAAGACACACAGAATTATTGAGTGTAAGAAAATATGAGGGAAAAAAAAACATTATTAAGGAGAGAGAAGAATAAAAAGAATTAAGAAATCTATAACTCTCATAAAAGATAAAAATTAGATTATCAATCATAAGCTTGAATAAAGTAAATTAGCGGAGAAAGAATATAAAAATAGGTGAGACTGGGTAAGAAAGGTGATCCACTGCGAATTGGGTAAACATATGGGATTCGACCATGCAACTCAGTGTTTGAAAGTATTAGAAAACAATATTGTTATGAAAATCAGCAAGAATACTGAAGAGAGTGTTGAAGTATTGAGTGGACATGAAGCCACCTTATCTCCAAGTAGAAGATATTTGGCACTGTCAATAATATTATAATCATAACAATTACTCAATGAAGCAAGTATCATAAAAGAACAACAAAGGAAACTGTGAGAAATTCAACAAGGAAAGAAAAATAGCAAATAAACACTTTGTAGAATTTCAATGACAGAAACCATTGCAAACAAAAACAAAATCATAGATATGGTTACACAGAGTACACCTGAAAAGACCAACAGGATCACGTCATTACAGTAAAAAAAAAAAAAAAAAATGCAGGCAAACTAATTATGTCAAAGCAAAAAGACAAAACACAGACTAACAGCAAATGTTATCTTTATGAAGAATGAGGTTAGATTGTAAACTATGAAAGTGAATAATGCAAGTTAGCTCAAAAGGAATTTAAGAGCAGACATGACAAAATAAGAACAATGACACAATGTGAACTGTGCAAACAACTTGGGCTCAACCATGCAAATGATATCAATAAAAACCAAAGACACACACACACACACACACATATATATATATATATATATATATATATACATACATATATATATATATATATATGCCCTGAAGAACCATAGTGTGAAACTGCGGTAGGTTTTGGCTCACGTTTAGATTTTTTGCTTTCGTAGCTCTACTTTCATATCGAGCACTTTATTGTTAAGGTTTTGTCTCGGATTTATTTTCTTTCTAACATGTACTTGACGTTTTGTACTTGTACGCCGTTTATTTGTTTTTTTTATCCCCCACCTTTGCCCTTAGAAGAGGTTCTCTTCTGGGTGTTCAAGATGATGAAATTTTAGTTAAGTTAGCGCCAGTTCTAGCGATTTAGTTTCTTATAATTGGTGTTAGTTTCACTGTGATTAGTATTATATATATAATTAAATATTACTGAAGCCATAGTACTTATGATAACTATTTTCTTGAATAAAGAAAAATGGAAATTGATGGCTGAGAAGGTAAACAACTTCATCAAATGCAAAGAAAAGAAAGAGTAAAAATTTTATGTGTTTGTGAGAGTGAGAGAGAGAGTGTGTCTTTTGGAATTAGAAGACAAAAATCCTGCACCCTGATCTTAGCTATCTCTAAGCCTTCTCATAATACATGAAAAGTGAGTTGTGTGTGGGAAAGAGAGAGAGAGAGATAAATAAACAGAATCACAGAGCTAGTGTGACAAAAGAGAAAGATGCACAAAGTCAGAAAGAAAAGTGTGTGAGAGATATACTCAGAGCCAAAGAGAAAGAGAATGGGGTATATATATATACACACACACACACACACACACACACTGGCAGAAAGATACAGATTGAGAGTAAGAATAAGATGAAATGAATCAAAAAGTTAGTAAAAGTGAATAGATAAAAAAAAATCTGCCTTTATTGAGAGTGAGGAAATCTTTAAGAGATGCTTAATAATTCTTGTCAATTAGTCAAGAAAATTTAAAATCAACTGAAAGCAGTTTTGAAGACATAAGAACAGTCAAACCGAAAGTGTCAGAGAAATTCTTATAAGTTAGCGTCAATAAGGTAAAGATTTTTAAAAAGTATTAGCAACAACAGAATGTCATTTAATTGTTAAAAAAATTGAAAAATATTGAACCAACTGGAAAAGAAAAAAAAGAAAGAAACAAAGATGGATTATCTAAATAGTAATAAAATAAAACTACTCAAAATTTAATTTTTGCTTAACAGTTTACTATTGTAGCTGGACAAAGAAAATTGTAGTTTTTTTTAAAAATACATGGCAAATTGCTTGGATCAATATTTTGAGAGGATAAAAGAGAATGAGATGAAGAGGAAGGAGGAACTACTTCTTCTTTTAGAAGAAAAATATATTTTTGCAATAGAAAAAATAATAGAAAATGTACATATTATATTGTACTAGCAGCATAGCCGGCGTTGCTCGGGTGTAATGAAAGCTTTAAAACTAATCCATGGTCCTGGAGCTCAGACTCTTTGGATGTAGGCACGAAAAACTAAAAAGCAATAGTTGTTTCCAGTTAAAGCGAAACCGTAGACTGACACACAAACATCTTGCCTTATATATATATATAATTGATTTTCTGCACTATTGTAAGAACTGCAACCTTGAAACTTCTGAATATTGTTTCTTATGTCTTTGTCTATAAGTGTATCAAATTTGATTAAAATCGAACCACTCCTTCTATAACCTGATTTTTTCGATTATCGATTTTCGATATTTACCGGGAGTACCTCGACACAAAATTTAGCTAAGAACACTCACAAACGCTTATAGTACAACTGTGTAAATTTTCAAGAAAATTGGTTTAGCCATTTCGGAGTCTATAGGTAATGGACACACACACAAAGTTCCATTTATAAATAAGTTTAGATATTAAAGAGAGAAATTTAAGAGGCTAAAAATTAAGCATAGGGCAAAAGTATTTAATTGAATTCAAGAGATCAGGTGATAAGTTTCTTTTAGCAGAGGTGCTCATTTCCATATGAACAATATAATTAAATGTTTAGCTTCTTTTCTAGTGTATGTGTGTGTGTATACAATATGCACCAACCCAAGATGCTACTCAGAAGATTAGAGAATGTAGCATATCGAAAAGAGTCTTTAAAGAAATACTTTAAAAAAAAATGATGATTTAAGCAAAAGAAAAATGAAAAAGAAAATAAAACAAAAGAAAAGGAGAAAAATAAACAAGAAAAAAGGATTTAAAAAAAAAATTTTCAGGAGTGATTTATGTTCATTGAGATAAGGAAATGTTGGATAACCAGAGTAATCAATTTATCCAAATTCTCTAAACTTTTAAGTAGCACATGATGTGCACATCATATGCACACAATTATCTATATGTAGGAGTCATTAGTATATTTTGAGATTCCATAATAATGAAAAGCAGAAATCACTGTACTAAAGCAGCTCCCACCCTGCAAATGCTAGGTCCCTTTCATATATAAGTGATCAGAACTCTACACAGATTACTTTTGCTTATTATCTTTGAATTGTCAGTGCTTGAAAGTTTGAATTTAGTTATTCTCATCCAAGACTGGCTGCCATTCAAGGTTAGAGACCACAATTTGCCCTGTTATTTAACCCATAGTTGGTTTTAGAAGAGATGAATTCATGCTTTTTCTAAGAGTATTAATGTGTAGACAATTAACATGCAACAGACAAGACTAGAATTTCAACTGGGCTTGCAGATAACTATTACATGACCTGCACATTCTCATTAAACTATTACGTGATTTTAAATTATGTTTGTCTAACTCTGAGGAACCATTTGATATTAATATGTTTAAGCAACATTTTTTTATACCTTGTTTAGCTAACAAACTGCAATGAGAGAGTAAATACAGCAGATTGCAATGATGACTTGTGTTTATGCATTAGAAAATTAAGCTACTGTAAAAGAAAGTTTTGTAATTTTAATCAAAGATTGAAAGAATTTTCCAGTATAACAATATAAACATACTAAAAAGTTTGATATTATTTTAGAAAAGGAAATTCATGGACAGATTTTTGCTTATAAACTAAAAGAGGGCTTGGAACCATAAAAGAAATGGTTGCTGGTTCAACCACGGGTTTTAGTATTGATATCATATCCTATTTCTTATAACTGATAGTCTGTCCAAGAGTTGTTATCAGTTTAAAAGTCGACAAAAGTAATCAACACAATTCTTACGATCAGCCAAAATAGATCAGAAGAGCATGAAAGGAATCTCGGTTCAACTATTGGGTTCGATAGTGATTTAAGGCACTTTATGTAGGCTTCCATGTTGAGTGAGGCTCTATGGGAAGATGGAAGAATAACATTGTCATCATTAGTGATCACTCCAAACACCATGATGTTGACTGGATACTTAGCTTTAATCACTCTCGGTACATAATTTGGGGACACAGTGTCGTTTGCACTGTCCTCAGATTGATATCCAAACACTTTGAAATGTTCATATTGAAGATTCTAGTGTGAATGCCAAGCAGTACAGCATGCCAATTACAAATTTATGGCCAATTGAATTGTGTCATGGTTCTTTTTCCTTCACACAGATGGTGCCCAACTGACCCTACTATACTGTGTAGTTGACAAAATCAAAAACATTGTGCATGCACAAAATAAAAATTTTAAAATGCTAACAATTTGCACATCATACACTGTATGTGTACACACACACACTTTTTTCAAGACACAGTCTTGAATAAAACTGACAATACTGAAAAGAGAAAGAGAAGATAAGGCCTAAAAGTAAACTTATCTAATCAGTAAAGTGCTTGAAGCCCAGATTGCTTGGACTGAGCAAAAAAAAAAAAAAAAAAAAAAAAAAAAAGAAAGAAAGAAAGAAAAAGGCTTACTAACATTACAGGGTGGGCTTTATATAACCCATAAATTGCCTTAAAGCATCACGAAGAAAAAGAAAAAAATAATTTTATTTAAAAACCTGGGGATAACTAACTCACTCTATTTTATATATATATATATATTACTCAAACACACATATAGTTGACTAAATATATCAGTAAGGTAATCATATAATGAGGAAAAATGTATTTAGTTTGCATAACATTTTTAACACAATATTATTTCTTGTTAATACACTTTATCCAATGCTTCAGCTAATAATTATGTTGGACAAGGAACTTGCTGATATAGTAGGTTTACTTTAAAGGAAATTACTCTTGAAGCTTGGAACTAAGGATAATGAATCAATTTCTTTTTACTTTCATGGGATTACGACTACATCACATTGTAATACTGATTCTTGTACGATCACCGAAATTAAGCAATGTTAAAGCTGGTAATTATCTAAATGGGTAACCACTTGGAAAACCAGGTGCTGTAAGCTTAAACATGCAGATGGTTTAATGAATAATAGCTTGAAACTGGAAATTGGCAAGCTCAGTTCCAATCCCAGCTGTATTCATTGTATTCACTTAAATACAAATATCATTGGGGAAGGTATGAATCCACCTTTTCTCTCCAGTTATGGGTTAATTAGTGGGACTTGTATCAGTAAATCATTATCTCCAAAAAATTCTTACAGTCTAAAAATATTTTTTTTAGGTTTAAATAACCTGCAAAAGGTTGATAAACCATAAAAAAGAAAAAAATCCAGCAATATTTATTTTATAAATATTTATTTTATTCTATACCAGAATATAGCATATTGTTAGCTAAAACTTGTTCAGTATTTAGAAAATGAGTGCATTGCATTTGCTTTGAAAATTTACCTTCAAAGTAAACTAACAAAAACTTCAGTAAATCTCAACGTTTACTAGGAAACCAGTTTCAACATAAAAGAACAAGAAATCAACAATGATTGAGCTGTGGTTGAGGTAACAGCTGTACAATTCAAAATAAGGATAAATAGTGGCTCTTAGCAGCTTACAAAGCAAAGGACATTTTTATTCAGCTGTTAATAAATATGGTAGTGTGTCCATTTCTTTTTAAGAAATTGTTAAAAGGCATGAAGACAAAAATATGCAAATTGAAAAAGATAATAATTAAATGAAATAATAGTAAATTTTAACTCAAATTGAATGATCTTTTTATTAAAGAAGGAGAGAGATCATTCCATTAAATCTTAACGAAAGATTTTAATTCATTTTGTGCATGTAGCTTAGACTAGTCAGTTTTTTTTTCTTTGCAATCAGCCATTTTATAAGCAGGCAGCAAGATTAGAACAGAAGACAACTGTAATTATGGCATTCTCCATATATAGAACAATCTAATTTCCGGACGATGCTTCCTTAACTTTATTGTGAAGTAAATTTACCAACTGACAAGAATCAAAGGTTCCATCCCCTACCTTCACTTGTAGAGATCTTAACTTTACACTGAGTATCAGATTTTTACAAATATATTTCTGAAACCGGTATTGGTATTTAAGCAATTCTGTCAAACATAAGTGATGCTAAATGAAAGAATGAAAAAGAAATTCATTTTAAATTAAATCCAACTGACTCCTCATGCTATCCTCTACCTTTATAAGAGATGGGTCAGGCCAAAAAATGGAGTACTGTTGATATATCTGGGCAAAAGCTGCTCAGACCTCAGTTTTCAGTCTTGATAGAGTTCAAAAGCATCTTTAAGTCCTTGTTGAAGAAAAATTATTTTCCATTCTCCAACTTTTCTCTCACAGGCATGATGTGGTGAGTCTTACTGTTTATCGCTACTACCATGGAAAGTGCTTGGATGAATAGCATTTCTTTGTTCTGCTAGGTCTGAGCTTCATGGCTAGGACCTGCCATGCCATTTACATAGTAGAAAGCCACCTAGATTCCCTCTGTATTGCATCAGCAAAAAGTAAATTCCACTCAGTTTCTTCTTGTGAACCACTGCTGTGTGCTGTGTAACAGATTCCCAAAAGGATGTTTCATTGCTACAACCTTAACCTGTTCAAGTCTAGAGTTGATCTTTATCTTCCCCTCCTAGCCAAATAAACTACTCCTCAGTGTAACCCCCTACCTTGAGTGGCCCCTGGGCCTTGGACAGGGACAACCTTACTGTTAAAAAAACAAAACAAAAAGTCAGTACAGAGTTTGTACATTAATATCTCAGTGATCTAAGTATGCAAAAAAAAAAAAAAAATAATAATAATGTTCTAGTAACCTTTATTCCAAAACCATAATGGATTATCTATTTTGTCTAACCAACAGGTCTAATAATAATAAAGCAACAATACACAGAAACCAGAGTAAAATAAACCAGAAATATTAGTGGGAGGAAAAATGGGGTTAATAATTTATCTATTCTATCCTTTTGATAAAAGGAAGTGAAAGTAATCAATTGTGACCCATTGAAGTTTGAACTTGCAATGCTTTGGAAGTTGAAGGTGACAATCTTACCAGCTGTCATAAGTTCAATATTGTTTATTCTATTCTATCAACCATCGTCTTAACAATTCACAGATCTGAGTGTTAAAGTTTTATGCAGCAACAGAAATTATTGAAATGATGGCAAAAGACAACAGGAAGAAAAAAAAAAAAAAAATGATAAGGATTTTGTTTTGAGATACACCTAAAAAATTGTGTTAAAAACAATGACGATAATAATAACTATTTTTAAAAACATTCTGTTTAATATTGCTTTGATCTTAATTTTAGTTACAACTACTCAGATCATCATTTGGTGACCATTAGTAAACAGTGCAGATCATAAATAAAGAATTAGCTCTTGACAAGACAGGCCAACATTCCTTTTACTTTAGGAAGCTTATCTTCCCAATGATAGCTACCCTAACTGCTTGAATTACAAAAGCTAATGGCTGGCAGAAGATCAAACAAAAATTTATTCTTTATTCCCTGCACTCAACTGCTTATTGTTGCCATATTTGATACCATTGTTTTATTTATACATGTTAGTAGTATTAATATCTTACATCTTTGTTTTGCATTTTAACCATTCATTTTTCCCTAATATTTCTTTTATCTTCTGTTGTTTTCCATTGCAACCCTTTAAATTAATTCTATGACCACCAGTAAATAGAGCAGATAAAAAATAAATAGTAAATTCTTTGTAAGACTCAAAACCCACCATCCCTTTTAGCTGAAGGAAACTATTTGTGTCAACTGCTCTATCATTTCAGCTACAAGAACCAACAGTTGCAGAAAAAGATCTAACCATATAAACGCATTCCTTATTTTTCTCTAAATTATTTACTAATAGCTGTAGAATGATGGTCTAAGTAGCTGCAATGGTTTTTCATATTATTTCAAGATGTAGTCAATCATGGCTCTCCATAACTTGTTTTTTGTAGCTCTAAATCTTGCTTTATTACAATCCATTCTTTATCTTTTTGGTCCTGGTTATTGTTATTTTGATTACTTCCTTCTTGATTAAAGGAAAAGGTTACCAGTCCTTAGCAAAGGTCGAATCAAGAAAGGAAGAAAGAATGAGCACCAAGTAATAAATAAAAATTGGTAGCAAAGAATTTGTTTTGTATTAATTTTGCATTGACATTTTCTTTTTGGTGTATCTCAAAAAGGAAAACAAAATGAGTTAAATTTTTAAAACACTCATCTTTAGAGAGTGAAGAGCATGACACAATGGAAAAATGATTTACAGATATGACAGTCGTTTATAGATCTTGACAAAATAAAACAACGTAGATCAGTTTATCCTACTTTTCCTGGATATGCTACAGACTACACTAGAGATTTAACACATCTCACATAAAAATGGCATTACAAACATTATCAATAAACTAAACAAGCTATGTTTGAAAGATGAAGACACATATACATATTTGACCTTTAAAGAGTTTTATGACTTTTGTCATTCTCTAGGTATAAATATGACAGATTTTTGGTAAAATTTTGAATATTTATTCATAAACTTAGAGTTTTTAATATGAAGTTGCCAAAAGAAGTACATGCATTTTTCCTGTTGACATCATGCAATGTTTGACAAAAATGAGATTTTGGTTTGTACAACAATGATGTATGAAGACATGACATTGACAATAAAAATAATTTTGGGCAACCAAATTTGAAGAAAATATTCTATCTACCAAGTCCAAGATGATATTTTTAGGTGAAGAGTAAAACAGAAAATAAACATGTTCAGTTTAGATTTCGAAGAAGTATATCTAATCCTAACAAGAGACAAGGAAATATTATGACGTACTTTCATTGTAATTTTACAAAAATGTTACAAATTACTATCGTTAAAATGAAAAAAAAAAAAAGAGAGTCAGCATAACACTATTAAATGATGAGCTTGAATGTGTATGGATGTTAAAGGGTTTCTTGAAATGCAGAAACTGTAAAATGTGGTTAAATGCCTTTCTTAATAATTTAATGGATAGAGAAATGGTTCTTGTGAAACATTTTTCAGTTAACAAAATTTAAATTAAGAGAGAGAGATTGTAAGTTATCAAAACTGAAAAAGTAACATTTCTAGCAATCAACTGTTATCATAATAAAAGATTTGGCTCAAAATTGCTCACACCTGAAGAAGGCCAGAGCATACAATAGCCAAAACATCATACAAATGGCAACCAAGATGAGGACAATAGTTTGAATAATGTAAATAATATAAATACTACCTCATCTCAGAAATATAGACAAAAATTGCAATAAAATAATTAACATGAAAAGAAAAAAAGAAAAAGAAACAGAGAAATTATATTGACAATTTTTTTATGCATCAAAAATAAATGTGTAAACTATAAAAATTATTCCCTGGAAAATTTTTTAAAGTTTTGTATGAGTGGACTACTTTTTTTAAGTAGTTCCTGGTAAAGTTTTGGAATTGTGGATATGGTAAGCACTTGGAACAATGGAAATGGTATATACATATTTTATCCTGAATAAAAAAACAAACAAAAAAAACTGACTTTTTAGTCTATGGTCCTTACAAATTACTGTAATTTCAACAGTGAAATTTATCTAGATTGGTATGAGACCCTCAACAGCAGCAGAATGAAACAGATGAAATAATTACAGATTTTTTTTTTAATTTTGTGAAAAGGAGGGTAAAAGTATTCAACTATAAAATAATTGAAAAATAACTCCTCCCTCAACCAATAAACTGTCAGTAAACTAGTCTCACAAAAAGAAAATAAAACTAAATCCACCAGCACCACCACCACCACCTTTGACTATCAACACACATTACTATGAGGCTCATGAGTACCAGCTTAGAAAATTTCCTGTCACTTTCAGTTACATCTACAGAAAAACTAGGAGATCATGTTAACTAATTTGCATAGATTTCTGAAGAAATCACAAGGACAAAAAGACGAGAGTTAGTAGTAGAACAAGCGTCGATTTGCATGGATGGAATGAAAAAGGCAAAGCTAAGCATTGCAAGTCATTTGGCTTTGTTACAAAAAAAAAAACAAAAAAAAAACGACAACCTTGAAGATTAGGATCTGTTCAGTTATGTCAACAAGTTAACTTTTCTAAACATTTTATATTATTGCCTATTGTGGCACCCACTCAACAAAGACGAGAAAAAGTTGCACAAAGCTAACCTGAATCAAAAGAAACCAAATTTCAGGTTTTGTTTCTTTGATGAAAGCAAAGTTTAAAATTTTTTTTAACAGCAACAATTTCTTTTTAGTTTAACTATATATATATATAAAGTAAATGTTTTCTAACCTTAATGTCAGTTTTTAATCCTTCAACGTTATCAGCCTTACAGATAAATACAAAATGATTGTGAAAAGACATACCTGAGAAAAGTTGCACAATTAAACTTGAATATGAGCAAGACCAGTGGAAATACTAGACTGTAAATACTGTGATTGTACTGTTCAAAAGAAATACATGCTGACTGATACCCAACCTACTGAGTCAGTCTACCAATAAGGTTTTGTAATGCTATGATGGAATGATTTTGCAAATTTCATGATGGTTGACATATTCAAGCAATGTAACTGTAGCAAATTTTACATGAAGCTTAACAAATTTGCTACCAAGATCCTCAAAATGCTTTATCAGGCTTTTGAAAAACATTCTTTGGTCAAACACAGGCTATTCAGTGAAACACATATTTCATGGCTAGTTGAGTATTGGTTTTCTGGATAAAGAGTGTTCAGAGTGACCACTCAACAACAAAATTTAGGAAAAATAAAATCTTACATTGTGTTGGTGGACAAACAAGTATTATTAAATTTTGGTAAGTTGATAACCATATAACAAATGTATTAAATATTTATGCCAACAAAATCATAAATATACTTGAAAAAACTATGAAATTTAAGAATACAGAATGCATGGTTGTTATTAAAAATAGACAGTCCAAACTATATACTGTGGATGTCAAAATCAAGTAGGTATAGAAATTTAACTATCTGTGTAGTGCAGTAAATAACAACAGAAACTGTGACACAAAAAACTGAAAGCACAAAAGAATAACAAATATGGCATTCCAGACACTAAGCAAATTATTAAGAAATAGGAAAACTTTGTTAGCAACAAAAGACAGCTGAACTCCTATGTAATATCAAATCTATACAGCAGTTAATGCTGGACAATCTCTTCACAGATGAGAAAATGGCAGATGTAATTCTATTGACAAAGGCAGTGAATATCATGAACCAAACATATGGGAAATCTGGAAATTTAAAAAAGAATAGAAACTTAAAAAACCCTATTATTTGCAATCAGAAATTTCTAGAACACATGAGAAAAGAGGGGCAAGAGAATTTGATACTTCCAGGACATATTGAAGGTGAAATAAATAGGGGGGAAACGCTGTGTAATTTACCTAACAAGTTTGCATGAATGGATGGCAGAACAAGGATAAAGAGAGATGTTAAAAAGCCAAATGTTATTTATAGTAACAAAAAAAAAAGAAAAAAGAAAAAAAAGGAAACTATGGGGAGCCATGATTCCCACATCCCAAAGGAGTATGAAGAAGGAGTCTACTTGTCACAGAATTTATTTATCTTTTCATATAATATTGTTCTATAACATGTGATTAGTAGTCAACTTTCTCCTGTCGACTTTTTACTCTATACTTTATTTCTCTTATAACCAACATATGCAAATAGGTAAAATCCTATTTGCCAATCACATTACAACTTCCTGAACCAAAGAGGTTTAATGCCTTTCATTGTTTTTAAACATCTTCTACAACCTCTTTTCTTCTCTCCTTGTCCTGTTCTTTTTAATGGAGATCCTAGTCTCATCTCATCTCATCTCACATGTCTGAGTCACTCCTACTTTCATCCATAGGCTTGCTTTCTATCAGACTATCCTGATCTGTAGAACTCACCCTTTCTTCTTTGTCAAGATCTTCTTCCATCACAACATCTTCCAATTCTGGGTCCTAATTGGTCAGAATGAGCCATTAAACCTTTTCATTTTTTTGATATGATGGTTGTGTTATGTCTCCATTGCATGATGAAATTAGCTCTCAGGACTTACTACTTTGTCTTTTTTATACTGCATTTTTTCATTTGTCAAGTAAAACATTGTTAATAGAGATCTTATTTGTTTTCCTATTACTGCAGACGGGCTTTGCAATCTGCATGTGGAATTATCCTATAACTAAGCAGTAACCTTGGTAAGTAACTGTCTCTACTTAGGGAAAGTCTCTTTAATCCAATTTTTGCTGTGGGTGATACAGTGGTGCTTTGCAAGAGAAGCAGCAAATCTGCCTCAATCAATTATGTAAATCTACATTAGAAACTTCTGGTGTGTTTCCTGTTACCAATGTTTATAGACTCCATTTCTCAAAAATATCACTATTAATATTTGCTTTATTGTAGTCATTTTTAAATCTTTAACTTTAATGAAAAGGAATCTACTAAAATAAAAAATAGTCATATACCATTTATGTGTACATGTTACATATGAACACAAGGCCATGATTCCGTTTCTTTAAGCCATAAGACTATTCTCCTTTGTCGAATTTTTTTTTATTTCTGCACATTTTGGGCATTTATATGCATATCTTTCTATATTGAGATAATATGCTGGTCACCATGCCTCCAATTTGAATCTCCTCTGTGTAGCTGTTATCCCACAATGCACATCATCATGTACATATTCTATAATATCCCTTGTTACTGTTTCTGGTGGAACTATCACATCTCCATTGCACATAACACTGTTTTCTATTGTTAATTTATGCCTTGTTTCTTTAAGAGGTCTTTCAGCTTTGGAATAATTACTCCACCTGTTTCTTCTTATTCTTTCTGCAATCTTGCTTAATATCAGATCTTGTAGAGTTTCCAATGCCAATATTTGTCGCGATAATATGTCAGTTTCAACTCAATCTTCATCTGGGATTTCTACTTTTTCTTTTTGATCCTTATTAAAATGAAACCCAGACAGCACATGTGGTATTGTATTTCCTCTTACAAACTCAATGGCAAAATTATATGCCATTAATTTTATTAACCACCTTAGAATTTTTAAGGAACCAAATTTCTAGAATTAAAAATAAACTCTAGAGGTTTATGGTCCAACTTTAATAGGAACTTCTTTCCTAATAAGAATTGTTGAGCTCTGTCTTTGCTCCAAACAATGGCTAATGCCTCTTTTTCAATGTTTGAATAATTTATTTCTGTTGCCAACAGTTTTCTTGAATCTTGAAAGGCATTTTATTGGATGACCTTCTTGAGATAAAATTTCTGCCACAGCTTGGTCACTTGCATATGTAGTGAATGAGATCAAAAATTTTTATAATAGTTTTTCTACAAGTATCTCTTTTAAATCTTTGAATGCTAAGTTTTGCCTTTGAACTGACTATTCTTTTTCTGCAGTTCAGCAAATAGTTCTATTAAGTTGCTGTATTTTAGTAGGTATCTATTATAAAAATTAACCACTTCAAGAAATGATACTAATTCTTTTTATGGCACTTGCCATTTTCACCCCAAAAGGCATTCTCATCTATATTAATCCTATGAGGGTGATTATTGTGATAATTTCCTTGAATTTATCATCAATCTGTATTTGATTTTAAGAAGATTTTAAATCAATCTTTGCAAAAATAATTCATGCCTGACAATCTGTGGATAGTGGTTTCAATATTGAGAAGCGGAATTGGTATACTTGAGTTCAGATTCTGGCTGTGGGAGTTTGTCTTTGCTTTACACTAATTTCTTCGGAGTAAGCATGAATCCATGTCTTACCCACTCCCTACTATGAATTAAATAAAGACTGGGTTTTCTAGATTTGGTTGGTAAACAGTCAAGTGGTAGGACAATACTGAATTAAAAACTGTAAAAAAAAAAAAAAAAAAAAAAGAAGAAGAAGAAAGCAATGAAAAGCTACTATGCTTCCAAAGAACAATAATGACATTACACTCTTTACAGATATTAAAAAGAAAAAAATAAGTAAAAGGAAAGTTTTGGTGAGCCATGATCAACAATATGCTGAGATATTTTAAGTGGGGACACAGCCAAATTAAAAATAATTGAATATTTTGAGTGTTTCTTTATAGTGTGTTGTTTAGTATTTTGGCATTATCTACTACGATTTATCTATGTTAACAGTTGTATTATGATTGTTGTGTGAGAATTGATGTGTTCTTAAGTTGCAGTTAAATTAAAGTTTTGATAATTGCCATGGTAACCTAAGAGATATTGAGATGCTTGTGTGACCAATATAAGAATTTAATATTTTGTATTGTATTAATGTTTGGTATTTCACATCATCTGACATGACAGATGATGCGAAAATTCATGAACAACATTGATTTTTTAACAGAATCAGGAATTTTTTTTATTATTGGCAATAATTGGCTTAAATGATTCAAGAACTCCTTGAAGTGACATGACATTTAAAAAAGAAAAAAAAAAAAGATCATTTACACTTCCACTGCAGTGGATGTTGTGTTTTTATGAGGATTACACTATCTTTTGCTATTATATATACAATGCGATGAGTAAATTGTCGCCATTTAATATTTTTTTATTTTGAGCATATATGTTGTTTGTTTTTGATTTTGTCAACTGCACAATATAGTAGGGTCCGTTGGGCACCATCTGTAAGACAGGTGTACTATGATGCAATTCATGCTATCAGGAATTTGGAAACAGCATGCTGTACTGCTTGGAATTCATACTGGAAGTTCCAATACGAACACTTTAGTGGGTTTAAGTGTCAATCTGAGGACAGTGCAGAGGATTCAGAAAGAGTTGAATGATTCTAATAGTGGTTACGAAGGTGTTTGGAGTAATCACTGGTGATGATAACGTTATACCTCCATCTTACCACAGAGCCTCAGACTCAATATGGAGACCTACATTGTGCCTTGGATGCAGTTGAGCAAGAGACCAAAAACATTCCTTGTAATACCAAAGTTGAACTGAAGGCAAGGATTATGGTAGCATTCACCAACTTGAACAAAAAGACCGCCCAGAGGAGTTGCAGAAGATTCTGAAGTTGTGTGAAGGGCATGGTTGAAGCCAATGTTGATTTTATTGAACAATTTTACTCTTTAGTATTTCAAGATATATTTGCATAATTTTGGTAAATATAGCTGTTAAAATGAGGTATCAGCATTATTTCATTTTTGTGTAATTAATACAACAATTTATCCATCGCACCTTGTATATGCTTTCAAAACTGAGAGGTTGATTCCAAATGTCTGCATTATAAACTAACTAGGATGTGCGTGATGGCGCAGTGGATTTCGGCTAGAAACGAGAAATCGGGGAACCGAGTTCGAATTCCAGTTGAATTCATTGCCTTCACTTACGCGCAAATACCCTTGGGAAAGGTATTAATCCGTCTCTTCCCTCCAGTTATGGGTTAAATAATAGGACAGATTGGGTTCTATAGCCTTGGTCGGCAACCAGTCTACCGCAGAAAGCAATGGCAACCTACTGCGGGATAATCTTCTGCCCAGTCAGTCATGTCTCTTTCGAGACATGATCGCCCAAGCGTGTATCGCGCATGGCACTTAACTGACTGACTGAGTGCTTAGTGCAACTTTCAAACCAGTGTAAATAAATACAAGCATACATTATATGTATGAAATATGTAACATTTTTATTATATTGTGAACTGGAGGTGTTGTTCAGCTTAGTGGTGACAATAGAGAAGTGAGAGACTTGTGATGTTTCTTCTGTGAAAAGAAAGTTGCAAGGTAGAAAAAATTTTGTCACCAAAACAGACTTTTTTGGATCCATCGAGAATGGAAAGTGAAAACTGGATAACTTTAACAATGGATTGTATGTACAAATTCTATTTGAGACCTGGATTGTGAAGGTAAAGTTGTGAAATTTGAAAAGGCTTACCATATATACTCATCTATAGGCTATTTTTATGTATGGTGTAACCACTGATTTTTTTTTTGCATGAATTTTAATCCCCCTCCCCCGAAAAAAAAATTTGCTTGTGTATAGTGCAAACAGTCAACAAAAATGTATGATTTTTAACCTCTTTAGAAAAATTACCTGTGCACACTGTGATCCCTATTTTTTGTGCAAAAAACTGATCATAAAAAATTGCACTATACTCGTGTATATACTTATAATTTAAAGACTAAGAATTTACTATTTTTAAAGTATATATGTAATATAGGAAATATGTAAAAATGTAATAACTTTTTTTAATAAAGTAGAGATATATGATAAAACAAGTCAAAAACAAATGTAAAAAAAAAAAAGAAAATAGAAAAAGGAAACCATAAAAATTTTAGAAAATGTATGCCAATTTTATCATGCTAGAAACTAATTCATCAAAAGTTAATTAAACCCAAATGCAGGTCATTAAAGAGGTGAACAATAGTGGTAATAGTTTCTGTAAAGTTTGTCAAATTGAAATTAGGACAATGGCTTCGAAAAGAATAACTAATAATAATAAAAAAATAAATTAAAAATAAAAGTTCTTTTTATCTTAAGATATCTTTAAGCAACAAGATGTTTTTTTCTTTTCACACATTTCTTGCAGAAGCATGTCCAACAAAAATCATTTCAATGCCTTTCAATTTAAATAATTCATTATACATTTCTTCTGTATTTACATAAGAAATTTCCTTTAAAAAATGGAAGAAGCCAATTCCAAAATAAAATACTTTCTTTTGTCTATATTACTGAGATGAAGTATTTACATTTTTTGAACTGTTGTCCTCATCTTTATTGTCATATTCACAATGTTTCCATAAGGACACATGGCCCAGTGGATAAAAGTGATCCAGTGACTTGACCCAAAGAGCTGTGAGTTCAATACCATATTTTCTTTTAACCGGTTATTTTTCTAGTGATGGAAAAAAAGAAAATAGAAGCAAACAAACAAAAAAAGAAAAAAAAACATAATGGATTTTTCATTTGGAAAATTTAGGCTATATATCTACTCTATATGGTTAAACAAATGCTTTAGTTTAGCAAACCTGCTGAGCACAAAATAAGGATTCGGTTTATCATATTTACATTGTAAATTGAATTCATTGCTAAAAAAATGTTTCAGAATTTTTAAAAACTAATACACTAAAAGCATTTTCTGGTGTCCCATTAGCAAGCACAGAAAATTTGGTGGATACAGCTATAGTTATCCTTGAGATGACAGACAGACAGCAAAAAAAAAAATGTATGAAGAGTAAAAGAAATGAAGGTAAAGTTCCTTGATTACTGGATGCGACATATATCTGATAAAATCAGATAAAAACAAAGATGAAGATTCAAATTATAGAGTAATTGGCCATGGTTAAATGTAATTGGCAAAAGTGCCAAACAAATAGTAGTGAGAAAGTTTGCAATAAGAAGAGACAGAAAAGAATAAGGCAAAGATAATACTAAGCAGACTATATATATATATATATATATATATATAAGACAAAACTAGGAAAAAGCATCAGTAATAAGCCAAAAAGTTTGAAAAGTAAGAATGGTGTTAACACACAAAATGGATAGTGACATGTGGCTGTAGCATTCTAACTTCAAAACTACAAAGAACAAAAATATGCCGAATAAGATCAAGATGTGGCTAATCTTATTGAATAGGAAGAAATCCTAAAATGCATCTGTACAATTTGTATATAAATTTGAGGAAGAAGATATTTTGAATAAATTTGCAGTCATTACAACAAAATTAGAATCAACACAAATAATTCATATGGTAATGATTATCCTTTAACTTGAAACATTAAAAATAAAATCTCTTATTCATATATTGATGAGAAAATTGGTGAAAATAGGAGCAAAATGACTGCACAAATTTTCACCTTACACCAAAAGATGATTTCCCCAGAGATTCTATTTTACTAATATTACTAATGCAAGGAGAGAAGATCCACCACTGATACAGACAGAGCTGTTTCATTCGGGTGGTTGTGGTAGTGCTGTTCTGATGGGTTGGCAAATAAATTCGTTCTTTTTTTTCATTAATTTTAATTCTTTTATTCATTAAAAATGTTAATAAATTAGTCAATAACATAAAATATTTTGTGTTTTAATTCAAATAACATTGGAAAAAAAAACGACAAATTTATCTGACAACCAAATACATTGATTTATTAAGGTTATTGCTCTTATCTTGGGTTGTTACAGATATTAGTATAGACACAATGTTTCAGCCAAGTAGCACTTAGCCATCTTCAGAACTCTGTGAATTTTTTTGTTTCTTGTGTTGTTCATATAGAACCACAATATATGGATTTTTATCACAGAAGAAACCAATATATAAGCAGTTAAGAACTAATATTTAATTTACTTGATAAAACATATTTGCCAAAATGATTGGCAAAATATCAAGTTATATATTCCATCTTAATTCAGTGCAATTCCCACTGTTGTGAGCCATCAAATTTTTCTATTCTTAAATCATCTTGGAATCATTGTTCTGTTTATGATAAGTATGAACATATTGGATTAACAGATAAATTTGTATATTTTAATACTTTTATTATTAACAATATTAACAAATCAGTCAATAATAAAAATGATTGACAACAATTGTAGAGGAAAAATGATTAAAAAAACATAAAATACTTTGGTAAAAATATTTTAAATGTTAATTCAAATAACACTGGAAAAAAATTATATGGCAACCAAATACATACATACACAAACAAAAAATAAAAAAATAAAAATGATTTCTTTAAAATCTTGTTACTTTCTTACAAATAGAATACAATATATTGCTAGTTGCCCAAACTTAGCAATTCCTTCCCTGTTTGTGAAATGTGAAAGTGTTGAACAAACTGCAATGATCTGACAGTGTAGTTTTAGTGATAAGTTTAATAAGCAGAAATCATTTATAAAACAACCTGTTGTTTTGCCATAGTCACCTCCCCACCACCATCAAATTGGAAGGCAGAATAATTAAATATAAAGTATGTTCTTCAGAATAATTGTTATTTATTTTCATAATGACAGTATTGAAAACACATTGATAAAGTCAACTGACACATTGTGATGGATATGCATCAAATATTGGTAGACATCATTTCCTTTTGTCATGAAACTATTTTGAGACAGCTTGCAAAATTAATAAAATGTAAACAGTTCAAAAAACTTAAGTGACAATGACAATACAATTCTGTCATTTAAAAAATTCTTCAAGACTGATTAGAAATATGCAGTCTTATCATACATACACAGTATACAAAACGCTGATTAACACTACAATCTTGAACTTCAGTTTATAAACTGATGCCAAATCCTGAATATGGCTATAATTTTGGTTAGAAATGTAATATTTTCAAATATCATGTGGAAAGCAATTTACATGCTGTTGTAATGATATAATGTAAACTTTGACAATCCTGTTGTATGTGATGATAAAGGTAAAGAACAAATGAAAGAAATTGCTAAAAATTAGTTTGATACATTATTTAAGGAATCTGAAAACTTGCAGTAATTAATGGATAATGAACTTAACATTAAATGAAGCTTGGTGAAGAAGAAAAAAAACATAAGAATATGGTTCAAATGACACTGAAAAATAAAAACACATAAAAATGTATTATTTCTTCTATGTTTATACATGTTTATATTACTTCAAACATTAATTTAAGTAGATACTGGTCTTTGAAATTTATTTTAAGCAGTTTAAGGCTTGCACTAGAAAACTGGGTGTCAATTTCAAACACTGATATTCATTAAAAATAACATTTGAATTAATCTAACCTTTGGATTAAAATAAATTGATTGTATATATATATTTCATTTGGAAATTAGTTATTTCTGCAACCTAGGTTTCAGCCTTTCTGTATCTTTAGGCTATTTATAATAACTGATTTTTCAGTTTTCTTCAAATATACAAAAGGGCTTTTTATGAACACATGACTGGAAGTTTTAAACAACAGAAAAATTTTCAAAATTAGGGAGGAGTAACTTAAGTATCTTAAAACATTTTCATCCAGGTTTGTATGATCTTATGTATCTATAGGTGTGATTACATCTGGATATTACTTCTGATCTTTCATTTAGTAATTTTTTTTGTTCTGGAAACAATATTATGGCTAACTTTTCTTCTTGGCCCAATCTGCAGACGTCACCTCCATTGTATAGTTTGGCTTTGTTTTCTTTTTTTAACTATACTCCATGTTATATCAGAGTCTTTTCCATTTTTCTGTTTAATTTCCACATGTGGCTCGCCAGTTTGGTACAAATTTTAAGGTTTTCCAGTTAAAATGTAGATCTGTGATTGCTCCATCTGTTTTTAAAAATTGCTTCGTAGATCCCAAATATGTTTTTTCTTTGTCCATCTGTATCATATACCTCTGCTTTATAAATAACCCCTTCTATTTTACAAAGTCAGTTAAGGGGTCATTTGTTTTTGTTCCTACAGTTACATTCTTTATTAATGATGTTATGTTGCATGTTATTTAAGTTTCTGGCATTTTTTTTTTTTTTTTTTTAATGTAATTTTCTAAATTATTAATACAGCTGTAACTTAATTTGATTGAATTCCTATTGAAAATTTTATTTAATTCTGAGTTTTTGGGGAAAATTATAAATTGCCTGAAGATACTAAAAGGTTGAAATCTAGGTTGTGGAAATAACTCATTTTCCAAATGAAAAATATTAAAAACCTTTACAATATAAATGTATTGAGCACTCTGATACAACTGGGCACTGGTCTAATGTAATTATGGCCAAAAACTAATTATTACACACACACACACACACACACACATATATATATATATATATATATATATATATATTAATGATTACTGGTGGTTATAAAACAGTGCTCGGTGTAAACCTCAGAGTTGCACAAAATGGTAAGGAACAAATTGAGTAGTGTGTGTGTGTGTGTGTGTGTGTGTATATATATATACACACACAAAATTTTTGGTAGACTAAAGCATAGTGTTTCAATTATTATAATCTGTTGAACAATATATTTTTTATGATTATCTATTGCAGTAAATAAGATATAAGTGTAATTATAAAAATCAAATGCATAATAAATTTCTTGAACCAATTTCTGTGTTTTCTTTTATATATCACAATGTTCAATTAACATGGCTTCAATTAGTACAACAGTTTTCATGAAACCAATTACCTATGTTAATCAAGGGTCTGCTGTATATAAAATAATGCTTAACTAATTCTAACTTTAAATCATGAGAAATTGAAGATGGAAAAGACAGTTGTCTTACCAATGCAGTGAAAGAATGAGAACCTGGAAACTTACCTGCAAAAATAATGAAAACAATAATTAATTGCTAATTATATACACAAGATAAATTGTTCACTCACATTTATTTAAAGCAAGCAAAATAGCACAGAGAATCTGTAATATGGCATATGAAGAAATTAAATGTTTCAGCAAATGCACAAAACAAATTGGTTAAAACAGATAAACAAAATGAAATGGTTCAGACAGACAAACTTAGAAAAATACTTGGTTCAGATAAATACACAAAATGAAAGTCTTCGGAAAAATGCCCAAAACAAAGTTGGTTTGGACAAATGGCCAAACAAAGTTGGTTCGGACAAATGGCCAAACAAAGTCGGTTCGGACAAATGCACAAACAAAATTGGTTCAGACAAATGCACAAACAAAATTGGTTCAGACAAATGCACAAACAAAATCAATTCAAACATACAAAACAAACTGGTTCAATGAACAACACAAAATGCTTCAGACAAAAGCAAAAAATAAATTGGCTCAAACAAGCACACAAAACAAAATGGCTCAGACAAAAAAAAAAAAAAAAAAAAATCAAAGAATATAAAATTTGAATTACTCAAGTCAGAGTATCAGTTCAATTAAATGCTAAGGAAAACAATCATATTGTAGTGCTATTTTCAGATTTTCAAAGAATTAAAATTCAAAGGTAGGGAAAAGATGGAGAAAAATATAAAAATGCATAACACAAAAACCTTGATAATACTGAAAGAATAATAAAAGGAAGAACTTTAGCATTAACAGTTGCAAGTATGTTTTTATAAGATGAACTCTCTAGTCTAAAATCCAGCTGATTTTAAATTCCGGATTTCCCTCTTAAAATATTTGCCAACCAAGGCTGAAGAGCACAGTTTATCCTACTCTTTACCCTATTTACATTATTCAGACTATTGTTCTCATCTTTGTTGCCATTTGTACAACATTTTGGCTGTTGTACACTCTGGCCTTCTTCAGGTGCTAAGAATTTCAAATTGAACCCTTTTGAATACTCTTTAGCCCATAGCTACAAGGAGAAGAAATAGATACAAGGTTATTTGCATGAAAGTGAATGTAACAAATTTAACTAGAATTTGAACTCTGCTCACCAATTTCCCTTTCTGATTCACTAATTATCATACCACCTGCACATCTATACTATTTTATACAAAACAACATTTTGACTCTAATAATAATAACAACCTTGTTCAAGGAAGAAATGCACCTCCCTGAGAGTGGTGACTGAACCTTCATCACATAAATGATTGAGATACTAATCTGTATATTGTCAAGAATTAGGTCACCTAATCTATTATAATACTTAAAAATCAATGTTTGGGTACCTACAATAAAGTGAATCTTTATTTTAGAGTTGCTTAAATGCCACTTTTGACAACCTTTGCTCAATATCAAGTACTTTCTTATTTATTGAATTTATATTTTCAAATGTTAACTACCACTAACTTTATTATTATTAAAGTTTAAGAAAAGGGAAAACAGCAGTGTAATTAGCACTTAATAAACCTAAAGTTACTTCCCTTAGGCAAAACAAACTTCTTTGGTTTTGTTTGGTTTTTACTTGATTAAAATTACTTAGAAATTACTGGCCTGAATGGAGAGGAAATGTCTTCATGTTTCAAGTGAAAATAGAAATCAGATCATTATCAGGTATAATTTTCAAGTTGTGCATTTTCTGAATTTAGTTTATTGCTAGGTTAGTATTAAAAAAACATTTATGTATTACAGAAATTGTGACTTTCTCATTTCTCATTAATCAAGATGTCATGAAAATTTTGAAAATCAGGAAAAATATTAAAATCCTTCAATAATACAAGTTTAGTTAAAGATCCTAAACAAGGAATCCTTTTTGCTGTTGTCATTAACTTATTATATTTCTGAATGAGTAAACATATAAGGTCAGTATAGACAATACCCAGAAATTTAATACTGAGAGAGAGAGAGAGAGAGAGATGAGGGGGGAATATCTTGGGCAATAGTAATTTAGCCCCCTTTAGATTATCCACCACTGGATCTCACACATTTATCCCGGAGTCCTTTTCATTTTTTGCAAAACAGTCCATATCAGATATGCGCTGTGGTACAATAGTTATTAGTCTGGTATGAGAAATCGGAGAGTCGAGTTCAGATTGCAGTTGAATTCATTGCATTCACTTACACGCAAATACTCTTGGGAAAGGTATGAACCCATCTCTTCTTTCTCCAGCTATGAGTTAAATAGCACAAAAGAATGGTTTTTTTCACCTTGGTTGGCAACCAGTCTACTGCAGAAAGAAATGGTAACCTCCTGTGGGAAAATGTTTTTTTAGTCAGTCATGGATCGATCGAGACATGATTGCCCAAGCGTGTATCATGTATGGCAATTAACTGACTGACTATATATAGTCCTATTTCAGGATCAGTATCAGATGCCTCATCACATACATAGCATTTCAAAGACAACTTTAGCTTTGGAAAAAAGCAGAAGTCTGGATCAGAGAAAAGGTTGCTGATGGTATATGAGGATGTTACGTTTTTACTTGATCAATAGCAATGTGATGTTACACAGTATACAAGCTCACATAATGGTCTTTTCCAGTTGATTAACCACATAGAAGCATGTGTGTCCATGTATGTAGTCAGATACCATCTGAATCAGAAGTTTTTTTTTTATCTAGTGCTTGTGGCTATTTAATTATCAAAATTCAAAGTCTTAATAAATGGGAATAAAACCATGATAATAGATGTGACTTTTAAAGTTTTTGCTAAATATTAACACTAAAGTATTTGTGTATTATAACAAAGTCATGCATGTGACTATACCTAAATGAGATACTTCTTAAATGCATACAAAATTCCAGTACCTTGATTGAAAATTTTATTCAGTTTTGGGTTCTTCATTTTAATCCTCCATAAGTACTGCCGGGCATTTGAACACCCCCAAAATTGTGTTTCTTTAACCTCTTCCCTGGTGTAGACATGTATATAGATTTTTACCGAAAGTGTCTTCTTCAGACATGGATGAATAGACACATTCAGCACACAATGTTCAAAGATCAGATACAGACATGTTTACATATCGATTCTGATTCTTTTTATGCCCTTCTGAGCTTAAAAAGAGTCCTATTATCAACTCATAAATCTGAGGTGTTAGCGACCACTTGGCTACTTCAGTTTCTTAGTTACTATATTAAAAACAAATAAAAAAAATTTGTCTAAAAATGAAATGCTTTTCCCCTAGTTAGTTGACAGAAAAGGGGTCGATATTTACCAAGTGGCATTTCAAATTTTCATGAGTAGCCAAGTTATTTTCTGAATACATGTGTCACAGAACTATAAGAATTTTTTGGTTTTAGTCATAGTATTTGTATAAATTACAAGCAGTTTTATTTGTTTACTGAAAATAAAATGAAACCTATTTGTACTTTTGAAACTTAGAAATTCATTTTTTAATATGGGCCTTTTACAGTATTTACATTATTCAGACTATTGTCCTTATCTTTGTTGCCATTTGTAAGACATTTCGGCTGTTGTATGCTCCAGCCTTTCTCAGGTGCTAGAAATTTTGAGCCGAACCTTTTATTACAATCACTGGAGTATATCATCCTCATTCTTTGCGTAAAGTCTCAATAGGAAGTCATGAGTTATCTCCCTCTAACTGTGCAAGTTACTTGTTTACCACTGTTGTAGCCTGGTATTGAACTCACAACTCTTTGGGTCAAGTCACCTGGCCCAGTGGATATAGACGTTGGTTAGTTCCTGTGACTATAGTCCAAATACTGTAAATACTACTTCATCTCAGAAATATAGACAAATACTAATGGACCTTTTAATTTGATAAAACTTTTTTTTTTTAAATTTATCCTGTAAAAACCAGAAAGAAAAATCATCATTTAAAGAAAATTAGGAACTAATTAATATATCTATAATGATTTAATGGGGGTGTTCGAAAACTCCATCGTACTACTGTCCTGCACTATTAATAGAAGGCTAATGTTTAGGATTGAGTTCCTGGTTCTTTCTAAAGTCTACTTCAGCTCTACACCCCTAATACTTGTCCTTTTCTATGCTAATATAACTCCACAGACTAACCCACTAACTGAAGTTGTTCCTGGGCCTTGTATTCAGTGAATATTTGTGAGAGAGAAAGAGGAAAAAAAAAAAACTAACAAAAGGGTATAATATTTAACATTATATTCATCTTTAAGCAGTATTTGATTCCATTATAATAAAATTCATTGTAGCCTTTAATAAAACTTGTATTAAATATCTACTTTTGAAGTACATATCTGAGCATAATTAAAACAACAATCTGAACTAATTTAATAAGCCTGAAAATCAAGTTAGATGCAAAAATCCATGCAGGATTTAAATTGTTCTTCTGTAAAATTTCAGGATAGATGCTGGAAAAAGGAGCTGACATCAATAATATAGGTTCATCTTTTTAACTATGAAAAAAAGAAAAGAAAAAAAAAATGCTTACAGATAATATTTGATCTACAAAAACAAATGTGGTTGAGTGTGCTTGAAAATGAAATTAATCAAACTCAGAATTTTAAATCAACCATGAATCGTTTGCTAATGAAATATTAATAATATACAATAATACTTTACAGGATTCAACCTGACTGAGGGATAAAGTTTATATATATATATAGCATTATGAAAAGGGACCTAAACTTAAAACAAAGTTTTATCATCAAAATGTTTGTTATTAAGAGGAAAGTTCAAAGTATTTTTTAATTTTTCAAAAAGATATTCTTTGTAATATGTTCAAAATTTTTATTAAAAATCTTGTTTTTTTATGCATCAACAATCTAGCTGACTATGGAAATTTTGGCACATTTATCTCCAGTAAAATAACATACTGATTTAGAAATTCATGCAAAAATCAAAGAATTGTTGAATTTTAATGAAACTTACAGGATTTATTCACAAATGAATAGTTTCTTAAATTACCTTTATCAAATCTTGGTAAAAATATTTTTATTTTTATATATCTGTTCACCAACACTTAATTTGATGAAATTTCTAGAAATTAAATTTTAACTGCAAATTTTGATTTATTAGTTAAATGTAGAACTGCTTAGAGAATGTAAACCATCTTTTCTTTCTTTTTTTCTATTCTTTTTTTTTCAAACAGCAACTGTTTTCCTTAAAATCAGCTCTGGATTGTAAAAAACTATGACATTATTTAATTAGATAATCTTTTATTTGCTTTATGAATAATATATTTTAAGAGCATTATAGCCTGAAGTAAAAATTGAATCCTGCCAGGGAGCACATATTTTTCTTTGATAAGATTTCTCAACTATTCTGGTTGGTAGACAAAAATAAATATACCGTTTAGTAAATAAATGGAGCATCCATTCAAATACAAGTATCCATTAATATTAATGTTTAAGTGATAAAATCTGTCAAATTCATTAATAAAAAAACCTACACGCACACACATGGGGATGTGCATAGTAGTACAATAGTCATCAGCTTGATATGAGAAATCAGAGAGCCAAGTTCAAATTCCAGTTGAATTCATTGCATTCACTCATGTGCAAAAACCCTTGGGAAAGGTATGAATCCATCTCTTCCCTATCCAGCTATAAGTTGAATAGAAGGACAGAATGGGTTCTTTAGCCTTGGTTAGCAACCAGTCTACTGCAGAAGAAATGGCAAACTGTGGGAAAATCTTCTGTCTAGTCAGTCATGGATTGAAAGAGACATGATTACTCAAATGTATATCATGGATGGTACTTATATATTACTTCAAATGTTATTTTTAGTGGATACCTGTATTTGAAATAGATGGTCTGTTTTTATTTAAAACAATGTATATTATATAATTGGCCAGTGCACTAGAGATAACTTAAGAAAACTTTTAGTCCAGTAAAGTTCAAACCTGCATTCCCCTTTGTAGGAGAAACCATCATTTGAACCAGTTTTGATGACAAACCACAAATAGTGAACAATACAGCATGGTTTTATTTCCCTTTTCATGAAAGCACTTAGATTTATCACAAAAGCTTATTTTTGCTCAATTACAAAAAAAAAAAAAAAATTAGTAGCTTTCACTAATATTTAAACTATTTGTATGTGTATCTATGAGATACTTCTGAAAAAAGTAAAAAATCACAATCTTTAATATTTACAGTACAAATAATGCTAGTACAAATACATGAATTATTTTAATAAAATTAAAAAATAAAATGAAATTTAGCTACACTCATATAATCCTCTACTTATTCAATTATGCTTATAAACACATTTTAGCACAAATGTCTAACATGTTTACTGGCATGATGAGAAGTCATTTAAATCAGATGTCAGTTTAGTGTTACAGATGAGATATCTAAGCAAGTCATCAGCTTAGTGTCATGGACAAGATAACTCATGATAAAATTATTCTTTTGAAAAAATGACAGCATCACTTTGTTGAAATGAAGTAAATTTGCATATATTCACTTTGGTGATATGACAACTAATGAATGTTTACAAAACTTTGTCATTTATGTGTAGATTCATGTCTTAAGATATTTTAATAATTTAAATGATAATGAAATATTTCAACACACTTTAGATAAATTTATTACAAACTTTGTTTTACATATTGGGTTCATTGTATGATAAACCATTTTAAACAAAATGGAAAGTTTTTATTAAATAGGAGTTTTTCTTTTTCTATGTGCCATGTCCCTTCAGTTCATTAGTGATCATGGCTCTCCACAACTCTCTGTCCTTTGTAGCTCTTAATAAATTGTCTTTTTGTTCTCTCTCCTAAGCCTTGTTCTGCCATCCATTTACTTAATATCGCTAGGTAAGTTATACACGGTTTTTCTCTAAACCTCTTACCTTCAATCAATTTTTCAAGCCCTCTTTCATGTATTAGAAATTTCAACTATCTCTTCCTCATATTACGTGTCAATTTTGTTTTCATTTTCTCGAAAATTGTCATTGTTCACATGTTCAGTCCATAGTAGTATCCTTCTGTAGAACTACATTTCCATTGTTTCAAGACGATTGATTTGTATTTTTACAGTTTATCAACCTTTGAAGGTTATTCAAAGCCAGAAATCATTTTTAGATTATAAGAACTTTTTGAAAATAATAAGGATTTTACTGATACAAGTAACAGCTGGAGGCAGAAAAGATGGCTTCAATTCTTTCCCAAGGATATTTGTGCATAAGTGAATATAACAAACCTGATAGGAATTTGAAGTCAGCTCTCATATTTCCAATTTATCTGTGAAGAGATTGCATAGCATTTACTGTCATATCAGAGAAAGGATATTATATAACAGTTCAGTATTTTTTCTTTGTTTCTTACAAAATATTTTCCTGTTTCTTAATACTTTCCTTAGCTTTTAGAAGACATATTTCACTATCCCAATGTCCCTTCAGATTCCATTATCATATTTTCTGTCCTTCATTAGTTAAAAAGTTATGAAGAGCCATGATTACCCATATAATTAAAGGATTTAGTATATAAAAGAAGATATAATTTAACAAGATGAATATTGCTTCCCATAACAGAGACTTCTGATTCTGTTTTGATCTTACAAAATTTTTTAGAGTTAAATTATCTACTAAATACAACAGAAGATTATTTAAATTTTTTATTGTAAACATGTTTATAACAAATTTGTACTCTTTTCTTTATATTAACGGCTAGTTAATTACCCTCTATAAAGGCTTTTGCCAAAGTGATTACAATAAATAGTTACCACTCTCTATCAACATAACATTTGTTTTGATATTCACTGAACATATGTTTATAAACTCCTGTTAACTGAGTATATATAACCACTTCTACAAAATTAGGTAAAAATCAAACATGATAAAGAAAACAAGTGTGAGAGAGTATAGATAAAAAAAAAATCAGTCCCTTAACTCATAAATGGACACTCCACTTTGTTGTGCTAGAAAGTATTCCTTTCCTTCTCTACCAAAGAACAATTGCAGAGTCAGATATGATGATGATGATAATGGTGATGCTGTCCAAAGAAGCAGAAGTGGTAGTAGAAGTAAAACCTTCAATTATTCCCAATAATGATAATAAAAGGCTGTAGAGACAAGCAAGTAAAAAGATAGAAAAAGAAGTGAAATCTGGTTTCTAAGTCTCAACAGAGTGAGTGAGAGTTAAGGTAACATCCAATAAACCTGTCCTTCCCTTCCTTTTTCAATATCACCATTTTCACCTGGGCTTTCCGCCATTTCTTTTCTCTCCCATTAATAACCTGCTTCAGGTAAGGATAGCAGCAACAGTAGAATGGCAAAGATGAACAAGAACATCAGCAGTAGCAAAAAAAAAAAAAAAAAAGACATAATTATGTATGTTGAAATAGATTTAAAACTGATCAGGTCTCCAGGCTAGCTTACTTTGCACTTGACAAAGAAGAAACAGAAATTCCCAGTCAGTTATTCTCATCAAAGAAGAAAAAATAAAAGTGGAAGGCATAGTATTTAAGGAATTGACAGATAGATAAAGTTCCCAGAGGTAAAGAGAGTTTCCAGTTGGAGACAGTTGGTTCTCACAGTCCCCCTGTCCATTAGAAGCATACCTTACAGGGTATATAATCTGGCAGGAGAGAGGTGGAGAGAAAGAAATGCATCCAAGAAGTTTGTTTTTCAACAATTGATTGTTAATGGCAGAATAATACATAATAATATAAAACCATAGGGCAATAATACTTTCTTATATTACCAGATAAAATCATGATTCAATTTGAAGTTGAAAAAAGCTGATTGGGATAAATAAATGTAAAATTACAGAGAATAATACTACAATACTGGTATACTAGCTATAAGAATTAAATAAACTTTCAAAATTATATATTTAAATTAAAAAAAATAAACAGAAAGCACTCAACATTCCCATGCCAGAAGAGATGGTAAGGGATATTTTTTACTTTGATAGTAAAAATGATATAAGGAAATGTAATAATCTTGGAATTATTTCAAATTTTTGTTCTCATCTTGGTTGATATAGGTGTTATAATAGACACAACATTTCGACTAAGTACCCTCTGGTCATCATCAGGTGTCCAGAGATTGATTTCACAGAATATTTTGCAATAATCGAGATAATCCATATCAACCAATCTATGGATACCTGATGATGACCAGAGGGTACTTGGTCGAAATGTTGTGTCTATTATAACAACTATATCAACCAAGATCAGAACAAAAATTCGAAATAATTCCAAGATTATTGAAAATTGCTAATCTCAGAAATGAATACACAGAAATGTAATAATAGTAATAAATAAATTAATAATTAACCCCCACAACCTCTATAAGTAAACTATATAGTAATCTGGAACCAAAATAATTACTAGTAAAAGAAAAATTAAAAGTTAAACAAAAAAAGACTTTAAAATATAGGATAAGCATGGTAGTTAACAATAAAAAAGGATAAGTTAGATTATAAAAATAAAAGTTAAACAAAATATAGAATATTCCATTGATGCATTAGAACAAGCCTTTTACTGTCAAAAGAAAAAAAAATCTTTCTCTTTTGACTGCCAAAGAAAGCAGATGTTTGGGAGAGTCTTAGACGAAACATGTTCTATCAACGGATAAGCTAAATTTCTTTATTTCTATATACATGTATATTTTGTAACATATACAATAATTTCTCTGAAATGTATATTAAAGCAATTTTTTTCTATGCTTATTTCCCTATATCTCACATATAACTTTGTAATATTATAATTCATTTATGGTTTAATGATGACCTTTTACACCCACAAATATATATATATATATATAACATTCAGCAGAGCCTAACACATCAGGGAACCCACAACAGATAAAATGTATACTTCTACATTTTAGAAGAGAATATTTAGAAAATAGTTTGCTTTTCTCAAAATTAAACTTTATGTCAGAATTTTTTTATGATGAACAACAATATTTATTATATGACTTATTATTCAAACCTGCTCATCCCAGTTGTTATACTTGCAATGTTTTAGTTATTATACTAATTAGCCTTCTTTCATTGTTTATATAAGAATTTTACAGTTGAGGAATTATTGTTATGCCTTTCTATTTGAACAAGCATGTTTATCTTGGTTGACATGCTCACAACATTTCAGTTGTTGTATGTATCAGTCAATATCAGTCAGTCAGTGAAGTGCCATATGTGATACAAGCTTGGGCAATCTCAAAAGAGACATGACAGACTGGGTAGAAGATTATTCCACAGTAGGTTGCCATTACTTTCTGCAATAGACTGGTTGCCAGCCAAAGCTAACCCATAATTAGAGGGAAGAGATGGATTAATACCTTTCCCAAGGGTATTTGTGTGTAATCCAAAATGCTGATCAAGCAACAGAAATGTGGTTCTACAGAAAGATGCTGAGAATACCATGGACTGAACATGTGAACAATGACAAAGTTTTAGAGAAAATGAAAACAAAACATTTATACTTAACATTAGGAAAAGATAGTTGAAATTTTTAAGGCACATAAAGAAGAGGGTTTGAAAAATTTGATATTCACAGAACATATTGAAGGCAAGAGGAACAGAGAAAAACAATACATAATTTACCTAGTGAGCTTGAGTAAATGGATGACAGAACAGAGATTGGAGAGATAACAAAAATATATTAAGAACAAAGGTCAAGAAATTGTGGAGGACCATGATTGCCAACATCCTGAAAAGATATAGAAGGTTGATTTTGCATTGCATTTGTACTTCTTTTATCTAGCTGCACAATTTAAATCTACTGGCCTTAGTTTGTGTATCTGCCTTTTGAGTTCTTTAATTTCAAATTGCAACTCAAATTGTAATTTAGCAGTTTCTTCTCTATAAAATTAAACTTATTTTTAATACAATCACTTAAGAAGCATAAACACACTTTTTCATTTATCATAATATATATATATATATATATATATATATATATATATGAAATGAGCAAGCAAGACTATAAGTCAGATATGTGTTTTCTGGCATTTTATATACTTTGGCAATAGCTACATCAATTTTATATGCTTTGGTAATTCAGACAATTAGACAATGTTATAACCTTTGGTAATAGCCAGGTCACAAAGTTACCAGATTAAAAAAGGGTACAACCTGTATTTATTTTATATAGCAGAGAAATCTTCACAAAAAAAAATACTGAAATGCAAAGAAAGAGCTACATTTAAGAAAAACAAGAGAAAAGACACTGTTATGCCTGGTATATCTCACAGTTTCAGTACTTGATACATGGTACACTGTTATGCATGATGTAATGGAGTGCTGACAGTTATCGACTTAGCACTTAAATACATACAACTCAGCCAATTTGCATAGGATACCAGAGACACCTTATCTTACAAGAACAATTTCTTGTTGTCATTATCCCTACTGATTCTAAGCAAGAATCTGCTATACAAGCAACCTTCAAACTCAATGACAAAACCAACTGTGAAGATAGATAGCTTATCATACACTTTTGAGACTGGGAGTTGACAATGATAAAAGCATAAAATCCAGTCACCAAGTTAAAAAAAAAATGTTCAGAAGACCATTTCACCTATAAAAAAATATCTGTCGAAGATGTTACTGGTACTGGACTTTGCTTATAATTTAAATTCTACAAAACTAGTGTCCATTCATCATAAAAATAATTAAATTACACAGATGTATTATTTGACAATTTATTACAAAGAATTCTGTTTGGTGGCTGAAATAGTTGCAGGTCTGTCTCTGATACTTGTAGTTTGAACCCAGTTTTAAACGTTAAGTTTCAAAGCAAATCCACTGCACTATACTAGAAATATTTACACAATATGATTATTTGATTTATTTATTTTCTATGCCTTAAACTTTTGTATTTAAAGACAATATTTTTTTAGAGTGTAAGAATTTTATTTGAGATAATGATTTAATAATACAAGTCTTAGTAATTAACCCATAGAATGGAGGATTCATACCTTTCCCAAGGACATTTACATCTAAGTGAATATAGTGAACCCAACAGGAATTGGAACTCGGCTCTCTGATTAACAATTCTGAACCATTATCCATTACACCACTAGCACATCCAAGCTTACAACTCAATTTGTAAAAAACTTTCAAAATAAACAAATCCACCGTACTATATTTGAAATATTTACACAATATGATTAATTGATTTGTTTTCTATGGCTTAAATCTTTGCAGGTTATTTAAAGCCAGAAAATATTTTAGATTGTAAGAATTTAAATCTACTGCCATTTTTGAAGTAGATAAATTCTTAAAATAACAAACAGAAAACCATCACTTGGTATCTCTAAGTGCTCACCTATCTAGGTACTGACCAGACTCAATGTTACTTAACTTCAGTGATCAAACTGGTGTTTGAACATGATGTGGCCATAAGTATATTCTTAGTATATGTGCACTTGTACAATCTGTAGAATCCATTAGAATTAACTAATTATAACTGCTGTTTTAAAATGTTTCAAAAACATGAATAAGTATTTTTGAAACAAGTCAATATTTTAACTGAAAACATTTTGCTAGCTCAGTCCTATTAAAGTTGATACAAGTGCATACACATTTCACATACTAAGTGTAAGAACTATTGGGATCAAAAGCAATATAGGTACCTCCAATAAATCACTGAACAAACAGCATAATATGAAGAAAAAAGGCCCCAAACTAATAAAAACAAAGTTTTATCGGCAAAATGTTTATGTTATTATCAAAAGGATAGATCAAAGTATTTTTTAATTATTTTTAAAAATTGAATTCTTTCTAACACATTAAAAATTTTGGTTGAAAATCTTGTTTTTCTTTGGTCCGTGAGTGACATAATTTTTACAAGGGTTTATTACAGCAAACGTAATATTACGCATGACCCTTTTTTGCAGGTGAAACACACGTATTTGGAAATTCTTCCAAATCAAATAATGGTCCGATTTTAAGACTTATTCATAATTGACTGAAATCATTTTTGAAAAAGTTATTTTTAGAAAATATTGGTAAAAGTCAGTAATGAATTAGAGCACTCTGGCTATTGGGCATGTATAATGATAATATACATGCTAAAAAGTCTGCCTTCTTCTACTGAGTGCCCATAGCCTAGAAGTAGAATCGCTGATTGACGCCAATTCGGTCGGGTTTCAATCCTGGGTTAAAAGCAATCAGAGTCTAACCATACTGATGAGCTGTGATACAGCAAAACAGATCTGTCTGTGGATGACTATATATATATATATATATATATATATATATATATATATTTATTATATTACCGCCCCCCTCTTAATTTCCGGAAATGTCTAGAAATTCGTGAACATTTCCTCATATATCTAATATTAATTAAATTCAGGAGTCATTGGGGAATACTAATCAACTGTTATATTTTCTTATAAATGTGCCTATTTTTAAAAACTCTGCTCTGAATTGCGAAAACAAAAATGCAATAAAACTATGCCATTTTTTTTATTTAGATAAACTTTTAATTGGTTTTATAAACAATATATATTAAGGATATCATAGTCGGAAAATAAAAAAATGTTTTTCAATGAATAATGAATTGTTTTCATTTTCATGATTTTTTTTATTCTAATAATTTATAAAGTTTCAAAAATATTTAAAATTTCCTCCTTCATCGTTAATGCGGGGTTGTTAAATTAATGCGTGATGACTATATTTACTAATCAAAAATTGAAAAGCTTAATACAAATAATTTAGCCAATAGATTTTTAAAATAATTAAAACAATCTAATTGTGTGCATGCTTATGTATTTTATTTGTACGAGTGACTGTATGTAATATTTATCATTAAATGGTCATGTGATTCAAGGATTGTTCCCCTTACAAGAAAAAAAAATCCCTATAATGAACATTTGTATTCTTTTCATTTCCACGTGTTTCTGACTCACTCAACAACAAGCTTACCAAATCTCGCTTTCAAAATTTAAAGTAATTTACTTCCTAATTTCATCATCTTTTACATTAATTGTGAATGTAGAAATTGAAAAAGCTTTCCTTTTTCTATTTTTATAACCCGTGTTTGGTCTGTTTTTGTTCTACATTCCAATGGCCTTTTTGCTAATCCTACCATTCAAATTATAAATTTTTTATTGTTAAATTCCTACTTAGCATAAGATTTCATAAATTGAGTTAGGTTATTTCAATTTTATTTTTTCTTATTAAATTGTAAAATTATTTTAAAAGTAAGTTTTATATTATTTTAAGTTTTATTTATTTAGAAAGCATATTCAAACATATAGCTATAACGCTAAACTAACTAAAATTCTATAAAATATTATATAATTGCTGAAAATATTATTTTAAATTTTACTATGTAGCTAAAAACCAATAAAAAGAAGCATACAATTATGTCATGTCTGTCCGCCATACTTAGTGCTTTTGACAGCTTCCGTTTGTGATTAAATCATTCGTCACCACAGATGACCCTGGTAAGAGGACTACCATGATTAAGAAATGCTTTTATTGTACATTTCAGACAGTAAGTAATACTTGTTTCAAATCAGATAAAGGTAAGTTTAAATTTGCTAATAATAATAACGTTTCAGCGAGGTATATTTTATTTTTGCAAGATTTTTTAAAACCAAGAATTGGCTACTGTTTAGAAAATATGTCGATCAATGGAAAATTGAAATCAATTCAAAAAATTTTAGATTCCAATCAATATAATTTCGATTTAAAATACACCAGAGTATTTTGCTTACTGGAACTAGTAAATTTAATCTTTTGGCTTTCAATTAAAACTAAAATTAAAACTTGAAGAAAACTCTTCTTTCTAAAAATTCAATTTAAATTTAGTTATCAAAAATGTTTGGAAGTACCTACAGTAATATTTTTGCTGAAAAATTTCTCTCATTTAATAAAAGAGATTTATTGTAATAAGTGAAATGTTGGAAAATTTTCTATTTAAAATCAAAGAAGGAAGAAAACAATTAAAGTCAGAAATAGAATTATTAGTTTGGATGCAAAAAGGTCAAATTTGGATTTCATATTTGTCCTGAAGGCCAAGATATTCCATTTCAGATGAGGGTCATTCTATTGGTAGGAGGTTAGTCACAATACAGCAGTAAAATAAAGAATGTCATGAAAAAAGCAATTAGAAACAATATGACACTATTCTATTTCCCAAACCTTCTAACCACAAAGTAAATAACCTCTACTCCATTGGGTTTTTTAACACTTTCATGACTGTATTGTTATAAAATTGTTGATTGGCTCTCTTGACCCGTTTAAAAAATTGCTATTTACTAGAAATAAATGACTATAAAGACAATGATGACAATTTTTTATAGGTGCTGCCATTTTGGTTTCTATTAGATACTCTACAGTAGAAATACTAATAACATGCCCAACATACAAGATAATAAAAATATATCACAAAACAGATGGTATTTAAGAATACTATATACTTATGCTACATTGTAAATAGTCAGTCAGTTAAGTGCCATACGTGATACATGCTTGGGCGATCGTGTCTCGAAAGAGACATGACTGACTGGGCAGAAGATTATCTCGCAGTAGGTTGCCATTGCTTTCTGTGGTAGATTGGTTGCCAGCCAAGGCTATAGAACCCAATCTGTCCTGTTATTTAACCCATAACTGGAAGGAAGAGATGGATTAATATCTTTCCCAAGGGTATTTGTGCATAAGTGAATTCAGCTGGAATTCGAACTCAGCTCCTCGATTCCTCGTTCCAAATCGATATCCACTGCACCACAATGCACATCCTTGTAAATAGTACTACCTACTAAAAACTAGAAACCAACATTTCAGTGTCTTGAAAAGGTATAAAGGATCCTAAATTTAAAAACTTTTAAATAAAACTATTAGGTGTGTGTTTCCAGCTTCCTCTTTTTGTTAAAACCTAAAGACTGGAATACACAGTAGAAAACAATTTTAATAATATCAAAAGCTAGAAACTTTCATTTACACCTAATATCTTAAGATATGGTCTTTTACAATTTAGTATTTTAGAATGAATAATGAATTCCACTTGATGGAGGCAACATGGAGTAATGGATAGAGGCTTAGAGTGAGAAATCAGAATGTTGATTCCACTCGATTCCATTATATTCACTTACATATATTCATAGCCTTCTCAAATGAATCCATATCTCCTCCATCAAATATGGATAAATAGCAGGAGAGACTGGAAACTATTTACTGCCTTGGGTGGCAACAAGTCTAGGAGAAGGAAAACTGAATTCAAAACCAGCCTGGAGAGAGTTAGGCTCCATCAAGCTATCTTGCCCAAGAAACATCTTTGCTACTGTCCCTACAACCCTACAGGGTTACAAGTTATAAAAAAACCAAAAAAAAAACAAAACAAAACAAAACAAAAAAAAACCCAAAAAAAACAAACAAAAAAAAAACATTCATTCTAAAAGTAAAATATAAAATAAATTAAAGTTTGTCTGCATTACACTAAACTAACTTTTGTCTTGTGCTAATTCTTCAAATGAGCTACCACATTCCAAGGAATATCTACTATTGTCAATTAACAAAACTTTTGATGAAATTAGATATACAGAGTGCCTTCACAAAAAACAAGAAATTTTAGATTACTATATGATTAATAATAAACAAAAAAAATTGTTTAGTTTGTTAACATTCATGTTTTTGTGGTTTTCAACTATTAAATTTATATCCTTTGCTTTTGTTTCAAATAACTCTAATACAAATTTCAACAATTAAATAAACTGTACCACATTTCCTTTTAATTTTTTTTTTTTGTTTGTGGCGCATCCTGTATAATAGAGCTATAACAGAAATGTGATACATTAAAAAAAAAATACTAAAAATAGTAACTAAGGGTATGTGTGATATTAAGACTAAATCTATTTACCTGGAGAAAACTGAAAATCTACAAAGAAAGCTAATGCACACAAAAAGCAATGAATTAGCAACTTGATCTCCCCTATTTAACAACAAAATATCTCATTTGTATCTTGTTAACATGAGACATGTTCGGTTATTGGTGTCAAGTTATGCTTGCTGTCCCCATAAAAAATGTCATTATTTCAAATAAAAGAGATAATGATGTGGGACCAATAAATATATAAAGCCACATTGTATTTTATATTATAGAATATTCATATGTGTAACACTTTTCAATAAGCATACATAATACACTGACCTTAGGTAGACAGTTAACAAGCAACTTTGATTGAAGGAAAAAAGGCCCACATGCTAACCCAAGCCAGAAGGACCCACATGATCTAAACCTAAGTGCATGCATACTCTGATCTAAGCCAGAAGAGGGCTACATGCTTTGATCCAAGCTTCAAATGCTAATTCATATGCAAATAAACTTGTCATTTTTTTTTATGGGTAAACAGTAAAATAGGTTGATTTAGTTAGAAAATTAAAAATCAAAATTGGGTTAAATTTGTTTGATTTCTCATAATAAATTCTAAAATTCTTTCTTGTGATACAGTTCAGTTGTAAAGTAAACAATCTCTGATTCAATTATCAATTAACTTAAATGATATTCTTCTGCTGCTCTATTGAGTGTTTGCGAGTCTACACTATCACAGTTTGGTATGCCAGCTGCTTGGCAGTGGAAAAAAAAAGCCCATCAAAGTATTATACACGTTGCCCAGAACATAACCAGCTATTTGCAGCCCCTCTTTGGAGGACATTTTTAATTCTTGTTGTTGCAGTAGAGCAGAAAACATAATGAAAGACAGTAAACAACATGAGTACCACTTGTTTGAACTGTCACCCTCAGGGTGACGTTTGAATTCTACAACAAAGTGCTTGAGGGAGAGATTTTATCCCTAGGCCCTATGTAAAATGAATACTACTGCATGCTGACAATTTTCAATGTATTTTAAACATATTATTTTTCTTTATTTGATGCTGTGTGCTTTATTTTTTATATTTTGTGTGTATGTGTATACTAGTGCACCTGGGAACTGCTGTTCAATTTCAGTTTACATTGCATAAGGACAAGAAGAATAAATAAAATTCTTCTTATAATTCTGCTTGCTCCTCTTCCTCTCAGTTTGCATGACCATTATGCCCTGCCAATATCTCATAAATAATAGACTGTTCCATTTTGACCTGTGAAAACAGAGAACTGACATATCAGAGCCACTACTTGCTTTCAGTGAGAACATGAAAAAAGATAAAACTGTTTAAAATCTGTTTCAGTGAGATGAAAAAGTTGACAATTTAAAATGATTTCATTTGTACATCCCTACTTCTGAAAATAACAACCACCATTCATATTTATAATTGTTATTGCTATATTCTGTTAAAGTTGTTAAGCTGAAACATTTAACAATGTGGCAGCGAAATTTCTATGGATATTTTATTGTTGTAAAACTTACCATGATCTTATTCAATTATTAACTTAAGTGTTAAGATTCATCAGAATATTAAAATAGAAAAACTGAAATTTTCATGAGTCTTTCTAGTAAGTAAATAATTGAACAAAGTGCAATATCACCAAATTATTTAAGAGGATGAAAAACTTTTTAAGTACACAGACAATCCCACTTCTGAATGGTTAGGTTACTGTTTTGTAATTTTATATAATCGTCACACATATTTTTAAATAGTTTATATAACAAGATATGTCAAATTCTACTTGTTACCGAAGTAATTTTGAAACCGGTAGAAACAGTGAAAATATATCATCAATAACATTTAATACAGAAAAGAAAATAATCATTCTTTCTATAATTTTCATTGTCATTTGTTTTGTTTTTTCTTTCATTATCATTTGTTTTTTTATTACTCTACTAATTGCTTAAAGGCAAAAGATATATTCGCAAAACAATGACAAGATGTGAAAATCAGCATGACAAAAGCTTGGACCACCTTGAATAAAATTTATGTTATCTGTAAATCTGATCTACCAGACAATCTCAAATGGTGAATCTTTCATGCCACTGGTTGGACATTAACTACAATCCTTGAGCCCAAGCCTGATGGAACCTACATTCAGATGCTGAGAGCTATATTTAACATTTCTTGGAGACAATCTAACTAAATCATAGCTCAATTTTTAACAACTTTATAAAATATAATTTCCTCTAGTTTATTTTTCAACTTAATTTAAATTTTGAATTATTTAATAATTTTGCTATTGGAAAAGCAATGTATTTGTTCTATAGGTTAAATATTGGTTGTGGACAGTATATCCAAAATCATTTTTCTAAATTTGGCATAAAGCTGTAATTCTTGTCACTGAATTCTTTTTCTTGTTTAAATAAAATCATTAACAAATTTTCATTGATAGTGAGCTAGTGTGTTAATGACAAAACTATTGTTTAAAGAAATATAAAAAATATTTGTACAAACCATATACAATGGGAGATAAATGAATTTTTATTAAAACATTAATTTTTTTAATTAATTATTGATATGTTACCAAAACGATTTAAAAGTATTTTCAAAATTGGCTTGCAATCTTACATGTGATTCTTGCCTGTGGATTCTATCAGAATAAAAAAATAAAATGAAGATTTTTATTACATTTGAGATAGATTATATAATTTATGGTTGTTCTAATAGATTGTAGCTAAAAATGAAAAATTGGAAAGCCAAGTTCAAATTCAAGTAAAGTTTCTTACATTCACTTATGCATAATTCTTGGTTTGTGGAGATGAACACACCTCTCCAGAATGTGACATGGACTCATCCAAATGGTATAATAGTGATACCAAGAATTGACAGTAGATTGTGAGACAGCTACAAGACTGAAATTAGCACTGACACAGAATTAATCCAGTAGCTCTGACTGTTAGCACCTCTTCAGGCAAATGACTTTTTTGATTTACTAAGCGCCGCTTAGATGTGGTACAAAGTCGAAGGTATGGGGTACCCAGTGAGGATCGAATTCACTACTCAGTTGTAATGATTCTAGCAAGACAAGCTTGCTAACCATTACACCATGCCGAGGTGCCCCAAACGACTTTTTTTTTACTACTGACCAAATTTGTATGTGTCTTAAGTAGTGCCGGCTACAATCCCAAGCCTACCTCTGATTGGCTGAAACAGTCTTATTTAAATTAAACCAACCTACAATTTGTTATGAGAAGGTTTCAGGTTCAAGTCTTGATAAGTCACAAGTTAACAAAGACTACTAGCCAGAAACGGACTTTATATACTAATATACTACCCCCCTACCAACTCCAGAGGATATATTTGTCAAATTAAATGGCAGTAAATTTTTTTTTCAAAAATTGACTTGTCTGGGGCATATTTTCAAATTGAAATGGATGAGGAATGTCAGAAGTATTTGACTATTAATACACATAAAGGACTCTTCAAATTCAAAAGATTATCCTTTGGTGTAAAAATAGCCCCAGGTATTTTTCAGCAAATAATGGATACTATGCTGGCTAGACTAGATGGTACTGTCACTTACACAGATGACATAATTATTAAGAGTGCTACAAAAATACATCATGGAAAACTGATTTAACAAGTATTTCAGAGGCTACATGATTATAGATTCAAAATCAGGGAGCAGAAATGTCAATTCTTTATGAATAAGAATAAATATTTTGGTCAGATAACTGATGAAAAAAGAAGACAACCAGATCTAGCTAGAGTAAGTGCCATTAAAAAAAAGCCTCCCCCAACAAATTTGGTGACCCTACAATAACTTCTTGGATAAGCAAATTATTATAATATTTATGTGCCAAATATGTAAAAATTGCAAGGATCTCTGAATAATTTACTTAAGAAGAATACAAGATGGAATTGTTCGGCAGAATGTCAAAAAGCTTTTGAAGAAATTAAAAAACTACTAACTCCATAGTTGTCACTGACACATTATGACATGCAATGATAAATAATAGTAGCGTCGGATGTGAGCAATTACAACATAGGAGCAGTAATAGTCCATAAATTTGAAAATGGTACAGTGAGAGTAGTCATTCATGCTTCAAGAATTTTGGCAAATACAGAAAATTGCTAATCAAATAGAAAAAGTGCTTGCTATATTTTCTGTAAAGAAATATCACAGGATGATATTAAGAAGAAAGTTCATATTACAACTGATCGTTAGCCATTACTAAGCATATTCAGTTCAAAGAAATTCTCACTAATACTGCAGACAGGCTACAACATTGGGTGACCATTTTATTGAACTATGATTTCAAGATGGAATTTCTATCATTCAAAATATTGAGATCCACAGATGGCTTATCCAGACTGGCATCAAAATATAAAGAAGATTTTGAAGATACTGTGATTCTTTCACTGGAATCTGAAAACAAAATTAATAACCTTGTTTGTAAGATTATTAAAGAACTGATGGTCACAATATACAATATCAAAATTCATTCTAAAAAAGATATATTTATAAAGAAAACTATGCATGATATTAAGTTGAAAGAGAATAAAACTAAAATTAAACTTGGTAATAATAATACAGTGTTTTCTATTTGTGATGGAGTACTGCTGTACACAGAAAGAATAGCAATTCTATTATCACTACAAAAGAGAATTTTGAAATAATTCTACATAGGACACCTGGGAATATTGAGGACAAAGTCCCTGATAAGAAGTTATGTTAATTAGCCAACAATATTCAAAACACAGCTAAAAAATATGATGGTTGTAATTCAGCAGCAAAATCTCCTCCTATAAATTATCAGACATGGCCAACACCAATAAACCATCAGCAAAACTTCATACAGACTTTGCTGGACCACTGAATGTTTTATACTATTTAATTGTAGTCAACAGTTTCACAAAATGGCCTGAGATATTGAAGTGTAAATGACTGATCACCACAGTAACGACTAAATTCTTGGAAAACTTTTTACAAGGTTTGGAGTACCTGACAGTGTGATATCTGATAATGGCACAGTTTACTTCTAGTGAGTTTTAAAATTTCTGCAAAACTTTAACAACATCAATTTATCATCTGAGGTCAAATAGTCAAGCTGAGTGGTTTGTTAACACTGTCATCTATTTTCGACAAATTACTGCCTGGGAATAAAAAGAAAATCCATCAAATCAAAATGCTAGATCATTCAAAATGGGCAATAAAGTTTACTTTAAAATCTTTAAGACCAGAAAAGAAGATTGACAGGAAGGAAAAATAATTCAACCCATTGATGTACATTGTCAAAGATCATAAATCAATTGAGGTTTAGATATGCACAGTATAAGCAATCAATATAATTTAATTTACTGATGGACATACTTTACAATACTTTTGAAGTACTTATTCCTAAAATGAATACTATTATACAATGCAAGGGCAAGTGAAAGTGTAATCTAACTGAATGTTGGAAGTAGACCCATGTTGGAAAAAGTATCAACTAAAGAAAGTGCATATCTAAAAAAGTGGGTGTTGTGGAGATGTACACACCTCTTTCTAGTATGATTCAGACTCATTCCAATGGTATAACACTGATACCGAAAATCATCAGAGTAGACCATTAGTGGACTGCGAAACACTTATGAGACAGCTCCAAAACTGCTAGCTGGAAGCAAACTTTATATATTACTACACATTTCAGCAAGACTACATTGACTCCAAGTAACATTGTATTTCATGATTGTTATCTTCATTCAATGCAACAAAGGCATAACACTTGAGAAAGGTATGCATCTATGAAACCTCAACTATTGCTTAAATAACAGGACAGACTGAGTTCCATAGCCTTGGTTAGCAATCAGTCTAGAAGGAAAATGGATCACAAACCCTGGAGAGGTTTGAGCTCAGCTGGTTATCTTGCCCTAGACACACCACTGCTGCTATGACTACAGTACATGTGGTGACCCCACAAGCCTAATGGGTTAGAGGGCTCATGATTGTGATAATTTATGACTTTGATAATAATTCAAAGATTGATATATAATAAAAACAATGATTGAATATGACCAATTTTACAATTAGGTTTAACTAAAAGCAATGGCTATTTTAAAATCTTATTCTGTTTTCCTTGACTTAATTCATAACTTAAAGATTATCTCAAATGCTATTGCTAAAAAGAAAAAAATATTATGGTTAGAAATAACTTTTTTCAGATACACTTGACCTATGTTTTGAGATTGATTTGAATTATGACAAAATGTTTCCGAAAGCTTTTGATAAACAAAATATTGATAAACATAAAATTATTGATAAAAAAATAATCAGTTCATGACTGTGATATTTTTTTAAAACTTTTTAATTATTTGATAGTGCTAATGAATTTTATTTTCATAAATTTATAGGGGTTAAAAGTCAACTTAAGTGAATAGTGATTACTTCATAAATAATAACATATGTATTACACATATACTAGTATCTTCTTTCCTTTTAGGACGTTGGTGATCCTCATTCTCCAGAGCTTCCTATTCTTTGTAGACTTTTGTAATATTTGTCTTTTTACTATCCCATCTCCTCTTCTGCCATTTATTTATATAAACTCATGAGGTTTCGTTATGTCATATGAGTGTCCAATTCTCCAAGTCTTCATTCCTCATTATATTTCCTAAAAATTTCAAGTGTCCCTTTCTGATTCTAAATAGTATACAACCTGTATAAAAATGAGGAGATTTATTTTTATCTAGAACAGCACTTCAGAGTAGTTATCAATAGGCTACATGGAAAGTTATACATACATTATATATTATACTATTCAGTTATTAATTTAAACTTTTCTAAGAAATATATACATACGTGAATCCATCTTGCACATTTATCAATCAACCATTGGCCGTGCATTGAATACTGATGCCATATCTGGCCTACTATTTATCTTGAAAATCTTGATAAAATTCAAAAAAAGGTTTGTAATGTTATTGATCCTAACCTGGCATCTCGACTTCAGTCACTTTTTCGCCATCATGGTGTGGCATGGCTTCCGTCAGTCTTTTCTATAAATATTTTTATGGTAAAAGTTCTGTTGAGTTTTTTTTCCCTTGGTGCCTCAACTACATAAATTTAAGCATACTACTAAATTGGTAGCTAATTCGCACTGTTTTACTGTAGAATTATCAAGACGCAGCTGTCTGTTCTATTCTAATGGCTTCTCTTCTTGCATTTCTCATATGGGGAACTTCTTTCCACCTACAATATTAAAAAATTTAAATCTAACATCAATCAATATCTTCTGTCTTACTTAATCCTGTTCTTTTATTGTCCTTTCTCCTTGCTAAAGTTTTCTCATTCTCTTTCCCTTCAAGTAACCTATTGTGTCCTAGTGACGTTAATGCCTCACTTGGGGTGAAATGATTTATATATTACAAATTGGAAAAAGTTTTTGCAACTTGTTTCATTCTTTAGGACTTCATCGGACTGGGTTTGCTGATGTTGTGATTACACATGTGCATAAATGAGAGACGTTGGTAATTTCAAAATTTTTAACACAAGTTTGACATAAAATAATGCTATTCTAATTAAAAGAAAAAATAATCCACTAAAACAAAAATTTCTAGAAAGTGCTTTAATGCCTAGGTTATCCAGAGTAAATTTACCTTTAGGTTCTTATAACCATTCTAGGAAGATTTTCTGTTATCACAATGCTGGATATTTAATAACAAGGATGATGGAAAAAAAAAAAAAATTAATTCAAAAATTTTGAAACGACCGCCATCTCTTGTTCATGCACACGTGTAGTCACAATAACATCAACAAACCTAGTCTGATGAAATCCTAACAAATGCTTCACAAAAACTTTTTTCCAATTTGTCATGCATCTTTTCTTTCAAAACTGTTCTTAATAATAAAAATTGTAGTAACTGTCAACAAGATTAGCCTTACTAACTCTTATCTCATATAGAGATGACTAGTTTAATTGGTGACAAGATTACTGAAACCTTTATTTAAATTATTTTCTACCCCCACCTCTCTATCCATGTGACCAATTTAATAAATAAAGGTTGACATCAATTAAACTGGTCATCTCTACATGAATAGTGAGGTTAATCTGGCTAACTGTTACTATGAAATAGTGAGTTTGATCCTCACTGGGTACCCTATGTTAAGTTGGCATAGAAGGAATAAATTAGTTTCAACTAACAAAGTTTACCCGTGCACCTAACAGACAAACACCAAGTAGAAATTGTCAAAGGTTTAATGAGACAAATAAATGGTTGAGTTCATTTAGATAGGCAGGTTTGACAAACTACTGAGTTGGAGGAATGAAAGACTTAAAGGCACAAAGTTCAAATTACAGTTAAAGTCGTTGGCATTTATTATAATATCTCATATACAATTTGGCTTTTAATAGCTCAAGATTAAGAAAGTTTGATATGTTGTAAAAAAATCAATCAAAACAACCGATTAAAATATTCCAATGTATTAATAAATCACTTAATGTTAATTTTTATTAATATTGTTTCCTCTTATATAAATAAAGGAACACTCTAAATAGTTTGTTTCATTTAATAAATTTTAATATTTCAAATATTATTTTGAATTTTTAAAGCTAAATTGGCTTGAAATGAGTGTGATCATTTTATCCTCTAAGAGTTTTGAATTTAAAAAGAAAGAAAATAATACTAAAACAGATTTCTATTTTCACCAATAGAAGAAAAAAGAAGTTTGTCTAGTGCAGGCAGAATTTTCATTTAAAAATCCAGTTCAATATGTCAAGTTTCAAGTTATTACAAACTCTGCCCTCTTGGCTAAGAGTCGAAGACAGAGAGGAGAGTAGAAAAGAGAGTCTTAGACAGACAGGGGAATTAGAGAGACGAAAGAGATTCCATAGATGTGGTTGGTTGTTTGTTTCACATGTGAATTATATCACACAACACTGCACATGTGTGGCAACTTTTTGTCTTTCTGACGAGGAGGGGGATTCAGCAATCAGCTCAGCTATAGGCTAGTTGTTTTCAGAGGAAGGGGGAGGGTATTATTAGTGAAAGGAGTAAGGTAAGTTGAAAGCATGTTATTCTGCCCCGCTCTAGTCACACACCACTGAAAATTGCCTAAATAATTTAAGTGAAAATCTTGACAGTAAGTAAACAAAAAAAAAAAAAAAAAAAAAATTATTTCCTTTATGATATTAAGAAAAAAATTTTAACAGGTGAAAAGAAATTATTTCAAGTTTTCTTTCATGAGGATAGATTCCAAGAGCACCTGCTGATAGTAGCTAATCATCCAGGCATGTCCCCAAAATTAGGATTGTTTGCATCATGCATCACTACTCTTGAGCTTTAGCACCATTATTAATAAAGAAACTGCTGTTTAAATTAAGATAGCACTGCATTGCAATACTGCAGTCAATATTTCAGGCTGAGCACTATTTTACTATTTGGCAAGTCCACTAGATAACAGAAAGGTTGCTACTTCCCCAATAAAAATATATTTAAATGAGGTAAGTGTTATGTGATGTCAGTTCTTCAATATGGCAGTGAATACTGGACAATCTCACCAAAGATGAGCAGAACACTTGAAGTAACTGAAATGTGGCTTTACAGAAGGATGCTGAAGATACTATGGACAGGATGGAAACAAAAAGGAAACTAATATGTAACATCAGCTGAAGTTTCTAGGGCATGTAATGAGGAAAGAAGGCTTGGAGAATCAGATGCTCACAGATCAGATAGAGAGAAAGAAAGAAAGACAGGGGAAAACAACACATAACATACTTGATGGGCTTGAGCAAATGTGTGGCAGAGAGGGGGTTTGGAAGGGGTAACAGAAAAAGTGTGTCAAGAGCTACTAGGGATAGGGAGATGTGAAAGGCCTTGATCACCTACGTCCTGAAGGCACATGCCACATAGGAGAAACCAATAAAATGTATTAAACAAAAATATTTCAGAAGTTTTGAACTGAACCCTTTATTTCGGTTACCAGAGAAGATTGATCTAGTTCTATAAGCTATGCCTCTTCCAGATGTCTTGGTATCAGTTATCTTCCTTTAACTCCCAAAGTTTTTCTTTCACCTATGCTGTAGCCAGGTATTGAACTCACAACTCTTTGGGTCAAGTCACTGGATTCAGTCAAGGCTTTTATCTACTAGGCCATGTGTCCTACAGCAGAGGTGAACAAAAACTTTGAAAGTTGAGTGAAAAGGAAATAACTGATACTGAGACATCTGGAAGAAGCATGGTTCATGAAACTATTTCAATAGTTCATGAACCTTTTATTTTTTTCTAGCTTTTCCTCACCTCAGAATCTTATTGTTTTTAGAACATTTAAATTGATTAATTTTGATTTTTGATTTTTGTAATACTACTACTATTATAAAAGACATATATCTATATTAATATTATTGAGTCAGCAAGAAGAATGCTAAATTCATATACCAGGCATATTATTACTACTATTCAGAGTTTTTCCTTAATGGGCTACTTCATTTATTCATGGAGCCAAATCCATTTCTTTCACTTAGGATTACTATGAAGGTGTGACACAGATTTATTTGATAAATGAAAGTCTCCTTAATATGTGAGCAGTGCTAAGAAGGATGACCTTCTAGGCATCTTTTATCACATTGTTGCTAGGAATTTTGTCAGTGAATGATCATTTTTATCATTATATATTTCTAAAGAATTAATCTGACATTTTTACTAGTTAAAACAATATTTTTTAGTGGATACCCATATTTGAGTAGACACTTTGTTATATATATCACTTCAAACATTATTTTTTAGTGGATGGCCATATTTGAGTAGGTATTCTATCTATTTTAAACACTATTTTATTTCAGCCACTGGAAGATCATTTTTCTTGAATAAGATTTCTCCAATGTTCACAGGGGTAGATGAAATAAAATACTAAAATAAACAGCATGCCAACTCAAATATGGGTATCCACTAAAAATATTGTTTAAAGTAATATATATATATATATATATATATATATATGTGTGTGTGTGTGTGTGTGTGTGTATCTTGATGATCAAACAAAGCTGAATAGTGTCTCTGAACACAAATCAGTCCCCATGTAAGGACTTTTGAAATATATCTACCCAGATTTAGCATCCAATTGTAAACAAAGCAATTTCTAAAGAAGAGATGGATTTTTATTTCTTAACCTAACACATTTTATTACTTGAACATTGTTTATAGTATATAGTTATTTTTGAGTAGGCATTAAGTTTATTTTTTGGAGTGTCTACTGAAATGTATATATCTATTAAAAATAATATCTAAGTAATAAAATCTGTCAGATTAAAACATAAAAATCATAACTTCTTTACAAATTTCTTTGTGTACATTAGGATTCAAATCTGAGCAGGTAGGCATATATTTGAGAGTACTGGTGGTGGGGAATAAGATTTGGGTTTAAAGACAATATATAAATTAAAATGGGTGAGAAGAAAAGGGGAAGAAAAATGGCAAAAAACAAAATAGTTCCAGTTATATATATATATATATGGTTAATGTAGAAACATTTGTCATTTGACTGAGCAGAGTTTGACTTTGTATATATATATATATATATATATATATATATATATATATATCTTGCTCATTCAGTAAAATGAATTAGAGCACTCTGGCTATTGTGTGCGTATAATTATAATATCCACGCTAAAAAGTCTGCCTTCTTCTACCGAACACCCATAGCCCAGAGGTAGAATCGCCGACTGACGCCAATTTGGTTGGGTTTCAATCCTGGGTTAAAAAGCAATCGGGTCTAACCGTACTGATGAGCTGTGATACAGCGAAACAGATCTGTCTGTGGATGACTATATATATATATATATATATATATATATATATATATATAATAAATTTATTTTTACTACTTCAAATGCTTTTTTTTTTTTTGGTGAATATCCATTTTTAAAATAGATGCCTGGGTTTTTTTTTCATCTTTCTTAAAGAGAGTGTATTATCCTATGCATTAGAGAAAACTTAATGCAAATATGGGTATCCACTAAAAATAACATTTGAATTAATGTGCATGCAATTTTTTTAAGTTCAATAAAATTATGGATAAAAGTTTTGTTGATTGGGCTAAATGTAAATATGCTAGTCTTGAGAATATAAAATGCACCACTGTATAAGACACATACTAATTTTGAAAAGAAGTTAAAAAAATCACCTATGTTTATATTTGAAAGGTTTTATTGAACATAAATTCCATCTGATATTTTTAAAATTAATTATTTTAAACAAAAAAGATCTCAATTTACTTTTGCTATAAATAACACAGAAATCAATGAAATAAATGCCTATTTAAATATATTCACTCATGACTTATATATATATATATATATATTTCTTACCTTCAGTGTAAAGAATGCATGCAGATTTTGGCATAATCTTTTGAAATAAAAGTGTGCAGCTTATATACCAAAAAAATATGATAAGTGAATCTGGTTGGCAATTCCTCAATTGTTGAGGTCCTACTATATACAAAATCTCACCACTCTAGAAAATTACTATGTAGCTAATAATAATGATTTACTGGTACAAGTCCTACTAAAACCATAGCAATGGGGAGAAGAGGTGTATTCATACCTGTCTCAAGAGTATTTGCATGTAATTGAATATAACAAACCTGACTGAAATTGCAATTTGGCCTAACAATTTACAATTCTGAGCTATTATCCATTACACCAGCTGCGCATCCAAGCTTGCAGCATCTGGTATTCCCAAGCGATCACCTACCTTGGTACTGATCAGGCTCAATGTTGCTTAATTTTGCTGATTGTACAAGAACTAATATGATCACGATATGATCATAAAACTTTTATTAATTGTTACATGTAAGTTCAATTCAGGGATCTTGAATTGGGGGAAGAATTTTAAAGAGTTAACCAAAGGAGTTTCACCTTCATTTATGTAATTATTAATTTTTACCTTATATATATATATATATATATATATATATATATATATATATATTTGAGCACTCTGGAAGAATGGCAGACTTTGAAAAACAGTAGCTACTCTTGCATACACACATTGCTCATTCACTAATGAATTAGAGCACTCTGGCTATTGGGCATGTATAATGACAATATACATGCTAAAAAGGCTGCCTTCTTCTACCGAACGCCCATAGCCCAGAGGTAGAATCGCTGACTGACGCCAATTTGGTCGGGTATCAATCCTAGGTTAAAAGTAATTGGAGTCTAACCGTACTGATGAGCTGTGATACAGCAAAACAGATCTGCTGCGGATGACTATATATATATATATATACTAGCAGTATAGCCCGGCGTTGCTCGGGTGTAATGAAAGCTTTAAAACTAATCCATGGTCCTGGAGCTCAGACCCAGCCTAAAAAATATTTGTGTGAAGTTTGGTGAGAATCGGATAAAAATTGTGTATTTGTATAAAGGACATACAGACAGATAAACAGACACACACACACAAACAAACATCTTGCCTTTTATATATATTATCGATTTTCTGCACTATTGTAAGAACTGCCACCTTGACACTTCTGAATATTGTTTCTTATGTCTTTGTCTATGAGTGTATCAAATTTGGTTAAAATCAGACCACTCCTTCTATAACCCGATTTTTTTTCCATTATTGATTTTCGATATTTATCGGGGGTACCTTGACACAAAACCTAGCTAAGAACACTCACAGACGCTTATCGTACAACTGTGTAAATTTTCAAGAAAATCGGTTCAGCTGTTTCGGAGTCTATAGGTAACAGATACACACACACAGACAAAGTTCCATTTATAAATAAGTTTAGATTAATTTTTACCTTATATATATATATATATATATATATATATATATATATATAACTGCATTAGAGCTTACAAAGCATTCTAAAAGTTATGATTTAACCTATGTCACATCGACGCATGTATAATGCTTATATTATGTTCCAAGCTTTTAGTCCTAATAGAAACCTGTAATTTTCTTTAACGAAATAATTTCAGTAAATAAACAAGATGGCACAATGATAGTATATAAGAATAATTATGTAATTTTGAGGTTGAATAAATGTGTCATGTATTAATTCCTAGTACTTGGAAACTAAATCTGTAATAGAAATATTACAATTCAAAATTATCTTTCTCGGACATTGTATATTGTTTATATCAAGCAAATATAAAGAATGTGGATGAAAAGTAGAGAGAGAGAAAATTAAAAGGAGTGATTATTTTTTTTCAGTCATTCTGATGACAATGCAATAAGTGGCCAGGTTGTTAATATTTGCCAAGTCAGAGTGTAAAGCTGATTGAATCGAATAAAAATGATAGCCACACCTATTCTTTGAGTTGGTCACAGAGGAATGAAGTCCCTGTGAGTTAGAGCAAGTTTATAGAAATTTGTTTTCTTTACTAGTTAGTCAACCAATGTATCTGTGAGAGGTACCAGTGCAAAAATATACATACATATACAGCCACACACAAAAGAAAAAAAAAAGAAAGACGAATGAGTATGAAAAAGGCAAAAAAAAGAAAATGGAAAAGTAGTAGAGAGGGAGGGAAGAGAATGGAAAAATGGTGGACAGTGAGTGAAAGGGAATAGACAAATGGGGGAAAGGGAGAGCAAAGAATGGGAAAATGCAGGAGAGGAAGAGAATAGGAAAATGTAGAAAAGGGAGGAAAAAAAATGGAAAAATGGAGAAGCAAAAGTGAAAGAAAAAAGGAGGAGAAAGAAAAGGGGAAAGAAAAAGAAAGAAGAAAAAGAAAAAACAAAGAAAAAGAGAAAGAAGAAAAAGAAAAAAGGCAAAGATGGAAAAGGAGGAAAAAAGTAAGAAAAGAAGTGGAAATGAGAGGAGGAGAAAAATACATGTGATATTGATGCAATCAGTAGTAGCAGCTGGCTGGTAACTTCCAACAGACATGTTTGGACATGGTTCTAGATGCTGCAGCCCAACTCAAACAATAAGACACACACACACACACACAGAGGGGGGGGATGAAGGGAAAGGAAATGGACAAAGAGAATGGTTGGAGAGAATGTGGAGAAAACAAAAAAGGATGTCTAGGAAGATGCCAGTGAATGGAAAAAAAAAAAGTTCCCACCCAAACTTCTTCCCCTTTTTTCTCACTTTCAAAAGCATTGATTTTTTTTCTTCTTCTTAAGAGGTGTGACATGTGTACGCATGTGTGTCTTGGAGTTTTAAGAACATAACCACTGGTTATACTGCTTTCCTATTCAAAAGAAGAAAATTCAGTTAAGAAAAATCTTTATTTAAACTTTTTCTCATTTCTTTGTGAAACGACAAACTAGAGCTTCTTTTTTTGTATTGTTGTTGTAACTGATTAAAACTGAAATTAAGCAAAATATAAAATATTTTCTTTGCTTCTAGCACTTCTCCTCCATGCCAAAAAATAGGTTTGTTTGGTGGCTGAGACAGTCATGTTGATCTTTGATCTTAGGAAAAAGCCAAGATTTTTAATGCTGGTAGTCTAAGCAAGCACTAAGAAGATTGGTGCAATGCAGTTTTTCTCCTTCCCTCAACATGTGACCTCATGCCAGACCAAACACTAAGCTTATTAAATCCAAGCACCATATATATATATATATATATATATATATATAAAATGCAAACACAAGACAGACTCTTGTGAGTATTTTTTTTTATTTAATTTTTTCTTGTGTCCTTACAAGTTTTCATTTTTTGAGGACTGAATGTGAAGAGAAATTGTCAATAGTATTGCCTTGCCAGAGTGCTTTTGGCTAATACATTAGCCATTTCCAAAAGTTATGGAGAGAAGGTAGGCTAATTTCCCGTGGTAAATATTAATAATATATTTTGGTTTCCGTAGTGCTGTGTGTGAAGCATCTTTGTATCAGAACATTTTTTTTTAATGGAGATTTGCTTAGCTGCAGAATACAGCTAGAACATTTTGGGTGTTTTCATATATGATGCCACACGCACACACAACACACACTTCTGCAATATCTTTATTCCACTTCACTAGTTATACATGAATTATGCTTATAAAATATAAAATACTTTATGTTGCTCAGCACTTTTTTTTCTGTTTTTTGATACATTAATTGAAAACCCAATACAAGGACCATGAGCCACTCAAAGTAGAGTGTTACTGAAAAAAGATTGCTGCATGTAAGAGAAGAAGGTAAGAAGTGCAGTTATAGAGGTTATGTAGAAATGATAATGGTTAAACCTAGACTAAAAGAGATTAAGACTGCAGTGATTGTGAAGACATCCTCTGAGAATGCATTCTACAAAGTTACAGATTTTGAGAAGAAGCTTTCCAAATGGAACTTCATCGATAGTAATGAAGAGAATGGAGGATGATTTGTCCAAGTGTGCATGGCATAGTGGGTCAGAGCTCCAAAGGTCAGAAGTGGTGGAAGCAAGAAATGTAACTCATTAGAATATTTCCTATGGAAATAGTGATAATGTAGCAAGAGGCTTGCGATGTTTCACTTGTGAGATAGGAGCTGTAGAGTGGAAATTAATTCATCAACCATGAAGATGCTTCTAAACTGAGCTTCTGAATCAAGACTGGGAAGTGAGGATTGGACACCTCCAGTCCAGATATGGCAGCTGCTCTCCATATTTGGTCTGATCTGGCACTTGTAAAGATAGAGCATAACAGGAAGAGTCAGGTACCTGCTGGAGTGGTAAATGGAACTGACCATTTTTCAAGCATCTTTAACTTGTATACATGGGTTCCACTTAAGGTTTACAGTTTCAATAAGCATTCAAAGTGAAGAGCCCCCTCATAGCAGTTGAAAGTTGAAGGTCTGTTTGGTTATAGATGAATGTTGCTAGTTTTATTTTGGAGGATTAAATGTTATAAGCGAGTCCTTCCCTGACTGAGCAGCCAGAGATAGGTCAGAGGGCAGATCAGCTGCTAGTGAAATAAATTTTTGAATGTGAACAAAAAAAAAAAAAAAAGTACAGTCAATGAACAGACATAGCACATAACAGAAGAAGGGCATGTCTGATACTCACATAAAGAAATGGGCATATAAAATATATTGTTAGAAGTCAGTCAAGTGCCATGCATGATACATGCTTGGCTGATCATGACTTGAAAGAGACATGACTGGGCAGAAGATTTTTCCGCAGTAGGTTGCCATTACTTTCTACAGTAGGCTAGATGCCAATCAAGGCTACAGAACCCAATATGTCTTGCTATTTAACCCATAGCTAGAGGGAGAAGCAATGGATTAATACCATTCCCAAAGGTATTTGCACATAAGTGAATACAACAAATTCAACTGGAATTCGAACTCGGTTCTTCAATTTCTTGTTCTGAGCTGATATCCACTGCATCACAACACACATCTTCAGATGTGCATTGTAGTGCAGTGGATATTGTTAGAAAGATTAACTAAATCTGGCACAAGGCCACAATAACAGGGCACCCAGTGAGAACTGAACATATTACATATATGTTCATTTATTTAAAAATTGCACAAGTTTGTGAACATTATTTTGGCAGTTCTTCATCAATCTTATCTAAACACTTTGAAGTTTATCATGATAATCAACTGTCTGCTCATGTTTAGAGATAAGAGTCATACTTTGAACAGTCTACTGATATTCCAAAACACTGTCTTCTAAATTCATACGAAAGATTCACAACCCAGAATGAATGTATACCAGAGTTGAGCAGTGATGAAATTTGTTTAGTGCTTCTGTTATGTATACAGATTCATGACAAAATCCAGAAGAATCTATTATGTGATTGGTCAATGAATATTGAAACAATACTAGTAAATTAAGAAAATTCATGACTTACGCAGTGTATAACGTAACTTTGCTGTACATTTTCAACAAATACTTCTATGGTAATTATTCTGATGAACCTTCCTCAATGGTATTTAGACTTTATAAAATCAAGCACAGTAATAGTTTAGTGGCAAGGTCTCATTATGTTATGGTTGAAGTGGCTAGAAAATCATAAGTTTTAAAATAATAGTTTCTTCTCTCACATTAATTGATTGTGAAACTCTCTTACAGCTTCTTACTTCCGTAAAAACTTTAAATGCAATCTCAATCATTATCTTCTATCTTTTAATTCCTGTTTTTTTATTGTTCTCCTTCCTTAAGAGTGTTTCTTTTTACTTCTCTCATCAGTAATATCTGCATCTTTATAGCCTTGCTTGGGGTGAAATGATTAAAAAAAAAAAAAAGGAAAAATCACAGGTCAAAAAAGTTAGAAACTAAAAACAAACTAGGAAGAAACTTTAAACAAATTGTTGAGTAGCAACAATTGCAAGAGCTTACTGCTCAATAGAAACTGACCAATTTTACAGATGCTTCTGACTGGATATTTGCCAATGAAACACATTGTTGTCCATTAGGTATATGGCCTGGTAACTACTATGACTAGCGAACCCAGTTCTTTCACCACCCCTATTTAGATAAAAATGATGAAGAAGGAAAGGTCTGTGTTTATGCAGCAGAAAAAAAGAAAGAAAGCTATTTGTAAGTAAACATGAGCTGAGATCATCAATTGTCATCCATTCTTGCAAACAGATATTATGATATGTCTTTATTTTTTATCTTTATTTTAATTCTATTTTATTTATCAAGAATAAATATTGGAAAAGGCATTAAAATCTAAATTCTGAAAACATTCAAATAATAGATTTGATGATTCTTGAATAAAAAATATATCAAAATGTCTATTATGCATCATTTGATATATCTAACAATTGAAACTATTGACAGGTTCACGTAATAAAAATAGCTTGGTCATTAAGTAGTAAAAAAAAAAAAAAGTGGGTATATAAACTTTGTGTGTGTGTGTGTATATTTTAATAATCTATTGATTGCAAATGATAGCATGAAACTAAGATTGGTGAGAATACCTGACTCTTAGCAAGTTCTGGACTCAAAAGTAGTAGCAAAAATTAACCAACAATAAGCAACTAAAATTTGAAACCAATTAAGATGTTTGATATTCCGATGGTATTTCTGTTAAACTGGGTTAAAAAGAAAAGGGGGAGAAAAGCAACATTAACATTTAAACAATGAACAAATAAAAGATTAAACTTAGGTATATGTGATTGAAAACTAGTTATTTAACCAAGCTTAGCTTAATATGGAACAAAACCACAAATTTGAGACATACTATTCAACTTCACTTAAATCAACCATAAGTTCTTTCATCATACTTTATACATTTTTTTGTTTGGCTTTTCAAAACTTTTACTAATATTAGCTGTTTATTTGTAGGTTTTAACTTTCAGGGAATAATGCAATTTTTTTTTTCTATATGGAAAATCCAAATTTCTTTCAGAGAAAATGTGACAAAAATTACAAGTAAAATGTAGTTAAAAATCAGCTCAGGTAGAGCACAGACATGCATACACACAATTATTTAAAAACCAAAAATAATTTTATTTTACAATGTGCTTACAGTTTACGAAATACATGACACTAAAATAAAAATTATAAATGTTGTCTTTCTCACCATGCTATCTGAATTTTAAAAAAAAAAGAAAGAAAAACTAAACTCCACCCCATCCATTTCTTTACCTATTAATAAAAGATATATCTTGTCTTATTCCTGTACTAAATATGCATACAGGAAAGCCTTGAATTTCTAAGATTCATAGTTATTCATAAGGTGGGGATAGTGGATATAGAATCAAAAGTGACTTACAGCATTCTAGCCAAGGGAGTTATCTGAAATTAAATTACCTGACAACACAATTTTGAAATAGGCAGACCTGCAATCCTTTTTTGATCTTCTTTCTCTTTTTAGGAGGGAGAGAGAGGGAGAGAGAGGAAAAAAAAAAACAAGAAAGAAAACAAGAAAAAAAATTCTTTCTTTTCAAGTTGCAGTTGAAACTTGTTTGACCAGTAGTGTGTGCAACCCTTGACTGTTTCCAAGAAACTAAACAGCACAGAAGATAGCAGGATGGAAGAAGATCATAAAAGACTTTGAAAACCAGAAAACAACAAGTAATCTTAGTCTTATTTCCAGCAAAAGCAATGCAGCCTTTTTATTGGTCCACACAAAGATTACTTGATAAATAGATTTTTGTTTGAAAACTAAATAAAATGTGGTAGGCCAAGGTTAAATCAGAGTCGATTAACAGAAAATAATGTCTAGTATGGAAAACCCAAACTTACAGAAAAGAAAAAAAACATACTAGTTTTTTTCTTTTTTCTAGATGAATCTCTGCCACTATTAATTTTTAACTAATTTCCTCCAATGCAATATAACAAGAAAGCCTATGGATAAAAAATAATTGTAAAAAATTTGAGGTTTGCAAATGAATTGAAATTAAAATCAATTATATTAAAAATAAAATAAACAAAAATCAAATGAAAGATAAACTAGTCAAAAATTAATAATTTTTGTTATTGTTTAATTTGGGTTAATAAAAATTAACAAATACTGGTTATGGTTGGTCTAGTAGAAGAATTACAATTTGACAAAATAAATCCCCTTATTAAAAAAGTTACAAAATCATGCATAATTTAATTTTAAACAGAACCATTTTATACAATACTATTTTCAAACATTTATAATAAGTAAAATACAAGATAGGTATTTAGAAAATTTCAAATTAAAAATTTAAATTTAAATTAAAGAAATTTGACAGTTCAACATTTGTACTTGCAAAAACAATCTGTTAGAAGGACAGTTTTTCTCTTAAGAACATTTTAAAGATAGATTTAAAAACAATAAAAATTGCCAAAAGAGTATGCAATAATAGTGGTATTAAGAGAAAAACTATTCTTTTGACACCTTTTTTTTTACAGGTATAAATGTTAAACTTTGCCAAAATATTGTCCAGCATGACAATTCTATATTGTCTCTTTATTATCACTGAACTAGAACTTCTACTTTTCAAATTAATTTATAGATATTTGAGATAAGTTAAATTTAGACTGAGGAAAGTTTCTAATGAAATGTATTGTAATCTAAGATACCAAAATGAATCCTTGCAGATGGAATTGCCAAATACAACTCAAGCTAGTAGAACCAAAAAAAAAATTGGAAAAGTATATTATGAAAAAATTATTTTTAAATTTATAAGTATGTATATTCACATATACAAGTTTATTTATGAAAATGTGGCTTTAGATTTACTAAGGAAGGGTATGTAACTGTGTCAAATGTAGAGTTATCAATATTAAAAAATATGACTAAAATAGGAGTATATAAGTCATTGTTGATCTTCATCTTACCCTATCTAAATATTTCAGAAAATTAAAAAAGATTATTCAATATGATTACAAGTAATATTTAAAAAAATATATTGAAAAGAGATCATTTTCACCTAATTGACTTGCATTTTAGTTGTGCATATCAGGGTCGTAACAGAGATAAATGTATTTATCCCCCCCACCCCAGACTGTCAATATCCGGTGCTTTTTCGGCTGGGGTTAGTCTTTTTGTCTTCTTCCTCTTTTTATTTGAGGGAGAATCAAAGCATTTGCTTTCTTTTAAAATCTTTATCTCTTTTTCTAGCTTTTGCTCTTTTTTTCTGTATATGAGCAAAAGATAGAAAAAGAGATAAGGATTTTAAGGGAAAGCAAATGCTTTGTATAAATTTAAATTCTTTTCTATTTGTTTTGTACATTTTTATCTTTATATTTTATTCTATTAGACTCACCACAAATCCAAATTAAAATGAAAAATAATCCATGTGATAACGAGAAATTACCATCATTATACACCTTTAAAGAAGTTTTCTTTCAATGGGGTTTTCTGAAAGTTATATTCTTATTGGCTCTGATACTTTTTTCTTTATAATAAAGCCCTGTAGAAAATACCATAAATGGTAAAAACTGGTTGAAGTTGGGTGGGGTGGTAGTCAAGGCTTCCCTGGCTGCTACACACACACACACACACACACACACACACACACACACATACTGTTTATATGGGGTTAAGAATGCATGTCTTAAAATGACATGTTGAAAATAGCTATTTCTTTTCTAAGTTTTATTTGAATTTATATATATGAAGACAGCATATATCTCTATGCAGCTGACAGTTCTGGTAATGTAGAAATTATAATTATTCAATGCGGAATACAATGCTCTTTGTTTAATTTTCAATTATCTGAAGAAAACATATAAAGTTTTTGATATCTTATAAATACAGATGCAATTGCAAAATTACTTAAATATTGCTATTACTATTCTTATGTGGGATGTCTAGAACAAAAAACAGCAATAGCATTAAGAAGCAAATAAAAGTTATTTTATCTTCCAAGCCATAATTTTGTTAATAATAATTACTACAAAAAATAACTTCTTGAAGTTATCTCACACAGTAAAACAAAGTGAGACCTTTTTGTGAGAATATATTGAAACTAATAAACTGAGAACCTTTATGGCATACAAACCAAACACGTGAAAGAATTTCTCTTTATGAGCTCAGCCAAGAGTCAAGGTAATTTATAAATAGGTTCTATAGAATACCACACACACACACACAAAAAGAGAGCTATACAATTTTTTTTTAATGTATATCCCCTTCCCCAAGCAAATTAACAAAAAATATAATTAATACTGATTGGTAAAAACCCTAGTTTACACATATACCATTGTTTTTTTTGTTTTATTTTCTTAAAAAAAAAAAACAAAAAAAAAACAACCTTTGCTAATCTTGACTTTCTATAATTTCATTACAGTGGAGTAGGATGAAGAGTGAAAATAAAGTCAGATTAATATAAACTTTTTATAAACAAAACCATTTTTCATTGAAACATTTTTTCTATTTCTGATTAAGTTTTTTTTTTTTTAAATTTTTAACAAATTTATTATTTAATGCTATTTAAATATTTGCAACAGATAATTCTTTACCAGTGGAACAAACAAGTATTTTTACTTTTAGTCAAACAAAAGTGATTGTATAGAAATTAAAGAAAAGTGAAAATCCTATAGAACTTAACCAAAAAAAAATATACTGGCCATAAATACTTTGAGAAATAAAAAAAGGAGGGAGGAGCTATTATTTTTTTTATTACTTAATATAAAATAAACTAGTGACTTTGTAGGCATGAATAACAACAACAACAAATAAAAAAAAATCCTAAAGTAGCAGAACAAAAGACTTGCTTAGTATATCATTATCTGCAATATTAAACAAAATATCACACTTGTCCTAGATTATCAGTTTTATGAGTTACCTCCCTTATCACATGTTGACACAAGTAGCCCACAAGATAGCCAAGTTAGAAATCTTAGCAGTAATAAAAAAAAATAAGAACAACGTTTTGTAAACTTTTGTAAATTTATGATATTCAGTTATTACAACATATTCCTTTCTATGTGAATATGTCTTCAAACACAATGTGTAACAGGTATTAAATTCTGACTTAACTGTACATCCAGTGTAAAAGCAACTTAAATCTTAATTTAATACATACAGGGTGCGATTGATAAATTGCCGTCTAAAAAAAGGAAAATAATACTGACATCTCATTTTAACAGATATATTTACCAAAATTACAAAAAGATATCTTGAAATACTAATGAATAAATTTATTCAACAAAATCGCCATTAGCTTCATCCATGGCCTCCAGAAGATTTTGGAATCTCCTGCAACTCTTCTGGGTGGTTTCCTTGTTTAAGTTGATGAATACTGCCATAACTCTTGCCTTCAGTTCATCTTTGGTGGTACAAGTTTTGTTTGTCTTTTACTAAACTGTGTCCCACACATAATAATAAAAGGGGATGCTGTCTTGGGAGTTAGAAGGTCAGATGTAAGGGGTGATGTGGTTGCATAAATTGTCTGACAGCCATGAGTGGGTTCTCCAACTGGTGTGGCATGGTGCAGAGCTAAATATAGCAGCCACCCTCTTGAGCCAGAGCAGCACTACATTCTCAAGGCACTTCATGTAGGCCTCCATGTTGAGTCTGAGTCCCTGTGGGAAGATGAATGGAAGCATAATGTTGCCATCACTAGTGATCACTCAAAACACCATAATGTTGACTGGATATATCATCTAACTTATTCCGAATCTTTACCACTGTCCTTAGATTGGTACCCAAACTCACTGAAATGTTTGTATTGGGGCTTCTGATGCAAATGGCAAGCAGTACAGCATACTGTTTCCAAATTTCTGGCAGAGTGAATTGTTATGGTACTCTCTTACTTACAGACGGTGCCCAACTGACCCTACTATACTGTGCAGTCAACAAAATCAAAAGCAAACCATGCACACACGAGAAATTAAAAATATAAAATGGCAACAATTTACCCATCTCACCTTGTATTTTAGCCTAACTCTGGAATTTTATTTTGTTAATGATTCTGTTCATAAATTCCCAATAAAAATTTAGCTTAGGCCTATCTATTTTTATCAAAATATAAAGATATGGTTCTACAGAAGGATGCTGAAAATACCATGGACAATGCATGTAAGCATTGAGGAAGTTAAGTTTTAAGGAAAATCGAAACAAAAAGAACACTTACACATAGAATCAGAAAGACATGGTTTACATTTCTAGGATACATGATATAGAAAGAAGGGTTAGAAAATTTTACATTGCAGGCAAGAGGAACAGAGGGAAAAAGCAAGTAACCAACCTAACAATCTTTTGTAAATGGATGGAAAGTACAAGAACAGAGAAAAACACTGTTAAGAGAGACAAGGGATAGGAAGTTTTAAAGAGCCACGATTGCCCATATCTTGAAGGAATACAACACATAAAAAATGTAGGTATATGGCTGTGGAAAACAATTTTTGCATTTTCATATTTTAAATACACATGTAAATTTAGACCATGTTAAAATGTCAGAAGGAAACTTCCGAAAACAATTTGAACATCCTAAGTATAAAGCTTTAAGTAAATATGGGATTCTGTAATTTGATATTAGCACAAAATCCCAAACTTACATGAAGCTTTCAACTTAGCATGGGTAAAATTGTGTATTTTTGGAAAATACATAGTGTTTCAGAATCTTTGAATGATATTCAATTCACCATTCATTCAAAGAATTAATAAAACTGAAGACAAAACATGATTATGATGAATAAAATATCCAAATATACCTCAACACTGGATTACAAAAAGCACACAAACAATTATATATATATATATATATATATATATAGAGAGAGAGAGAGAGAGAGAGAGAAAACGAACCTGTCCTGCTGACAGTATATTTATTCTTTTCCCATCTCCAGTTTTGACATCATGTTTTTAGTGACACCAATACACGTAATTGTCTATTGCATGCTTATTAAGGAAATTCTATTTCTTTTTTATGAAAAATGGTTAATACCTTCTTATGACCATCTTGTTTGGTGAGCAACATTATTTAGTCAATCTTTGATGTTAGCAGTTGGTTAGATGTGCTGGTTGTGTAATGGATATCAGCTCAGAATAAGAAATTGTTATTCTCAAAAGATTGCTAATACAAGATTAACTTGCAAAAAAAAAACAAAAAAAACAAAGAACTATTCTTCCAAAAATTCTGGAAAATTTTTTTAGGGCTTTAAATAATACACAAAGGGTTGATATCCCATAAAAAAAAAACAAATCAATCAATATGCATTTTAGTTGGTGCAAAAATCAGATCAGACTAAAAATGGAGTATTGTTGCCATATCTGGTTTTGTCATTAACTGAGCCAGTATCAACAAATACAGAATTTTCAGGATTAAATTTTAAATTTAATCATGCTCATCTGACCATATTTAAGTTAAATTTCATCTTTAAAACAGATAAAAATGAAATCACTTATCATTCATGTGTACTTTATTTTCCATATTTAAAATAATAGTTTAATTTCATAAAAGAAGTATCTGTCTAAGATGCTTGATGGTATAAGTATAAGTTTTAGAGAGTGAAATAACATTTGCATTCACATAATTGGTTAAAATTCAATCACAATAAAGCCCCAAGTAAAATAACTTATATAAAATAATTACAATCAAAAGTGTGCTGCAGAAACACAAAAACTATGAACTAAAAGTTCTTAGGTCTAAATCTTGGTCCCACAATATTTTCATATAAGTGTTATGCAACTAAGGAATATCTAAACTCTCAACCATATTTAACTGCTTCCTTAGATCAATGGTTAGAAATACATTTGAGTGAGAGAAACATGTAGGTTTTAGCAAGGTCTATTCTTTTTCAAACCTCATGGACTGGCACTACAGAATCAGAAACAAAAGAGAGGTATCAAATAATAGAAACCATATCATCTGAGGACTTTCAACAGCAGCAGCAACTTAAATATTACATGTAACTTGAAGAAAAAATAATGCCATAATCAAGATGTTGACATTCCACACTACTTCAAACAAAAGGTTAGGAAGGAAATCTCTATGAATATGGGAAAGGTCATTAACAATGAACTTGAGAAACCTATTTTCTGCAAAAAGTTTTTCAAGAGAAAGTTTGTTTTTTTTTAAATTTCAACTTATGGTAGCAACAATGGCTGCTCAGTCAAGGCAAACAGTTCATATAAGGAAACAGTTAATATTACCATTATCTGATCAAGTTTACTAAAAAAAATTATGATAGTAAAGAACTGACTGAAGAAGAAATATTGAAATGTTTCTTTTTAATTCCTTCTTAAAGTTTCTACTATGAACAATTAAAACAAAAAAAGCAAACATTACAAGCATTCTTACTAAACTTAGTTTAGTCTGGCACAATGTCATGATTACCTGATTTTTTAAAAAATTCTACTGAAATTCCAGACAGTACTAAGTATATAGTTGTGCCACAGGATAGCAAAAAAATTGAATAAACAAACATTTTTGTTCAAATTTTAGTAACAAATATTATATATATATATATATATATATATATATATATATATAGTACATAAATAACCTTTACTTTCAAACAATTTTCAATCTTTAATAAAAAAAAAAAAGAAGCAAATAATCAACATGTCATTCAATGCATGTCAAGTAGCATTAGAAAATTAAATGATTTCTCTGATATCTAAACTTATTTATAAATGGAACTTTGTCTGTGTGTGTGTGTGTGTGTGTGTGTGTGTGTATCCGTTACCTATAGACTCCGAAACGGCTGAACCAATTTTCTTGAAAATTTACAAAGTTGTACTATAAGCATCTGCGAGTGTTCTTAGCAAGGTTTTGTGTTGAGGTACCCCCGATAAATATCAAAAATCGATAATTGAAAAAATCAGGTTATAGAAGGAGTGGTCCGATTTTAATCAAATTTGATACACTCCTAGACAAAGACATAAGAAACGATATTCAGAAGCTTCAAGGTTGCGGTTCTTACAATAGTGCAGAAAATTGATAATATATATATATATATATATTATATAAAAGGCAAGATGTTTGTGCATGTGTCTGTTTATCTGTCTGTATGTCCTTTATACAAATACACAATTTTTATCCAATTCTCACCAAACTTCACACAAATATTCTTTAGGCTGAGTCTGAGCTCCAGGACTATGGATTAGTTTTAAAATTTCATTACACCCGAGCAACACTGGGCTATACTGCTAGTTAAAATATAAATTCTGTAATTTTTTCTAAAAAAAAAAAACAAAAAAAAAAAAAACCACCACACAACTATTTTTTTAAAATGATAATTTCTTTATTTCCCTGCTTTCTAGATTGGTTGTGGACTGTTTTTACAATCCATTACACATTAACATTAAATAATCTAGCATAGTGATAAATTCTGCTGCTAGTAGGATCAAACTTGAACTAGTAAAACAAATATTTCAGGAGTACTTAAAGGTAACACTTTAGTTTTTAGGACTTTCAGCCTAATTATTGATTAGAATTCACTGATTTCAGTATATCACATGACAAAGACAGTACCTGGTATATAGCTGTCAGAGGACAGTTAAAAAGTTGAATTGACAAAGAAAGGAACATTTTTATTCAAATTTTACTAATCCAAGAAAACAAATATTACACAAATAACATCTCTAATCACCCCCACAAAATAAAACAAATAATAAACATGTTCTTCAATGCATGTCAAGTTACAATAGAAAATTACAGGATTTTCCTGATATTAAACCAAAATTCACTAACAATTCCTTCGGTTTTCTTAAAAAGCAAAAAAGAAAGAAAGAAAAAAGTGACTATTTTTGGGAATTCCCTGTTTTCTAGATTGGCTGTGAACCCTGTAATTTGTCTTCTAGACCTACTCACTAACATCCTGCAAAATGCATTCAGAGCAAATGTTATAATTATCAATATTTCCAAAGAATACTGATTTTACTCAGGCAATCCAATATAAAATAACATGGTACATTTTGTTTTTAACAATTTCACCACAAGCAAGGCAATTAAACCACTAAGAAGCAAGGGGTTATTGAGTGTAAAAGAAGATAAGAAGAAGGAAAAAAATATTAAGGAGAAAGAACAATAAAAGAACAGGAATTAAGAAGACAGAAGTTAACTGTTGAAATTGAACTTAAGTTTTTGAAGATCAAAGTTGACTGGAAAGCAAGAAACTGGAAGAGAGTTGCACAAGCAAGAAGTGCAAGAGAAGAAACTGTTAACAGAGAACTTACAGTTATATCAAGCTATTTCAACTGTTAATTCCCTCATTTTTTCCCTTGATAAAATGACTATAAATCCAATTTTTTTTATTTTTGTAATTAGAAATTAGAATCAACTCAGAAAGATTCCTCAAGAGCACAAAAAGTAAATTTATTTTATACTAACCTTGATATTTCTTTCTTAAATAGAATACAGTCTGGCACTAATTTAGAATTGGCTACAACTTAATATTGCAAAGTCAGTTAGGAAGAATCGATTAGGGAAAAGACATAAGTGAGTTTGGGGCTCGGAGGGTGGGCATGTTGAAGTTGGGTTTAAGATTGATTGGGGATGAGAAGGAAGGGGACAATTTTCATTTCTCCTGCCAAAATCTAAATAACCAATGAAAGCCAAGAAATATTGAGACTTTGGCAGAACATTTTAGGGAGGAAGACAAAGAGAGATCTTTAGTAAAGCAAAGTCTTTTAACATTCTTATCAAACTGACATAGTAAAAGAGTGTAGGTGTTAAGATACTTGGCAAATAAACTGTTCCTTTTCTACATAGGCTGTGGAAGGTGTTGGACCCCTCACTATACCTAATGCTCAACTGAATACCTTAAGTTCTAAGTCCATATTTAAGTATTTTATTTATACAGCTATTCATTGCTTTGAGCTACAAAGGATAAGAAGTTGTGGAGAGCTGTGATTACTCATACCCTGAAAAGACAAGGCACATAAAAGAAGTCTCAAAAGGAAACTGATAGTATTCTTAAACAAGAACAATTACCCAATCCAGTTTTAGTTACAAATACTAACATTTGTATGAACAAGAATTCTATTATAATAGTGTTTGTCACTACCTTTATTAGTTAGCACAACCATTATGTCCTGTGAATGCCCCATAAATGATGACCTATTCCATGTTCTGATTGTGGGTTTGGTGGGGAGGGGGACAGAAAGAGACATTATTTGGTTTCAGCGAGAAAATGAAAGAAAAATAAAAGGGAAGAGAGAAAGAGAGAGTGAAAAGCAGATGAAGCTGATAAGAGCAGATACTACACTTTGGTCTTATCCAAAAGAAATATGCAATGGTGACCTTAATAAAAGCAACATTTTTCAGACACAGTATCAAACTATGGAAACTAAGTAAACAACTGTCAAAAATCTAATTACTATAAATTAAAAAAAAAAATTGTCTACTGAAAAATTTTAAAAATTATTATTAAGAAAAATGTTTCCAAGAGGGGGATTTTGCTAGAAACAAAGAAAGAAATAAAGAAAGATAAAGGTTTTTAAAACCTGCTAATACCTTATAAATAATGGACTATTCCATTTTAATTCTGTGAAAAAAAAAGAAAAAAAAAGAAAAGAAAAGACACTACTTGATTTCAGTGAGAAAATGGAAGAAAGAAGGAAGATAATAGTGTTTAATGGCTGTTTCAATGAAATGGAAAATGTTGCCAATTTCAATTTTTTTCATTTCTACCCACTTCTTAAAATAACAACCAGTATTCATAGTTATGATTGTTATTTCAATATTTTGTTAGAGTTGTTAAGCTCAAATAAATAATGTGATAGGGGAATTTCAATGGATATTCTACTTTTGTAGAATTCATCATAGGCTTATTCAATGATTAGCAGTATAGCCCAGTGTTGCTCGGGTGTAATGAAAGCTTTAAAACTAATCCATAGTCCTGGAGCTCAGACTCAGCCTAAAGATATTTGTGTGAAGTTTGGTGAGAATTGGATAAAAATTGTGGATTTGTATAAAGGACATACAGACAGATAAACAGACACACACACACACACACAAACATCTTGCCTTTTATATATATATATATATTATCAATTTTCTGCACTATTGTAAGAACTGCAACCTTGAAACTTCTGAATATCATTTCTTATGTCTTTGTCTATGAGTGTATCAAATTTGATTAAAATAGGACCACTCCTTCTATAACCTGATTTTTTCGATTATCGATATTTATCGGGGGTACCTCAACACAAAACCTAGCTAAGAACACTCGCAGACGCTTATAGTACAACTGTGTAAATTTTCAAGAAAATTGGTTCAGCCGTTTCAGTGTCTATAGGTAACGGACACACACACAAAGTTCCATTTATAAATAAGTTTAGATTTAGATTAACATGAGTTAAGAATTAAGATTCATGAGAAAATTTCAATAGGAAAACTGTGAAATTTTCATGGCTCTTTCTAGTAATAATATAGTTCTTTCTAAAAAGTCATATCCATTTTCATATGTTCTTTTTTATATACCATGTTGTTTGAGGACATGAGTTATCATAGCTGTCTATAGAATTTCCTGTCTTTTGTTGTAACTCATGTCCATTTACCTTCCCTTTTTGTACTGTGGTCTTTGTTCTATATATTAACCCAAATTTAAATTCTTCAAATCAGTTACTCACTGTCTCCCACTTCTGCTTTTGTTGCATTCAATATGCCAATTTTAAATTTGCCACATATACAGTTACTATAATATGGAAGTTGTTATACAAAAGAGCATGGAACTTGCCCTGGAAAAAAACTACTTTCTTTAACACAGGTTCCATCAGTTCCTTTGGAGTATTTCCCTTAGGATTTTTTACACACTTGCTTATAAATGGTACTTCACAGTATTTGAACATAAAAATTATTAATGAAAACTTGAAAATTTGTATAGCACTTGTAAATGAATGTATGTAATGTAGTATGGACATTTTCCAGTACCATTTGTGAGCCCGTGTGTAAACAGCCCAAGGGAAGTACAGTGAATAACCTACTCTATAAAATAGAGGATTTAGGAAATCTTTCATACTATCACTGAACCACACTGGGAGAGAATGATAGATCTCAAGCTTGTCTCCAAGCCTCATCTTAACTGTCTATAATGATTTAGATTTGGTTTTATATGAAGTCAAAATGACTCTTAAATTTAAGAAATGAAAAATTTATATTAATTTTTGCAAGTTATAAAACCAATGTTTGGTACCAAAAGTGGCTACATAAATATACATTGAACTAATTCCCAGAACATACAAGGGCCAAATCACTTGCAAGATGAAGACACTAACTCTATGGTAAGTGCAATGCATTTACCAATTGTATTCATTTGTATAAGTGATAAAATCTGTTTTTTTAATTATTCATTATTTATCATCCAAATTCTGTATTGAATATAGATAGACAGAAATTTAGCATTTAACATTTTATCTATTGACCTTTGTTGCTGATAAAATACACATAACAGATTTTCTTTCAACAGAATTTTCAATTCCCTAGTAAATGCCAACTCAACGCTCTTTAGTGAATAAAACAAATCTGAACAAGTTTGTCTTTCAAAGAAAAAATCATTCCAGAAGAGAGAAAACTATGATAAAGTGTGTTATGTATCCGGTATCCATCCATTATTAATAGTCAATTAGTTTCATTGGACAGCTCTTGTCACATGATTGGCACTCTCTTTTTCTCTCTTGGCCAAATAATAGGAATTATTTGATTCGTGCACATGATACATGTAACCAGATTTAAAACATCTCAAGATTATTATGTCTGCAGTAGATTAAACTTTGACAGCAAGCAATATCACCATTTACAGTTGGACTAATGTCTTCATCTTTGTTGTCATTATCCTAACATTTTAGCAAATGTGTGATCCAGCCTTCTTCAGGTGTCCATCAATCCAGGTAACCTTTAGTAAATTTCAAACTGAACATTTTATTTAACCTACAGTGCTGGGTTGTTCAAACACTATCAAAACATCAGTTCTTGTACAATAACCAAAGTTAAGCAAAGTCAAGCCTGGGCAATATCTAGTTGAATGATTGCTTGGAAATATGCAGTTGATGTAATGTATAACGATTCAGAATTGAAAATTCAAGAGATGAGTTCCAATTTCAGTTGTGTTTGCATTGTGGTGCAGTGGATATCAGCTCGGAACGAGAAATCGGGGAGCCGAGTTCAAATTCCAGTTGAATTCATTGCATTCACTTATGCGCAAATACCCTTGAAAAAGGTATTAATCCGTCTCTTCCTTCCAGTTATGGGTTAAATAACAGGACAGATTGGGTTCTATAGCCTTGGTCGGCAACCAGTCTACCGCAGAAAGCAATGGCAACCTACTGCGGGATAATCTTCTGCCCAGTCAGTCATGTCTCTTTCGAGACATGATCGCCCAAGCGTGTTTCGCGTATGGTACTTAACTGGCTGACTGATATATAAATACCCTTGGGAAAGGTATGAATGCACCACTTCTCCCCCAGATATGAATTAATTAGTAGAACTTGTGCCAGTAAAAATCATTATTATTATTATTATTATTTGCCAATAATATTATTAAATTTTTATTTTTATTTTAGAAAACCTAAACACTTAGATTTCTAATTTTAACTATTGATTTAAAACATTAATTTAATTCTAGAGATTTTTACCATTAACCTTTTGTGATAAACATGTGTTGGATCAGACTTCAAATTTAAAATACCCTGTTCTACCTACCAAAAAAATCGCTTGAAATATCTGCCAGGTCTTATACATTCAGCTGTATACTAAAATACTAATACTTCTTTCCTTTCTATTCCCTACAAAAATATAGGGATCTTATATGTCATCAAATACAGTAACTTTACAATAATTCTAACCAAATAGAAATCAATGAAATGCCATAGATTTTACCAAATGTACTATATATGTGTATAAGTGTTAGAATCACTTTGCTCAAGTTATTTATAATCTGTCAGATGTATAATATATTCACAAGTACAGGATAACTAAACAGTTTTGACTCAACAATTAATTTGTAAAGGTAAGTATAAATATCTAAATTGGAAAGGCAATCAAATTTGTTTAAATTGGCTTTTGCTGATGAGATATCTGCATGCAAGTTAGAATTTTAGTTAATTTCCAATTTACCAAAATCACAAGAGAATATTGAAATGTTCTTGGTGTGACTAACTTTCCAAAATTTAACCAAATTGTAAAATCCAGAATCATTTTTGGAAGGCTTTTTTGTTCAGACCAAGAACTTTCCTATATTTATTTCTGTAACATTTTAATTACAAGCATTTTTTATTTTAATCATTTAAGCCTAAGATGCAAAAATATTGCAAAATACAAAAATTTTTTCATAGAACAAACTTTTACCGCAGTTGGACAATCTTTACCTGCTTGTGTCATGTGCAAAACAATACTCTAAATATTACCATATCCTGTCTATTACTTTGTAGATTAATCATTGCAAAATACAATAAAAGTTTACCCTACATATTTCTTTTTTTTTAAAAAATCAGTATCATCTCATACAAAACAGTAAAGCCATCAAGTCACGAGGGGTTATGGGATATGAAAGAATTAGGAACGGAAAGATTAATATTTACACTGTTCAAACATTTGGCCTTAACTTTATTGCCAAGTTTACGACAGTTCAGCCATTACATGCTCTGGTCTTCTTCAAGTGCTAGGAATTTTGAACCTAACCCTTTAATTTGATCACTTGGGTATATCATTCTCATTCCATGTGCGATGCCACTTCCAGATGTCACGTAGTTATCTACATTTAATTCAATTCTCTAAGTTATTTGTTCACCACTGCTGTAGCCAGAGACTTTCATAAGCACAGAATAAATATTTTAGCTTCAATTGTTGTGAAGAAAATCTACCTACTGCATTTGATAGTATACCAAAACTCACATTTTTAAGGCTTTCCTGCAAACAGTTTTGCTCTACTTTGTAGCAATGAACTTGTTTCTCAATGGGTGCCCCAAATGCTAACATATTTTAACAAATATCAAAGACCATATGCTCAGAAGACATTTTGGTAAGAATTTTTAACAGTTTTAAGAGAAAAATGGATTCAATGTCCAATTACAATTGAAGAAACAGCATCCTAAAACGCATGTGAAAAAACAAAAAAAAAAACACATATACATCATAGTGCCTACTTTAAAATACGCTTTGCATATGTCACTACACATACTAGTTTGATAAAACTCACTATTTGTCTTGATGATGAATTAAGAAAATTGAAAGCTTGGAACATATTTTTCCTGAAATGAGCTTTCTGGTGGAAAGAATATCTAAGAAGGATATGTTACATTCGTTACCGTAACTCACACCCCTGAAGATGATCTTGGAAAGAAGTTGAAAGTACTTGGGTACCTTGAGAAATGAATGATAATAACATCTGTCAACGTTACAGCTTATTTCTGACATCTTTTGATTGTAATACGTGAAAGATTATCCGTGAATATGAATGGATTTCATTAAAAATATAGTGTTTGCAATTTATTTAATCTGACACACACACACACACACAAACACAAACATCCACACTGAAAAAAAAAAAATGAACCAATGAAAAGTGCCTAAGAATCATTCTGTGTCAAATCAACAAGAGTCTGACCATCACTGGCAAGGATTTTTTTCAAATTTGATACATTTATAGAGCTTTATGACAGAAATTGAATGACACCGAGTTAACATCACTAGGTCAAAGGGTTCCCAAGATATGACCCATGCTAAAAAGTTGAAATTTGGAAAATAGTTACAAATATATCAATATCTCAGTTGTTTTTTTCACCCATAATGCTAAATTATATACCATTTTAAAGTACTTACAAAGGTTTAAAAGGTGATTTTTTAATATTTTTGTTTAAACGTCAAATAAGATAATTTGACCATGACCTTAGTTTTCTCAAAAAGCATATCTTTAATTGCTTTTAAATTTGATTACAAATTTGCTTGCATTATAGCAAGATATATACAAAATTTTGTGGTTGACTTTTGACTGTGGCTTAATTTTACTGAGTTTGGCTATATCGAAAATGGCGAATTTTGGTATTTGCCATAATATGCTAACATTTTTATATCTCCCAATATGTCAACTTGTATATCTTTAGAAAACACTTTGAATGTTGATCAATATCCACATAATATGGCCGTAAAATCAGCAGAAGTTATCTGTGGTTAAATGTTGACCAATTCAGTGAAAAATAATCAACCTCATTGTTGATTGTGTTTACAGTTTTATTATACAATAAATAAACTTTTATATGAAAAAGTGATATAATTAAAAAAAAATTATCTAAAAAATTGTCATGAATTTATGTTCAGATTACATAAAATAATATGAAAACACGCAATAAATAATTTTAATGTCTCAAATTTTTGTTGACATGGTACACTAAAGGCACAAACCAATCAAATTTTTTTTATATTAAAAAAAAAAAGAAAAAAGAATCTTAACATTTATAAAGAGATTTACAAGCAAACTTATTTTTCTGATTGTTGGAATAGATGTTTAAATACAAAATAAAAATGTGGGTATGTAAACTACTTATTTTTGCAATCAAACTTTTTCTCATGACCAACTGATTCTATCTTTATTTAAGATTACTTCAAGAAATTCTATTTCCTAAAATATTTTAAGCATTTTCCATTATATTTTTTAAAAGTTTATAAGTTCTTCCAGTGTTAGTTATTGCATCAACTAAACTAGGAATATCAGAAAAATTTAAAATTAATATATCTGAAAGTAATGAAAAACAAAGAGATGGGGAGGGGCCCGTCAGTTGTTAAAATGTCAATTTTATTTCTTTATATTAGGATATTTTTTAAGCACAATTCTAACGACCAATTCCTGTCATAAACTGACTGTTGTAACAAATCCCTTAATGTTTTTAAGCTCTATATTGCCCCATTTTAAAATTTTAACTATTTTTCTTTCATCCTGAGTTGACACTGTTTTTATTTCTATTTTTTCCTAAAACACAGGAATAAATCTATGTAGTTTTTGGGTTCCTGTAATTGTTGGAGCATTTTTTTTTTATCTATTATCTAAGATTTATGCTTCATTTGTTCATTAATTTGTAGATGAATACAAAATATTTATGCCTGAAATGTTTTTTCTTGCATAATCAAACAACTGTCTTGGTGCCATTATTTGTTCATTATTACGCTTGCTTTTACTGCTAATTTCTCAATTACACCATTCTAACCCATCACATGATTCTTTTTCATGAGATGTATCCAAAAAGTGCCACTCTGCATTAATATCAAAGTCAACCTTATGGTTGCACCAATTGATAAAATTTTAATAATGTGAAGCGGTACCATCGGAAAAATCAAATTATTTTAAAATTAAAATTTCTTTCAGTTTGTCTATATAAGATTTCTTTATAAGAAATGGACAGCTACTCTGTTATGCTAGAGACAATCTTATATAATTACAATACTAATATGTTCCAGCTTTGTTATTTCTGTAATAACAGATAAATGGATGTAAAGTGGCTTGAGAATTATTCCAGTGGATGGCTTGTGCAGTATCCTGAAAAATAAACGAATAATTCTCAAAAAAAAAAAAAAACTGCAATAACTATAAATTCACCATCTATCAAAGAACTTTTCTTATTACAATAAAAATTTGATTGATATTTAGCAATGAAATCATGCTTTTTCAAGGTTTGAAAACCTGCAAAAAAGTTTCAAATTCTTTTGTAGATTGTGATACAGTTTGCAGTGTAGTTCTATCATTTGATAGCCACTGTTTTTAGAAAACAAATCTTCTATTAAATTTCATTTAGAATTTCTTCTAAATATAAAAGAAAATCCTCCATCAAATTGCTACAAGTTGAGAAGTCACCCAAGTAGCAGTTAGATGTTGCTTCATTGCATGTAGTAGCAGTTATGCATTGATGATAATCTGTTAAATGATATGGTTCATCTTGAATCAGTGTACAAGATAAGCCCCTACAATTATGAGATGCATATTTTGATGTATTGTGCAAACACAGTGTGTTCCAGCACCACCTGTAAGCATACATCTTTTTTGGTCTGACATCAGCAAATTTTGAAAAACTAATTCTGGTTAGATATTTTGATTTAAATAATTGGTATGCTTCTTTCAGGTTACAGAGTACAAGATACTTATTTTTCTTGAATTCTTCTACCAGCCTTTAAGATTGTCTTACAGTCATTTTTATAGTCTTATAAAACAGTACAAATTTGACAGTTGTCTCTTGTGGGAATCTATATTTTCTTGTATTTAGTAGAGTTAATATTCCTTGTTCATTTACTAGCTTTTTTTTGGCTTCTCTTGCTATGTATGTTGTGCTGCCAAATTATATTTAAATTCTTTAGATACTCCAGCTTTATTGTCAAAAATTGTACTTTTTGGGAGCTCTTTTCACAAGCTGCAAACATTTCTTTAATTGTGTATTAAATTTAATTTCACTTTCATAAGATTTTTTTGTGACCTTTTACATTGGTAGATTCTTGATGAGAAATTCTAGTCAAAATTAGTTTAATTTTCTTTGGTACTATATTCTAGCAACAAAAGTTTACATGATTATTTATGCTAGAAGTATGAATTAAAACCAAAATTATAAAATGTCTCAAAAGATATCTCATTGTTTTGCAGTAGATAACTTTCACCCACTGGGAATTTATCAGTAATAATTACATTGTAGCATTACACCAACATAATTTAAAAAAAAAGAACTGAATATGAAATTAAAAATTACTTACCACAACTGTTTTGGTTTTCCTGAATTGATAAAGAATCCCAACTACTATGAAAAGCCACCAATAATCTGCAGAGTAAGTAACTAGTTTCAAAGGACCATGATTATAGGCATTAATTTGAAGTCACATTGAGGAAAGTTTTATTTTTTTTACACACTGATTTAATAAAATTTTCAGTTGTAAGATCAACGAGTTTTGCTTACAACTGTTAATCTTAATCATATATATAAAAACAAAAAACTAAGACATTGGTTATTTTGTACATTTATTTAGTGTCTTCTGTCAAATGTCAACAAAAATTTGTTAACCATTAACAATATTTCTTGCATCATTATTTTCACTATGTCATACAATAAAAAAATGAGGTTGTTTTTTCCCACCAAATTGGTCAACATTTAACCACAAATTGTGTTGATTTTATGATGATAATTCTTATGCGAATATTAATCAGCATTCAAAGAGCTTTCTAAAAATATACAGCTTGACCATATTTGGAAGTATGAAAAAGTATATTGTGGCAAATACCAAAATCTGTCATTTTGAATTTGGCTGAACTCAGTAAATTTTTTCTAACTCAAGTCACACTCAAAAGTCCACCAATAAAATGTACATATCTTGCCATAAGGCAGACAAATTTATCAAATATAAAATAAAGACATGCTTTTTGAGAAATTAACATTCAAATGTTATGGTGAAATTATTTTATTTCTATTTTAAACACAAAAGATCACCTTTTAAACCTATGTAAAGACTTTAAAATAGTATATAATTTAACTTTGTGAGTGAAAAAATGCTTGAGATATTGGTAAACTTTGTGACGATTCTATAAAATTCACCTTTTTGGCAAGGGCCATATCTTGGGAACCCTTCGACCTAGAGATTTAAACAAGATACCATTCAAGTTCTATCATAAAACTCTATAAGTACCAAATTTGAAAAAAAAAATCTGTGTAAATAATGGCAGGACACTTGTTGATTTGATACAAAATGACTTATACATAAAAGAAAACAAGAGAAATATAAAGAGACAATTGCTGATGTCCCACTGACAAGTGGATGGATTGATTTCTGGAGGATCTCCCTAGAAAACTCTGGAGTTGGGATGCTGAAGGTAATGTCAACCAACTAGGTAACAAACTTTATTATTATTATTGTGTGGGGGTGTGTAAGTTCTGTGAAAAATGACAGATAAGGTGCTGTTCTCAAGTTTTTATTATATAATTTTTCATGTGGTTTTATAATTTTTTTCTTTTCAGTACATAAATTATATAAAAATTGTCCAAATTTATTCAAGTGCTTTTAGCTATATTTTTAGCTATTAACAATGAATTTTATTTTACTTTTTATTGCATATATAGATTGTTTTATGCATGCATCTAGAGTTATAGGAATGTCTTATTTTCCAGACCCAGGTCAGCACATTGTGCCCATGCTCAGTAAATATAGTTGACATTTTTTCTTTTTTTAGGAATAATGCTTCCATTATTTTTGGGTTTATTTTTTTACATGTGGATGATGTTATTATATTTGTATTATTAACAAGTATGTTACATAGAGTTAACATTATATATATATATATAGCCTTTGAGATTTCACTCGCCCGATCAACTCAGTTGATTAAAAACTTAATTAGGCAATTAACGTTTATTGCTTAACTTGCTCATGGTCGATTAAAAATCTCACAATCAAACATGTTCCTTCAATGATAGAAAAAGGAAATCTGATTCCTTTTACAACCTAAAAGTATGCCATTGAAGATTCACAAGTTACTTAGAATAACCTGCAATGATATTATTGAACTCTTTGGTCTCACTTTTATTGTCCTGGTTAGTATAAACAATTGTTTAACTAACACTTCCAGAGTGGAGCCAAAATGTTTTTGTCGCCCAGATTAAAGTTGTTCACAGATTTTTAGAAACTCATTTGCAAAAATATTATCCTTGACTCAACATCTATATTTATGAAAAGTAAAATGAACATTTGAAAGAAAGAAAAAATATGCATTTCTTTCAACTATGCACCGAAAACCATACAAGTAATTTTTTTTATAGAAAATCATTGAGAAAATTAGGTTTGTTATTCATCATCTATGAGAAGGAGGTTGTAGTCAAACAGAAGAAAGAGACTACAAATAATTTAGGTACTCAACTCAATTGCCAAGAAAAGCAGCATATGATGTTAAAAGGACACAAACTTAATAAAAACAAAGTTTTATCATCAAAATGTTTATGCTATTATTAAGAGTAAAGATCAAATTTTGTAATTATTTCAAAAAATGTTTTAAATCCTTTCTGTTTGAAATTTTAATTAAAATTTTATTTTTTATTTTCCATCAGCAATTCACGCTATGTTTATGTAAGGTGACTATTAAGAAAATGGAGTCAGTCAAGTAAAACGATTTTGGGGAAGTAAATTTTCCCTCGCTCTCGACCGCCAGTCAAGTGATTTTTTTTTTGCAAATCTCAAAGGCTGTATACATACATGCATACATACAGGCTTCAAAGGATATATATATATATATATATATATACACACACACACACACACACAGGTTTCATTAAAAATGACAGACAAAACGTGATAGTTAAATGTGTTCTGTAATTTTTCATGTGATTTTATTTCTTTTTTTTTCTTTTGAGGACATAAATGGTATAGAAACTGTCCAAATGTTTTGTTTATCTGAACGGTTTCGGCTATACTTTTAGCCATTTTTGGGGATGAATGTTATTTTACATGTAACAGAATGCATGTGGTGTTATGTATGATGTAGAATTGTGTCCATTACTAAACATGGTAAGCATGTTGTTAAATGTGTTTATAGTTGATATTATTCAGTGTTGGATTTTTCTTTTTTATCAAAAAAGCCACTGCTATTTTTTGTCTTTTTTTACATATGGATGATGCTATATTTGTGTTGTCGACAAGCATGTTCCAGAGAGGGTTTAATAGGTCTTTGTGTGTGTTTAAATGAGTGTGTTTGCGTATGTATGTACAGTAAGAGAGAGACATTCTTTAACTTTTCCTTAAAATTTTTAATGTATGGTTATTGAAATACTGATTTTGGTAAGCAGATCAATCTACTTTCTAGTAGACACCTTCTATGTTTTATATCTATATATATATATATATATATATATATATATATGACATTTGATATATATGGATTTTAATTGGTACAACATCTGTCAGTTTGGTTTAAGTAAAAGAAGAGCTTTGAAGACCAATTAATTTTGAGTTCCATCCTAACTACAGAGATGATTAAAAAAATTACACCCACAAATAATTCCATGAAAAGTTAATCTTAAAAGAGACTGCTTACCAAATAGTAAAATTAGCAAACTTCCTGGAGCCATAAATATCAAGAAATTGATTGCCTGTTTCATAAACACCAATAACAACTGAAAACCAATAAGCAAGTTTAGTATTTTCACTAATGTCTAAATTTAATATTTCAGTTCAACTTTTAATAATAACCTAATAATACCAGATGTTGATTTGAATCTACGTAAATACTAAGAGTCAATTATAATGTTTCTCTGCTTGGTATTTCGATTTTAAGTTTACTTAAAACACACACACAAAATCTTATTAGTTTAAACATAACATTTTATTGGTTACCTGTGTTTAAATAGATGCCTTGTTTTTTTTAGATTTCTTTCTTTCTTTTTAAAGCAATGTGAATTGTCATGGCCAAAGACACATTTCAAAAGCTAATCAGTGTTGAGAGACAGGAAGATTTTGTAGGAAAGAAAAGAGTACTAGACTGTTATGATATCTGTCCTATATGTCAGAAAATGCTGGACAATCTTCTCAAAGATGAAGGAGAGACTCAAAGCCACAGAAATGTGCTTCTGCAGAAGAATGCTGAGGATACCATGGACCAAACATGTGAGCGACAGCAAGGTTTGTGAGAGGATGCAATAAAAAGGAAACTTATATTTAACATCAGGAAGAGACTACTAAGTTTCTGGGACACATAATGAAGAAGGAGGGCTTGAAGAATCTAATACTCACAAGACAGAGGTAAAGAGAGACGGGGAAAGCAACACATGACATGGACTTGAGCAAGTGGATGGTAGAGCAGGGTTTAGGAGAGATACCAAAAGGAAAAGTGCCAAGAGCAACAAGGGATACGAGTAAGTGGAAGTCCATGATTGCCTTATGTCCTAAAAGAACACGACATATAAAGAAGAAGAAGAAGAATTACATATAACAATCTGTGCGTTAAATCATTAATAAAGAAAATGTGCACTCTGGCAATCTTCAATCCTATGTCTCATTTTGTAGGGGATGCCTCTAGGACGCAGGTTTAAACCCTGCCAGAAGGCACATTTTCTATATTAATATTCTTGAATGCACAGGCTGGTAGACATAATTCACACTGTTTAAAAAACATGAGTAGACACAAGAACAAAACATTTAAAGTAATTAAAAATAAAATCCATTAACACCTATTTCACACACACACATACACATAAAGCACTCTAACTACTGGCGTAAACTTCTACCAAGTGCCCATAGCTCAGAGGTAGAATCACCGACTGATGCCAATTCGGCCAGGTTTCAATCCTGGGTAAAAGCAATCGAATAGCTAGCTGTAATGATGAGCTGTGATACAGCAAAACAGATCTGTCTGCGGATGACTATTTACGCTCACACCCTGATTGAGCACTCTGGAAGAATGGTAGACTTTGAAAAATCAGTAGATACACTAGCATCTATGCATTGCTCATTCAGTAATGAATTAGAGCACTCTAACTACTGGTGTATGATACATCACACGCTAAAAGTCTGCCTTCTTTTACTGAGCGCCCATAGCTCAGAGGTAGAATCAGCGACTGATGCCAATTTGGGTTTCAGTCCTGTGTAAAAGCAATCGGATGTCTAACCGTACTGATGAGCTGTGATACAGCGAAACAGATCTGCCTGTGGATGACTATATATATATATATATATATATATATGGCCTGAGAATTGTTTTCCAGTATGAAACAGACTGATGTCACTTGGTGTTGACCTCAGTATACATTTTATATATATATATATATACATGTCATCTGCAGACAGTCCTGTTTTGCTGTATAACAGCTCATCAGTATGGTTAGACATATGATTGCTTCCAGTCAAGATTTAAACCCAACCGATTGGACACCAGTCAGAGATTCTACCTCTAAGTTATCGGTACATGGTGTAGGAAGACAGATTTTAGCATGTTATATACACAGTGTGTACAAACACCAGTAGCCCAGAGTGTTCAATCCATTGCTGCAAAACAAGGTATATATTATTCAACTTTTACATTAGAACATGTACGGAACTACTAAATGTACAATTTTGTAGTTGTTTCTTACATGTTATAATGTAAAAGTTGAATAATAAACATTTACTGCTCTATTTTTATAGTGAGCCCTGTTTTAAATTAATGTTTTGAATGTTGTAATTTTATTCTTTGTTCTTTTACATTTGGCGTGTATTATATATATATATGTGTGTGTATATATATATATATATATTTTTTTTTTCTCTCCCTCTGAATTACTAAAACAAAGTATTATCACTATTCTTCAATGATGTTTTTTTCAAATGAACATCTCCATCATTGTTGTTTTTATCACATAATGGCAGTGAAGACTGGATAATTTTATTATGAAATATAAAAAAATGTACTGTGAGACAGTTAAGATGTGGTTCTTCTAATAATTATTGAGAATACTATAGACAAAGTATGTGAGAAATGCAAAATTCTAAAAAGAATAAGATCTCCAATCAAAGGGAGGTGCTGAGATTTTTGGGGACACATAATGAAGAAAGAAGGTTTGGAAAATTTAACACTCACAAGATACATTGGAGACAAAAGAAGCAGTGAATAACTTACAAATTCGTGCAAGTGAATGGATGATAGATCAAAAAGGAAACAATATTGCTGAGAGGAACAAAACAGGAAGATATAGAAAGCCATGAATTCCAATAATCTAAAAGACTTTGTACATATATAGAGAGATATATAGAGACTCCTCAAAGAAAGTTAGCGATTTTATAGGTTATATAAAAAAAACTTTTAATAAAGTCTTTCAAATTAAAATATCACTATGTGATTAGACATACTAATTATATCTAAATGCTTACTCATTGTTACTATGGGATTTTATCATGTCTTTGAATTAATCTAGTTAAATAATTATGCTGCGTACGGTCTGCAGATGAAATGAACATTGCTCCTAGAATGCCTTAGTTAAACCTGCCTAGGATATGGAATGGTTCGTAAATCCTCCATAGAGACCTACTGCTTCTGAGTTTGTTCAGTGCCCCTTTATCTTGACCTTCTACCTGGCTAAGCTTTCATCAGTAAATATTTCTCTTGATTGCTTGTTGAAGAGTGATGTGTTGCTGGTTAGTTTTGCAAATCATTGCTTGAAAGTTAAATCTACCCTGGATACTCCTTTAATATGACCTTGTGTCAGGTTAAGTGTAAGATGACAGCAATTGTGCAAATATGTAGAAGACGTGCAAGTATTGCAGCAACAGTTATCAATATAAAAAATAGAATCTGCAAGACAAGTTCAAACAAGTTCAAATTCTGACAAAGTCTATTATGTTCACTCGTGCATAAATGCCCTTGGGAAATGCATAAACCGATACATTATCTCCACATCCCACACTTAACTATCAGAATAGACCAGGTCCCCTAGTCTTGGGTAGCAGCCAGTTAAAAAGAAAAAAAAATTAGAAAACTGAATTGCAAACCACAGGAAAGGCAACGGGAAACCACTCCACTATATTTTCCAAGAAGTCATGGCAATTCACTGATATTAATAAAAGCAATTTAGAGTGTCATGTTTGTCTATGTTCTGAACAGACATAGCAATAAAAAAAATGTATAATCTTTTACTATGAGAGATATCAGTTTCAAAATCTAATCATTTCTTAAAAATTCATACTTTAAATTTATTTAATTCAATTTGGACATTTTTGAGTTATTCAGTAGACATAAGTATAAAAAAAAAAAATGGTGATAATATTCTTACTGGTTGTGGCCAATACAGAATCATCAATTCTTGAACTTGAGTTCATAAAAAAAAAAGAAATAAAAAATTCAAATAATGAAGAATATTGTGTTTCTACCTAGTTTAAATCTTTAACACTTAAAAGCCATTTACTGCATTTCTTGTTGATAATTTTCTTTCTCTTAGTGATTCTGCTTATCTTATCATAAACTAGTTCTCCCAGGTTGGTCAAAATATAAGTTCATAGGTCAACATGTAGGTCAGTCAAATATATTGGTCATTAATTCCTGTAACGATTATAGATGAAGAATTTCTAATGCCAGGAAGAAAAAACTTTAGTAAGATATTTTTTTAGTCACATATTTTCTGTTTTAGCATTTACTTACGGCTTAAACACACTTCACTAAATATGTAAGGGAAAAGTAAAGTTACATTGTTGATTTTTTTTATCTTATAAAGTAAAGGAATCAGAGTGATATCAGATATGACAGTACATTTATTAAACATCAAGGTGGTACTTAAAAATATCCATCTGCCTGCAACCACACTTATTAGTGTCAGTTAATCAAAGATGGAACTGAGAAAGGAAACAAATACAAGATTTGGGAATACTCTTTCCCTATGATTCTTTCAATGCTTTTATTGGCTGTCAGTGCAAAAATAAATTCATCATAAAGCAACAATAGAAATCCTGCCAAAATCATTAAAAATATATGCATTGCTAACAAAAGGGAGAGAATCAAAGTTCAATAACTGCTACAATGGAGCGAGTCATATGATCACAGCAGTAAAGCATCTTGTGGTCACATGACCACCTACAAAAATGTCTGGTTAAAAAGTGCTGTGTGAAATAGGTGTTAATTGGTCAGTCACTATTAGTGACCAAAATCCTTAACTGCTAATTCATTTCAGATATTCAAAAACAATTTCCTTGATTTATATAAATAATACTAAATTTTTCTGGTTATTGATAATGCTTGAAAATAATCAATAAAATCTTTTCAATTATCATGTTGAATGTGCAGCTGGTGTAAGTCATTGGGGTGGAAATTGGAATAATGAGTTCAAATTTCAGCAAAGACTGTTGTATTCACTTTAATACTCCTGAGAAAAGATGTACTCCACCTTTTTGCCTCCTGTCCTGATAAATAATTGAGCAGACTGGTATTTTGAAGTCTTGATTAGCAATCAGTCTCGGAGAAAAAAAACTAAATCCCAAATCATAAAAAACAATGGAAAGCACTACCCACCTCTAGAAAGTTCATGGCAATTCACAAACAATACAGAAACAAGAAACAAAAGCTTTGAAGTCATGGCTGCATACAAGCTGAAGAGATATAGCACATGAGGAGTGGGGAGGTATATGATTAGGGGGACTGCTTTCGCTTTAAATATTCCATATTGACTCGTCCATCAATTTTTCACTTATCAGGGTCCAACTGTTCAGCATTGTGATTTAATGCATTACTCTCTGACATCTATTTTGAAAGACACATGGCCCAGTGGATAAAAGTATTGGTTAGATACAGTGACTTGACCCCAAAAATTGTGAGTTCAATACCTGGCTACAGCAGTCATGAACAAATAACTTAGAAAGTGAAGTTAAAAGGGAGATAACTTGGATATCTGGAAGTGGCATGAAACATGAACTATATACCCCAGTGATCCAAATAAAGGGTTTGGTTTAAAATTCCAATCAGGCCGGAGTATACAATGGCTGAAATGTTGTGAATTTTATTTATTTATCTTTTTTTTAATCATTTCACCCTGAGCAAGGTGGAGATGCCACTGATGTGCAGGGGGTTACATAACTGAAAGAAGATTAATTAGAAGAGAGAGAAGAAGAGTACAAACCAATTAGAAAGGAGCAATAGAAAGATGAGAATGTAGGTGTGTTGACAGTTTCAAGGGTGGGGAGAAAGGGAAGGATATATGGGGTGGGGGAAGGGATAGGGTCGAGTGGCAATAAAGATCAGGACAACTGTCCAAATAATGTAAATACTACCTTATCTTAGAAATATAGACAAATACTTTAAAATTGTTAAGAATTCTCTTGTATTTAACTTGAATAAAATTTTCATCAATGAAATCCAGTCATTAGTAAATAACTAGTGGAATCACTTGGCATAGAGTGATAATTTGCAAACTTTCTCAGAAGTCATTGTCAGTCAGGTCATTCTTAAATAGATGTTTCATTTCATTGATTTATTTTTTATGGCTTATCAATACTTTACAGGTAATTTCAATCCAGAAAATATCTTCAGATTGAGATAATGTTTTAGTGATACAAATCTTACTAATTAACCCATAGCTGAAGTGTACAAGAGGTGGATTCATACCCTTTCCCAAAGATATTTGCGTATCAGTGAATATAACAAACCAAACTGAAATTGAAACTCAGTCCTCTGATTTAAAACTCTGAGCCATTATCCATTAGACCAACAGGCTTACAGCAGTTGGTATTCCCAAGCAGTTAACTATCTAGGTACTGAACAGATTTGATGTTGCTTAAGTTTGATGATCGTATAAGAACCAGCATTTCAGTGTAATATAGCTGTAAATCTAGACATTTCATGAATGTGGCTTTGTTTTGCCCAGCAAATATCTACACGGACATTTATACACAAACCTGGAAGCTTGCCATCTACACACATGAAAAAAGCTTCCAAAACACCTGCAATCAAAGCAATGGTTAGTTTGCTTGTTTTCCAAACTGTTGCTAATAAATGTGGACACTTGGAGTGCCATGAATGTAGCCTTCTGCCAAAATTGGCATAGCCCAATAAATATTTACAGCAGTAAGAGCAGCTGTTATAAAGACATGGTGAGCACTTTTTTCTCCCCCCCCCTTTTTTTTTAAGATAATTTCACCCCAAACAAGGCAACAGGGCTGCTAACATGCAGGGGGTTACTGAGTGTGAAAAAATATAAGAAAAACATAGTAGAGAGTAGTAATAGGCTTGCAAGGTTGTGTCTATGGGAAAGAGATTGCATAATGAAAAATAAATTATAGCCTATAAGATTTTGCAAATAATTTTAAAGTTGGAAAATGAGGGTTCAGCAGACCCAGACCAGATATGGCAATAATACTCCATCTTTGGTCTAATCTGGTTCTTGTAAAGATAAAGCATGGCAGAAGAGGCCAGGTACTTCCTGTATCAATAGAACAAGCAATAATATTCATAGATCAAATTTAACTATATAAATTTATTTTTGTTTATATTTCTGCAATAAGGTATTATAACTATTTTCACAATTTATATTGTTAAGACTGTTGTCCTCATCTTTATTGTCATATCCACAAAGTTTCAACAATTGCATGATTCAGCCTTCTTCAGGTGGTATACATTGAAATTTCAAACCAAATCCCTTATTTAGTCCATGAGGTTAGATTGTTCTAGTTCCGCATGCCATGCCTATTCTGGATATCTCAGTTTTAGTTAATTACTTTTAGTAACTCAGCTCTCTTAAGTTTTTGTTCACCTCTTTTGTGGTGAGGTGTTGAACTCACAACTCTTTGAGTAAAGTCACTTTTTGGATTATTTCAACTAATGTTTTTATCCACTGGGCCATCACCTGAAGAAGGCTGGAGTGAACAACAACTGAAACATTGTAAATATGATATTAAAGATGTGGATGACAGTCTGATCAATGTAAATCATGTAAAATTATTTTTTGTTCCATACAGCCTATGGCCACTTCACATTAAAACACCAGCTCCTATATGATTGCTGAAGTTAAGAAACGTCGAGCCTGATCAGTACCTAGATAGGTGACCGCTTGGGAATACAAGGTGTGGCAAGATTGGATGTGTTGGTAGTATAATGGATAATGACTCAGAATTGTTAATCAGAGAGCCGAGTTCCAATTCCAGTTGGGTTTGTTATATTCACTCATGTGAAAAGTATTAATTCACATCTACCCCCCACATCTATGATTTAATTATCAAGACTTGTATCAGTAAAAGTGTTATTATCTCAAAAACGAAACTGCATACAAAATAGATATTGGCATTAAATAAAGCCATAGAGATTGATATGCCACAAAACAAAAAACAACCAAACTTTATTCCATACTTGTAGGTGCTGCTATAATTAATGTTCTTGTTTTGGAAGAATTATTAATAGTAGTAATTATCATCTTACATTTTTATTAAATGAAGCAGTCAACTATTAATTTTTAACTGGTATTTATTTACTATTAATTTTACCTGCTTTTGAAAGTAAAATATTAATATTAGTTGACATGCCATCTAAAAAATAAAAAAAGTATTAATTGTAGTAACATCCTTGAAACAGGTTCCTAATAAATTACACAAGGTACCTCTACAGAAACGTGATACTTAAGGTTTAAAATAATTTTTATGAGTGAAAATTCTTTCTTGAAGCTTTTTGTTTTTATTAGGTTTGGGTCATTTTTTTCATCACAGTATGCTAATTTGTAGCAAATCAGTAAAGGTACCTGATTTATAATGAAACAGTTTATAAGACATTGCATACCAACTGATTTTCACAAGCTGAAAAAGAAAGAAAAAAAAAACAGAAAAAAAGGGAAACAACAAAAAGAGAAGCTTGCACAATAGTGAACCAGAATGGAATCAAGATGTATTCAAGCTCTTGTGCTATTTTACACACTTGATATTCATTCTGTAACTTTTTAACTAGAATAAGAGATGGATTTTAATTCACATCTCCAGAGGATAATTGTGCAATATCATTTGATTTTTTTTTATATTCAAGTACTATATATTATTAAGTGTTAAGATATATGTGAATAGTAGATCAAATTGTGGTGAATTGACACTTGCTTCTTTTAACAAACATGAATTGATTAAAATGTAAAATGGCATAAAACAGTACAGAAAAAAAAGACATCTCAAAATGGATGAGCATAAAGCAAAATGTAATGCAAGAATATCAAAATAAAGTAACTTCAAATAGACAATTGAGAAAAAATAGAACCAGAAAGTGGGGCATAAAAAATAAATTTAAAAAATAAAATGGAGTTTACCTCCACAAGTGCAAAAAAAGAAAACTAATAGTATAAGCATTCTCATTCATATATTTTAACTTTTTTATTTCATTCTTGATTTAAAGAGAACAAAGAAAAAGAAGAAAAAAATACTATATTGTAGAAAAAACATTAACAGTGCAGAGTAAAAATCCACTTTCTTATATTCCATTTTGTTTTAACTAAAACGTTTTTCAGTTTAAATTCTTTTTTATTTTTTTTATTACTCCTAACATTATTATAGTGAATACTCATATTTGCAGAAGATGCTCCATTTATAGTTATTAAACCATGTATATTATATCTATAAGCCTGTATGTTCCATTCTAGAAACCTTAAATAAAACATTTTCCAGCAAGGATCACACTTTGTATAGGAAACCATTATTTGATCTAGTATACTTTCCCAGCAATCATGAAGAATCAAATGGTGCCTCTATCACAAAGGTGTGTGTGTGTGTGTAAAGGGGACATATATGATCCCTGTCAGAGAACTTATTTCATTTTCTTAAGATTTCTTGATGGCAGGCAGACAAACCTAACACACATTGTTTATTAAATAAAAATGTCTATTTCAAATACGAAGTGTCCACTATAATACACTTGTATACAATTTAATGATCTGTAGTTTGGTTTCATTTATATACAAATACATTTGGACACAGTATGTATGTATATATCTCCTCCCACCAGCTATGGGTTCAATAGTAGAACTCGTATGTGGAACAATCATTGTTATTTTGAATCAATTATTAATGCTATATTCACTTGCAAAAACTCCAAGATATGTTTTGTTTCGTTTTTTTAGATAACTTACAAAGGGTTGATAAGCTGTAAAAATACAAATCAAACAATAAGTGAATCTTGACTGTAGTCTGCCAATACACATGATCCAGCAAATGTTGAATCTGAAACTGTAGATAGGTTACAAAATTTCTTCCATTTGGTTTCACGCTGCAATATATATACTGTAATATAGTAGTTTATATATAAACTCATTAAATCAAACTAATTTCAAACCGAACTAAAGAACTCTAAATTCAACAACATTAAATGTTTATTTAAGCATAATAGCATTGATACCTTTCACTTATGCACAAACTAGCAGTATAGCCCAGCGTTGCTCGGGTGTAATGAAAGCTTTAAAACTAATCCATGGTCCTGGAGCTCAGACTCTTTAGATGTTGGCACGAAAGACTAAAAAGCAATAGTTGTTTCCAGTTAAAGCGAAACTGTAGACTGAAAGAAAAATGAATGGATGTAAGTCAAAGTTTGATTTCCTGGTATCGATATCAAATAAGTTTTTTTCGTCGTAAACTGAATTTTGAAGGCTAAATAAGTCCTCTGAGTAAATGGTATCATGGCTGAGACTAAAAACTACAATTATACCTACTTAGAGCCAAACCCGAAGCAAAAACTAAAATAAAAAGGCTGAACAAAAAAAAAAGAAAAATAGACATACAGGCAGATAAATAGACACATACACAAACATCTTGCCTTTTCTATATATATATATATATATATATATATATATGATCGGTTTTCTGCACTATTGTAAAAACTGCAACCTTGAAACTTCTGAATATCGTTTCTTATATCTTTGTCTATGAGTGTATCAAATTTTATTAAAATCGGACCACTCCTTCTATTACCCGATTTTTTCGATTATCGATTTTCAATATCTATCGGGGATACTTTGACACAAAATCTATCTAAGAACACTTGCAGGCGCTATAGTACAACTATGTAAATTTTCCAAAAAATCGGTTCAGCTGTTTCAGAGTCTATAGATAATGGATACACACACAGACAAAGTTCCATTTATAAATAAGTTTAGATACCCTTGGGAAAGGTACTGATCTGTCTTCTCCTTTCAACTATGGGTTAAATAGCAGAACAGATTGATTTCTATAACCTTGGTTGGCAACCAGTCTACCACAGTAAGTAATAGCAACCCACTGCAGGAAAATGCCCAGTTAGGCATGTCTCTTTAAAGACATAATTCCCCAAGTGTGTATCACATATGGTACTTAACTGATTGAATAGACATGGATTTCTCAGTCTTATAAATTGTTTTTAATACAGCTGATGAAAAATGTAAGAAAGTATAAATTTTATTTAGAATGAGCTCGAAGTTATTTACATATAGAGTTTAATTTCTCAATTTCTGCCTTCTGGTATTTTTGGTAGCATGGAAATAACCAGGTTTCAAAACTGCTAGATTAAAATAGTACAATTTGCAATTATATATAATTCTGCTGAAGTAAATAAGTCCATATTCATCAAATATTTTAGTTAGAACCAACTCTCAAGGAATAAGACAAGGATGGGGTTTCTTATCAGATTTATTTAGTTACAAGACAATCAATCCAAGGGAAACTAAAGAACCTACCAGGATTTATTATTGGCAGGTATAATAACAATATAAGATATGCAGATGATACAATTTTGATGACAAACCCAGAAGGAAAACTGAAACAATTCTCAAACAAGGTAGTAAAGAATTAACCCTCTAGGGCCATTCGTATCATATTTGATACAGTATTTCCCTATAAGGAAACATTTGGTATTCATTGACTGAGCAGTCAGTACTGCTTTCATTTGAAATTTATAAAATATTTCTCTTAAAAAATTTTTCAGGAAAATATTTCTTTCAAGGCTTGTTTTCATACTATATCAAATATGATACGAATGGCCCTAGAGTGTTAATCTCAGTCTGTTTATCTATCTATCTGTCTATCTATCTATTAACCCTCTAGGGCTATTCGTATCATATTTGATATAGTATGAAAACAAGCCTTGAAAGAAATATTTTCCTGAAAAATTTTTTAAGAGAAATATTTTATAAATTTCAAATGAAAGCAGTACTAACTGCTCAGTCAATGAATACTAAATGTTTCCTTATAGGGAAATACCAAATGTTTCCTTATAGGGAAATACTGTATCAAATATGATACGAATGGCCCTAGAGGGTTAACTATTAACTGTAAGAAGACAGAATGCATGGTTGTAAGCAAAAGAGACAGTCAAGATAAAAGCTGTGTATTGGGGATGTCAAGAACAAACTGGTGTAGAAATTTAATTATTTGGATAGTGTAGTAACAGGTGATAGAAAATGTAACACAAAAATTTGTAGATGAATCAATATAGTGAAAGTTGCAATTCAGAAACTAAGCAAAGTATTTAGAGATAGGAAAAGTTAATTAAAAACAGAAGAAATTATTGAACTACTATGTAATATTCTTCTATATGGCAGTGAATACAAGTGAGTAAAGTGGAGGCTTTAAGGAAAATAGTAATTACAAGAAACTGATACATACAATCAGAGAGCTGAAATTTCTTAGGCACATAACGAGGAAAGAGAGCTTGGAGAACTTAACACTCACAAGCCATAGTGAAAGTAGAAGAATCAAAGGGGGGAAAAAGCATGTCACCTACTTAATGAATTATCATGAATGGATAGCTGAACAAGTACAAATATAGATAGTAAAAAGTCAAAGGTTATTTAGAGCAAAAAGCAAGACGTTGAGGAGAAACATCATCTTGAAAGAATATGATACATAAATGAAGATTCACAGAATCTTCATATTTCTGTTTGAATTTCTGGGATGAAGAGTTATCATTAAAATAATCAGACTAATGACCTTATCTTTGTTGTTGTTATAACAATATTTCAGCTATTCTGCCCTTGATTAAGTGCTCGCCAATCTGGATAACTTCAGAGTATTTTGAACTGAATCCTTTATTATTTATACTACTTACATGCAGACCTGCCATTATACAGACAGATGGCATCAGCTCATCCTCATTTTTATTTACATGCAGACTACTGACACCATCTTTGTTGTTGTTATTCCAACATTTCAGCTGTTGTGTCCTCTGCCTTTTATCTGGTGCATGTCGATCTGCTGGGTAGGGATTATCATCTCTCAGTTGTATCTCTCTCTTTGGGCAGAGTGCAGCTTTAGATGTGTCTCTCTCTGAGGACAGATACGTAGCCGAGAAAAATAAAATACTGAGAGGTGCCTGGTCCTGGGAACAAATGCCTGAGACTAAATCACCCCATTGCACTTGAAGGGTGGATCAGTGGTTGCCAGCAAGGCCAGTGCAATCAATGGTTACAGGTTCTGGGTAATTTTTAACCTTAACATAAGAGTCTATGCTCAGGTTCTCCACCATAAACTTGACCTTGTGTCACATGCCTCAGTGAGGAGACAAGGTAGATATAGTAATACATACAATGAGAAACAATTAAGATTTAATCTTTCTGAAAGTCTTATTCAACACCAGTAACTACACAATTCCATAATAACATAATAATATGAAGTTGGTTATTTCATTTTAAAATTCCTAAAGCATCACTGACATTTTGTTCGCTACAAAATATTAAATACAAAAAAGATTATTCTCATGATATCAAGTTAAAAATTGCCATAGATATAAGCTAAATATATAAGTATAGATATAATTTCATACCTTAGAATACTTAGTGGTACCAGTCTGAGACAATGTGTCCGGGTTAAATCTATCCACAAGTTCTGACACTAGTATTTAGGAGTAGAGGAAGGTGCTGGTGTTAAGAGATAAAGGGAAAATGAGGAATTAACATATTTAGTAACAAACAACTCTGGTGCTGCCATTGTTAAAGACAATCCCAAAGTAATCCAAACAGTTCTAAATGTAGTTATTTCTCTCTATGCTAAAACTGAAGTGGGTTTTAGTTCACAGAACAGCCACACTGGCTTATCTTAAGAGGTCAGCAGTTCATAGTAGAACAAGCCAAGCACTGAAACAATGAAGGTGACATCTTACTACTCTCTCTCTCCCCACTTCATACAAAAATACATGAGTATGCCTGAACTTTGACCCTATTTCTTTATTTTTCAGCTTGGCCAGGTGGTAGAGACAATAATTATCTGCATTGGCAGGAGATTGTCTGTGATAATCATTTTTATCAAAGAATTTATAACAAGCTAAGTGGGTTTTGAAAATAGTAACCAGTAAATATTCAATTATGTTAACAACCAAATTTGATCCTACTTGAGAATCATGCACAAGAGTAACTGTTCAAAAATTGTAACACAAGACATGGCAAAACTTTAGAGAAGTTTTTAAGCAGATGCCATTTGTAATATGGTCGGCATATTTATTAATTCAAACTTCTATTATGAAAATGATCCTCTGTATCATAATAAAGACCATTGTGTGTTTGTGTGTGTGTGTGTGTGTGTGTATATATATATATATATATGTCCATCTTGTCACACACATGGAGAGAGAGAGAGAGAAAGAATACTCAGTTCATTCTCTTTACTACCAGTTATGAAAGCTCTTGCCATGTCTTTGCTCTTTAACAGTGCCTTATTTTATTTTTTTGCAATAATTGTCTTCCAGTCGTGAAGAATATATATCCTCTCTGTTATAAAGAGTGTTGTGTGTGTAATACACACACACACACACACACACACACACACACACATGGAGGATAACCTGTGAGGAAACACCTAATGATCCTTTCAAATATTTTTTATGGCAGGGGTAGCTATCAACATATTTGATGTAGTGAAGTGTTTTTAAGGAAGTTATTTTTATTATTATAAGAGAATTTTATTTTATTGAAGATGAGAAAATTAGCTTGGTACTTAAAAGACAATTGAGTAGGATTAAATTGAGAGAGAGAGAATGTTCCCAGGGGTAAAAACTACTTCAAAGAGAATAAGTCTGATGAAAAGCTAAGACAAAAATAAATAAAAATAAAATAGCAAAAATGCAAAAAAAAAAAACAAAACAAAACAAAAAAAACAAAAAACAAAAAAAAGTTTTAAATTAAAAGCCACTTACTCAACATAAGCTGCATTGGTTTAACAAACTCAAAAATATAATTTATAGAATCAATGAAACAGAAAAGTGTTTTTTCTCATGAAAGAGTTATAACTGACTGGACAGAAGATTCCACAATAGGTGGCCATTATTTTCTGCAGTAGAGTGGATGCCAACCAAGTCTATAGAATCCAATCTGTCCTTTTATTTAACCCATAGCTGAAAGCAAGGGATGAATTAATACCTTTCTCAAAGGTATTTGTGCATGAGTGAATGCAATGAATTCAACAGAAATTAAAACTCAGCTCTCTAATTTCTCATTCCCAGCCAATATCTGCATACCAAACACTTTATCTAACCTTATATTCTGAACCTTCCTTTTGATTTAAAATCATGCATTAAAAATAAAATTTAATATACAAAGGAAATAGATTTGACTTTTTTGTTTGAATAATTTATTTTTGTTTTACAAATTCTGAGACTTATTCATAATTGAATTTTATTTTTACGTATTTGAAAAACAGATTAAATAAATTATATTGCATTTTCAATGCTATTTTTTTAAAATTTATTTCTGATACATGACTTTACAAATCCAAAAGAGGTTTTGGAATATAAAGCAGTTAAAATGTAAAATAGGTACTTAAGTGTTTGATTTGCAGAAACTTTGGATTTTAAAATCAATATCATTTCCAAAAAATAATTTTTTATCATTTTAAATATAACAACCATATGTTTATTATTACTATCGTATTCAATCTGAAGTGTACAAATACATATGAGGAGGTGCTGAAAAAGTTTCAAATCAACCAATCCCTAATGAAAAAAAATTAATAATGAAAAGTGGGGTGGGACAAGAACTTTTCAACACCTCCTTGTTTATTTACGTTCCTTATTGCCATGCCCCCTTCAGAATCTGGGTGATCATGGTTCTCTACAACTCCCTGTATTTTTTTCTTTTAGGTAATGTTTAACACAACCATCTATATTTGTACTGACATCTATTTATACACCCATTTATGGTGATTCCGTTTGCTGTTTCCCCGTTTTTTCATGCATTCAATATACCCTGTGAGTGTTAGATTCTTTAGGTCTTCTTTCCTAATTGTGCATTGCAAAGGTTTTGGCTCTCTTTCTGATTGCAAGTGTCCTGTTTGGTTCTTAGTCTTTAAAATTTTCCCCATTGCTCACATGTTCAGTCCATGATACTCTCAGAGTAGAACCACATCTCTCTCACTTCAAGATTTCTCTTCATCTGAATATATTGTCCAGCAATCACTTTCTTCTAGAAAGATATTACATATTGTTTCTAATTAAATTTTCTCATCTCTTAATAGTTTGCTCAGTTTCTGAAAGGCACTTTTCATTATATCTGTGACTCTTTGAATTTCTGTGTAACACTTTCTCTTGTCTGTTACTACACTGTTCAGATGGATAATTTTTACCTGTTCGAGACATATTTAACAGGTTACAGTAAGTTATCATGTATGTATTAAAAATTTTTGTAAACTAATTTACTGTCATAATTATCTTGAAGAACAAAACCAAGTGGCACATGTAAATCAGGCAAATCATCCTTCAATAGCAAGAAAAGATTTTTCTTCAGATGTATGATCAGAGGTGAGAAGTACAAGAATGGTCAGATTATTAAACCATTTATAGATTATCAAGTAAAAATATATGAATCAAGACAAACCTTATGATCTTGCTCAACTAAGTTTAAAAAGATAAAAACCTAGAAAAAATATTTGACTTAGGAGATTTTGACCCATTTGCATCAGTGAAAGCAAAAAATGTGCAGTTTTAATTGTCATAGTGTACCATAATTTGTGAATGAGAGGATTAAATTAGACTGACTTGTATTTTTAAGCTGATATGATAAAGTTATCTCTAGGTTTAGTGTCACAATATTAGATGCTTGGACAGTGCTTACCATAGGCACTGTTTTCTGTAGATACATTCCTGAATAGGATTTGTACATTTTTATAAATTATGATTCAAAATTTGACTTATTTCGCTACAAATTCATAAAAACTTGAAAATATACATTTCAGCACTAATTTTTAAAAAATTCATAGATTATTTCCTGTAAAAAAATATTCCATTTCTTTCATTTTGTTCTTCCTCTAGCCCAGTGATTACCTAAGTGGGTAGTACCCCCAGAACCTGGAGGTGGTAAAGAGTGGCAGAAAAATTAAGGAGGCCTGGTGTGAAAACCAAGTGAGCAGCTATAGGGTAATAGTGGAACATCTGATCCAAAACATACATCACACACACACACATACATACATACATACATTGGACTTGAAGTGTGTCTTGCCTTCACTTTACAGTGTATTCTATTTAGATAACAATTACTATGTGAAATACTAAGGTATGCATTTGATATACAATCAGTCAGTCAGTTAAGTGCCATATGTGATACATGCTTGGGTGATCATGCCATGTCTTTTTGCGGTAGACTGGTTGCCAACCAAAGCTATAGAACCTAATCTGTTCTGTTATTCAACCCATAGCTGGAGGGAGAAGAGATGAATTAATACTTTTCCCAAGAGTATTTGTGCTCAAGTGAATGCAACAAACCCAACTGGAATTCAGACTCAGTTCTGATGATTTCTCATTCTGAGCTGATATCTATTACATCACAATGCATATCCCATTGTACAATACTAGCACCAAAAATTTCAAATTAAAGGTTGACTATATATTGGAGGGTTGGGGTTGTGTACTGGTACAGAAGGGGGTAACAATCCCCAAAATTTTGGGAATCAGTGCTCTAGCTCAATTACAAGTTAAACAACCATGTGCTGGTACAAAAGTGCTTAATACCAAATGGTGTTTCACCTATTTTGACTAAATACTGATATGTGCGTTGTGGTGCAGTGGATTTTTTTTTTTTTTTTTTAATCATATCACCCCGAGCAAGACGGTAATGCCACTGATGTGCAGGGGGCTACATAGGAGTGAAAAGATTGGAAAAGAGAAAACTGGAAACCGCATCCTAAACAGGAAACAAGGGATGAGTCTCTTCACCTGTTCAATAGACGTGGGTGGAGTGTGAACCGGGGATAGTTTAGTCTATCTACTCCAATTGAAAAAAAAAAGTGAGAAGATTGGAAGAGAAAACCGGAAACCGCATTTTAAACAGGAAACAAAGGATGAGCCTCTTCACCTATTCAATAGACATGATTGGAGTGTGAACCGGGCGATAGTTTAGTCTATCTACTCCAATTGAAAAGAAAAGTGAGAAGATTGTTTATAAAATCTTGGAAACTCAAGTAGTCAGTTGACTCAGAAATCATTTTCTTGATATACCAAAGAATCCACAAAAGACTATTCTTTAAATTATTTGAATTAATATTCTTATCTTTAGACAAAGAATTTAGAATTGAAATTTGATAACCTAGGAAGTCCTTCGCTTTTATTAATTTCTAAATGTCCACAACTTCCTATCATTCATAGCTTTTAGTAATATTTGTCTTTTTGCTACCCAACTATCTCATTGGATAGGTTACTTGCTGCTTTCAATTCAATTTATTGCCAGATAATTTCTGAAAGGTTTAGTAATATATATGTTTTTAAAATAAACGTTCATTTTTTTTTCTTGCATCCAACTTCCCTTTGTCTCTCTTGCCTCCAGAATTTCCTGCCAGTGTCAAATTCTCCAGGATTTCCTCTTTATGTGTCCTAAGAATTTCAGCTGTCTCTGATACTAAGTACAAGAATGTTTTTGTGCTAATTTTCTTTCATACTTCCATCCATATGAATCTTTTCAAAATACTGTCCATAGTATTCTCAGCATCCTCCTGTAGAACCACATTTCTGCTGTCTGAATTATGTAAGGAAATTCTTTTGCTTTCGCTGCCATATAGAACTGACATTTCATATCGGCTCGGAATGAGAAATCGGGAAGCCGAGTTCAAATTCCAGTTAAATTCATTGCATTCACTTACGCGCAAATACCCTTGGGAAAGGTATTAATCCGTCTCATCCTTCCAGCTATGGGTTAAATGACAGGACAGACTGGGTTCTATAGCCTTGGCTGGCAACCAGTCTACCGCAGACAGCAATGGCAACCTACTGCGGGATACCCTTCTGCCCAGTCAGTCATGTCTCTTTCGAGACATGATCGCTGAAGCATGTTTCACGTATGGCACTTAACTGACTGACTGATGTACTGATTTCCTGGTACCCACTAAAATCTTTTTATGTTCTTCATCAATTTCTTGGATCAGCTGAGTCACTTATTTGATAGTTTACATTGAATTTAGCTGATGCACAACAAAAAAAATTAAAATATAGACAATTTGGTATTTTAGCACACATGTACCAAAATACTTCCAACATTTTAATAGCACTAAACCTGATGTTGGTACTAAATATGCCTCCCATCCATTTTAGGATCATATTTAACAGATAAAACCCCACAAACTAAAGATGCATTATTTCCAAGTTTAGAGTGTAAATAATGGTATGACCTATGATGGATGTGCAGTTATTGGCCTGGAACTGCCAAGTTCAATTTCTGACCAAGTCTGTTACATTCATCCCAATTCGCTACATCTATGGGCTAAAAAGCAATGTAGACTGGGCTTTCTAGCCTTGTATAGCAGCCAATCAAGAAGAAAGACTACTCTAAAACTGTGAAAAAGGCAAAAGAAAGCCATTTCACTTTCTCGAGTAGTCATTACAATTCAGAAAATAATGAAAGACTGTAGAGAGCTGTGACTGTCTATCTCCTGAAGGTACATGAAAATATATATATATATATATATATATATATATATATATATATATATATATGGAGAGAGACAGAGAAAGACAGACAAAGATAGCTAGTTAGCTATTATGAGACATTTTTGTGAAATTCTTTTTGGTGTTGAGCTACTGGAGTATAAATATAATAGTAAGTTGACATGATATGGTATTGATAAATACAATACTAAATTGATATGGTATTTTATTCATTAATGTTCTGGTCAAGTTGGTTAAATACTTGTTCTGGTTAAATTGGCAACAAGTACATTTGAAATATTTTGATTGCATTCTTTGTCATCATTGAATGGTATAAGGTTTTTTTTTCTCTATCTTAAAAGAATTATTAATAGATCTGTGTGTACAGATATTCTGACAGTAGATCCAATGGTATTTTGAGGAGTATAGGAATACCAATGTATTATACATAACATAGGTAAGTATAAACAAGTGTACTTATCAAATTAAATAGCAGAAAGTTCAATAAATTATCCAGGTTATAACAATTTGATTATATTGCAAGGACAGATTAACTGCAATCAGTATAAAATGTGAAGGAGTTGCTCAAGGTTTGAACCCCATGGCAATGAAACATAGTTATATTCTTTAGTAGAACAAAACAGCCCTCATTATTAACACATTTTAAAAATTGCCATATATAAGCAATGTTTCTGTTAATAAAGTTTTATTTTTATATTATTTGTGTTTGTATAGAATTTATATCTGCTTTATCAAAATTCAGTCATGTCAGAAAACCTACAACATTCATAATAAATATTACTGTATTACTGTCACCTGCTATTTCACATTACTACAAATTAGTCAAATGGAGCCAAAAATGATTTTATAGAACTATGTAAATAAGTCAAAATAATCTGTTTAATTTGATTTTCTTAAAACCCTAATGAATGATTTGAACAAGTGAAAAAACTAGTAAGGCTGCTAAATTAATTATTATTATTATGAATAGAAAATTATTTAAATATTTCTTCCATGGTGAGCTCTATGTAGCTATGTTTAAAAATAGAAGACTTACTGAAAATGCTTATACAGAATTTTTTTGTGAGGTAACTTATTTATAGCAACTTAAGTTTTCTAGGTTTCTGTGTTAGATATTTGCAAGTGAAAAAAATTGTTTTTAGCCAATTTGCCCTCAAGCATGGGAATGATGCCACTAAGACTAAAGAGTCTCATGAGAGAATGGAGAGATTTCAGAAGGAATTGGATATCCAGTTCTAAACAGAATAAGGAATGATAATAACACAAAAATTACTAAAGGAGAAAAGAAATCCAGAGAAATATTCTGCACATGTATAAAATATGACATATGACAACACCTCTGAGAAATCAGTTTTAACAAGTAAAATAATTGAATCAAATAGAAAAAAAAGTTTTAGATAAAGTTATCACATTGCTTTTATAAAAGAAAACTGAAAAAAAAAGAAAAAGTAAAAAAAAGAACAGAACATATTTGTGTTGACAAACAGCTTAAACTGAACAGGATATGCCCAGCCAATATGCCAGGAAAAGAGAAAAATGGCAGGGTGTACTATAACAAGATCAGAAAACAAAACTAACAGAGGTGTAACCTAATTCTACTAAATCTTGTCTATCTTTTAGTAAGATCAGTACCATTTGCAGAGGGTTTGGACAACAGTCTCCAGGGAGAGGCAAAGATGGAAAAGAGAGAAAGAGTAAGCACTTATAACACTCATCTGGTCTTAGACAAAGACAAGAGTGTAGGCTCCAGCAAAACTGTATGAAGATAGCATTGTGGTCACCACTGCACAAGCACCTGTAAACTGTGCTCAAAAAGGAAATTTCTTAGCATGCAAAGATGAAATAAGCTTTTAGAAGGAAAGAATCAGAGGTTTACTAAATGGTCTATTCTGTTCCTTGTTTTTTTTTTTTCATTGAACCTTCAATCACACCCCAGCAAATAATGTTACAAAAGCTTCATGTTAGGAACAATTTCCTTTTTTTCTAAATTAACAGATACAATTTTGTTCTTCACAGCAGAATAAGCAAACTAAATACAGGATGTAAAATTCCTCATAAATTATCAGAATTGATGCTAATGTCATCCAGGGAAGGGCTACTTATACCAAATGAACATGATTACAGAGAGAAGAAAAATGAAGCTTGATAAATAAATAGAGAAATATCTTTAATAGTACCCAGCCTTTAGACAAGAATTATTTTGTTATGTTATGGGTGGAAATGGCATATTTTCCTTGTATTTGTCAACAGTCCATCTCTCATTCTAGCTGACTGAATCCAGCACTGCCACTGATAATTTTTTTTCAATAACCCCAAACCCCCACCCCACCAAGCATGGGGATAATGCCACTGAGACACAAGGGGCTACTGGGAGTTAAAGAGAATGAAGAGATTTTAGAAGGAGTTGGAAACCTGAAGGAATAAGGGATGAACCTCTACTCTTGTTTGAAAGACAATAAGTGAATCTATCTACTTTAATTGAGGAAGGGGGGGGGTAGAAAGTTGATAAAATTTCTGAGTTCAGACATTAGAAGTACAGAGTTGAATTGAAATAGTCTTTAGAAGGAAAGAACCGGAAAACCAATTCTAAATAGGGAACAAAGGATAAATCGCTACTCCTGTTAGATTAAGATAGTACTTTTTTTTTATTATTTTCCTGGAAAAACACACACAAAGCTAAAACCTAAAAAAAAAACAAAAAAAAAAAAAAACAAGAAAAAAAAAAAAAACAAACAATTGTCACTCAGACATTGAAATAAAAATAGAAAAGAAAGCTTCTTTCCTGCTAATAAAGGCCTCATGATTTTAACAACAATGATTATATTCTTGGCACAGTCAGTCAATTAATAGCCATATGTGATATTAGCTTGGGCAATCAGGTCTCTTTTGAAAATGACTGACTAGACAGAAGATTTTCCCACAGTAAATTGCCATTACTTTTTGCAGTAGACCGGTTGCCAACCAAGGCTATAGAACCCAATCTGCCCTGCAATTCAACCCAAAACTGAAAGGAGAGGAGATGGATTAATACTTTTTCCAAGGGTATTTGTGCCTAAGTGAATGAAAGGAATTTGAACTCAGCTTTCTGATTTCTCATTCTGAGCTGATATCTATTACACCACAAAAAAAAAAAAAACCCAAGCCTTGCACACCCCAGAATTCATTGTAATATTGTCATAAGTAAATGATTTTTCCAATTCCAGCAATTTATAATATTTTATTTTGTTGATTTATTTTCAAAACTTATCAACAATTTGCAGATTATTTAGAGACAGAAATTAATTTTTAGATTGCAAATTTTTTGGGATGTAATAATAATTTATTGATACAAGTCCTACTAATTAACCCATAACTGGAGGGAGAAGAGGTGGATTCACACCTTTCGTAAGGGTATACTAGAATTGGAACTCCGCTCTCTAGTTTCCAATTCCAAGTCATTATACTTTACATCATCTGCAAATTCAAGATTGCAGCACCACCCATCTAGATGCTGACTAGGTTAGACATTGCTTAACTTCAGGGATTGTACAAGAATCATTGTTTCAACGTGATATGGATGTAAGCTGCAATTTATAATAAAGGATTCTCTGTGAATATGAAAATTTTCTCATGGCTTGTAAATGACATAGTACAGTTGACAGATTGCCTATGCAATAAAAGAGCTGAGTATTTTTTTTTTTTTTTTTACAAATTATTCAACCAAGGCACTTGAGCAACTCAAGGAAGAGGGTTACTGATTGAGGTTGATATACGCGAAAACTATGGGGAGGGATGGGAGTACAGTTTCAAGAGTACATGTAGGAAAGATAATGTTTAACTTAGAGTGTTTGGTTGTAGTGATTGGGGGGGGGGGAGCATCCTCTTGGGAGTTGATTCCACAAACCAGTAGTACTTGGGAAGAAACTGTCTAAACAGAGCTTCCTTCTTATTAACAGAATGCAAAGGGAATAAGGATAATTTGTTCCAGTGTACATGAGATAGCAGGTCTTAGGTGTAAAGCCAGTGGAATTTTTAAAACTTCCTAAATATGATGTAAAAATGGGATCTTTTACACCAACCTCATCAGGGATACCAAAACTTATATGCAAATGATTGTTGTTGAAATCATACATATTTAAGCACAGTCAATAACTATTAACATGTTTTTGAAAATATTCTAATAAAAATAACTTCTACAAATTAAAACATAAGAGCAGAAAAAAAAATATCATTGTTATACATAATATGTTTATGTCTTATTATTTGTAGAAAAAATGCATTGTATATTTAAGAAATTATGGTAATTAGCAGTTAGAATCAAATTCAAGTATTTTCACATTGGCTTCCCACTATATAACTATCTTGCAAAAATACTTATCAGTAGCAGGGTGTGAGCCACCTCTTGGGATGTGTCAAAATCAAGCAGGTGCTGAAATTTAACTCTATATAGTATAGTACCAGACAATGAAATAAATAACACAGAAATCTACTGGCACATAAGAATATCTTAGAAACTAAGCAATGTATTAAGTGATAAGAAAATGTATTTAGAAACAAAGGAAAGAGTGCTTAACTGCTATCTAATATACTATATGGTAGTGAATGCTGAACAATTTCTTCACAAAAGTAAAAAAGACTTGATGTAACAGATATGACATTGTTAACTATTGCTAAGAATAGGATGGACAAAATGATGAGTGTCTTTATAAAAATAGTAACTTAGAAACATAGAGACAATGAGGAAAGTGCACCTGGAGAATTTATCACTAACAAGACATATTGAAGGCAATAGAAGGTACCAGCTTAATAAGTTTTTGTTGTGAATAGATGGGAGAACAGGGACAAAGAGAGAGTAAAAGGTCAAAATTATTTATAGCAATAAAATACAGGAAATTGTGGAGGAACATAATCACCTACATACTGAAGAGACATGGCAAAGAAAAGAGCAGTTAAAAGGTGTAATTGTCACCTTACCATCAAGATAAAGAAAGGGGAATTGGACAATAGGCGTAAATGTACTTATAGATGGGGATTTTCTAAGCACAGTTTAGATGTGACCCGAAGACTAAAGTATGTGGCACCCAACAAGGACCAAACTCACTAGTCAATTAATAATGATTCTAGCGAGACAAGCTTGTTAACCATTACAGCACATTGAGGTACCTAATGTACTTCTAGATGTATTTGATTAGTGGACATGAATTGGCATAATGCAAACCTAAAGTTTTCAATTTGAAATCTTGGTCTGACAATTGAACTTTATGCTCATGACATCATCACAATGTTTTCAGCTCGTTTGGTATATAATCCATAAAAGTAAAGGAAAAAAAAAACAATCGTTTTTTCAGAAAATAATAATGAAAATAAAAGGTGATTAATACGCCAATGGTTTCAATCCAATAATATTAGACACACAACAAAATCAAGCCACTATCCATTTACCTAGGTGATTCCAATCTTTATGCAGAAAATCTCCAGATTCCATTTTTATTGCCTTGTGCTAGAACAAACCATATTAATTTTGACTCATATTAACTTTCATTCAAATGTTTCACTTGCTTTTTATCACAACTTTAATCAATTTACAACAGAGAGTAGACAAACACAGGGTAGAAAATAAAAAATAAAAGGAAAGCTAGAAACGAGATTTAAAATTACATCCCCTTTGAACTCAAAGAAGCTTGTTTAAACACATCAGGTACTTTAACCATTCTTTCTTCTTTATATGCTGTGTCCCCTCAGGACATAGGTGATCATGGCTTGCTACAATACATATAGCTTTTAATAAATTTTGTCTTTCTGTTATTTCTCGTAAGCTCTGTTCTGTCATCTATTTACTCAATCCCACCAAGTATATTATCCATTGCTTTCCTCTGTTCCTCTATCTTACCCATGAGTATAAAATTTTCTAAGCCCTCCTTCCTCATTATGTGTCATCAACTGTCTCTTCCTGATGTTAAGTGTCATTTTTCTTTCTGTTTCTATTTTCTTCAAAATTTTGTTATTGCTCACATGTTAGGTCCATAGTACCCTTAGCTCCATTCTGTGTCCCAATTTTACAAAAGAGTAATTTGGATGTGCATTCTGGTGCAGTGGATATCGGCTTGAAATGAGAAATCGAGGAACCGAGTTCAAATTCCAGTTGAATTCCTTGCATTCACTTACACACAAATACCCTTGGGAAAGGTATTAATCCGTCTCTTCCCTCCAGTTATGGATTAAATAACAGGACAGATTGAATTCTATAGCCTTGGTGGGCAACCAGTCTACCACAGAAAGTAATGGCAACCTACTGCGGGATAATCTTCTGCCCAGTCAGTCATGTCTCTTTTGAGACATGATCACCCAAGCGTTTATCACGTATGGCACTTAACTGACTGACTGAATTTATGAACTATTTTTATATTTAAAAAAAAGAAAAAAATTATTTTTAAAATACAAGAGACATCAAGCAATTTAACGTCTTAAAAATAAATGCTTATTTCAGGAGACTTCTTTATTATTTTCCTATTTTCAAATTTCATGACCAATTTTACTTATTCAAATTCCAAGTGCACCCAAGAGTTTTAGTTATTCTACAAGTGTGCCCTAAATTAAAAAAAAAAAAAAAAAAGGTCAAGAAACACAGTATCAGATTATAATTGAGCAGATCAAGCGCACAGGTCCTTATTTGATTTTCACTAGATATTCTACTTATAGCCTTGTACCAGATTAATTTAAACTTAGTAAATATCTAGGCACTTCCTAAAGAAAATTGGCTGGTTAAAGCAAAGTATCAACCAATTAATCTTAAGTTAAAGAGCAAAATCAAACAAAGAGATGAAATGAACAGAGGTCTCATATTTATTAAAACATCTATTTTTTTAATTTAATTCATTTCAATCTAATTTTTAACATATATTTTCAAGTTGCTGTGATTTCACAGTCTTGCTTGATAAAAACAGAGTTAAATAAATTATAATTTGGTAACTCACCATTCCATTATCACTGATATTTATTATCATCTTCTATAGTTTATCTAGTTCTTATTTGAATTACTGTCTATGCAAAATTTCAATATTTTTCTTCTTTCTTTTGATATCATAAGTTGACAAACTAATGCTGTACATGTCACCCAAGTTATGCACAGACATCTTGGCCCAGTTTTCAACCTTCTCTTCAGTCTATACAGACTGTTGTTTTACCACTTGTACTTCCTTTTCAGAACACATTGCAAGAGTTAAAAGCAAGCAAAATAAGCTGGAAAGGAAAAAAAACCAAAACAAAAAACAAACACACACTCAAAAATCAAAATCAACACTGATATACATGTCTACTCCACGAATAAATAAATTTTATATGCCCTCTCATATTTTTATCTCAATCATCCATACATATAAGATTTCTAAAAAATATATTATAATAAAGTTTTGTTTACAAATCTTTTCAACACCTACCCTGTCTATTGAACAGGAGTAGATGTTTATCCCTGGTTTCCTGTTTAGGATTGGGATTCCAGTTCTTTATAAAGTCTTCTCATACTCTTTTACTCCCAGTATCTTGATGTGTCTTAGAGTCATTATCATCTTACTTGAGGTAAAAATGACTAGAAAAAAAAAATTACTTATTTTTAAAAATGTAAATATAAGTAACTGAGTAAATATATAAATCATTAGTGGGTTGCATTAAAAACAATTTTGAGAATGATCTATCTTTACCTCAATTTGTTAAGTAAACCTAATGAATTATTTGCTGAATATGTATTATAAAATAAAACATAATAATAATTATAAAAGGAAACATAATAATTATAAAATAAAACATAATAATAATTATAAAAGGAAACATAATAATTATAAAATAAAACATAATAATAATTATAAAATAAAACATAATAATTATAAAATAAAACATAATAATAATTATAAAATAATACATAATAATAATTATAAAATAATACATAATAATAATTATAAAAGGGAACATAATTAAATGAATCTTTTGGACTAGAGTGGAGTGAGACCAGTGTTTCTTTCCTATCTCATCTTCTAATCAAACTTTAAAAAAAAAATTATTTCCAAATTAAATTTTACAATACAGCTGAGTGAAAGTAAACTCCATTAAAAACCAATCAAGCAGTAACCTAAAATCAAAGATCAAAGATCATCACATTGATCAAGACTAACATACAGATGTCATGCATGCTACCCAATCCATTCAGAAATGTCCGAACTGTCAGCTATATATAACCATTTCCTCAGATCAATGGTTAAAAATAGCTTTGCTTGTAGGTTTTAGAGAGGACAATCCTTCTTCAAACACTATGGATTGGTGCTACAAAATTACAAAGAACTGCACCAAATAACAGAAACCATGTCAGTTGAGGACTTTTAATAGCAGCAACAACAACTAATACATATAACCTGAAGAGAAAATAAGGATATAAAGGTGTTGATGTTCCACACTACTTTAAACAAATATTTAAAAAGGAAGCCTCTAATTAATACTAGAAAGAGCAATAACAGCGAACTTGAAAAACCTATTTTCCTGAAGAATTATTTTAATAAAAAGATTTTAATAACTTTCAATCAACAGCACTGGCTGCTCAGTCAAAAAATGTCAGATGTTTCCATATAAGAAAATGGCTAATATTACCATTATTATCAGAGTGAATGAGTATATATCTTACTATCTAATACACTGAGTGTATTCATATTTTCTTATCTATAATTTTTAATGTCACTAATACAAGAGAACTTATGTCAGCTATATATTTTTTGAACTGATGATGAGGTCAAGTAGCAGTATCTGTTATGGCAATGGTGAACTGTTCAAATAGATATTGCAAAGAAAGAGTCATTTCTGTAAAATCTAAAAAAAAAAAAAAGGAGAGGTAGAGATTGGAAGATATTGACACATGGATGAACAAATGGGTAAGCTATACAATTATATTTTTTATGTATGACTCACTGTAAAAATCATAATAGTAAGTACTTAAAAAATGTCATCATTTTTGGTGGCATCTATAAACAAGTGCATGTGCATGTCTGTACCTAGAAGACTTATACATGCCTAACCAGGTTATGTATGGGGAGTTAGTATCAGGAAAACCGCAGTATAAACCTTGCAAACACTATTAAGGCAATCCGAAGGACACACATCACTCATAAATTTAAGCACCAGGAACTAGCATCAGATCAGCAAACAGGATAAATCTGATTGCTACTGATGTCAAGAATTTTGAGAATAGCAGGAGAGAATATGCACAACAAAAACATGCAGGTAAATATATGAGAGGCAAAAACTCTCTCCCAGAACAAGGATCGAAGGAGTCTCTTACATGTGATCAATGTGACTGTATTTGCTTTCCAAAAGCAGGTCTACACATTGTGTCAACATGATGTCAGCTAGCAATATGACATCCCTGATAATCATACAAAGTGCAATGGGTAAATTGCTGACATTACATATTTTTAATTTCATGCATGTGCATTATTTGTTTTTGATTTTGTCAAATGCACAGCATAGTAGGGTCAGTTGTTCACCGTCTGTGAGAAAAAGAGCACCATGTCACAATTCACTCAAAAATTTTGAAACAGCATGCTGTACTGCTTGGCATTTGTGCCAGAAGCTCCAATACAATCATTTCAGAGTGTTTGAGTATCAATCTGATAACAGTGCAGAGGATTCAGAAAGAGTTGGAGGACATATCCAGTCAACATAATGATGTTTAAGTGATAACTAATGATGATGACAGTATGCCTCTATTCATCTTCCCACAAGTCCTCACACTCAACTCAGAAACCTACATCAAGTGCCTTGAGGAGGAAGTGCTGCCCTGGGTCAAGAGGGTGACTGTTGGAAGGCACTATGTTTGGCAACAGGACTCTGCACCATACTGCACAAGCAGGGGAACCAAGTCAAGACTGTCAGACAATTTCTATGACCACATCACCCCTTATATCTGACCAACTAACTCCCCAGACTGCAACTCTCTTGATTATTATGTGTAGGGTGCAGTTGAACTAGAAACCAACAAAACTTCTTGACATACCAAAGATGAACTGAAAGCAAAGATTATGGCAGCATTCACCAACTTAAACAAGGAGACCGTCTAGAAGAGTTGCAAGAGATTCCAAAATTGTCTGGAAGCCATGTTTGAAGCCATGGCAAATTTATTGAATAAAGTTACCCTTTAGTATTTCAAGATATTTTTGTGTAATTTTGGTAAATATATCTGTTAACATGAGATGTCAGTGTTATTTTTAATTTTGTATAATTTATATGACAATTCATCCATCATCCTATATAATCTGCCATAAAATATGTTGATCAGCTAGTGGACTTACATGAAATTTCCACAGTCAACATCCAGAAAGGCAAGGTGCAGCAGGAAGACTGAGGTTTCAGAACTGTGAGATTCTTGCAGTTCTCAAAAGCCATTTGAGATATCATCAGGGACGAACTGATGATATTTAAAATGTGTGAAAAAAATTTGAAAGTTTGAGTGCAAACGAAGGTCTTAATGGGTCATAAGTTGATTTCTGCCATATAAAAATACATAAAATGCATAAAACTGACAGACTAATGGTATCAGTATCTTGTAATTTTGTTCAAACTAAAAGATGTACTGAATTATCAGTTACCAAAATATCATTTTTAGCTTGTGTCTGAATTCAGCTTGGTGGCCTATTGTGGCCCATGGAAAATATAGACTAAACTATAGCCCGGTTCACACTCCACCCACATATATTTAAAAGGTGAAAAGGCTAATCCCTTGTTTCCTGTTTAGGATGCGGTTTCCAGTTTTCTCTTTTCTAATCTTCTCACTCTTATGTAGCCCCCTGCATATCAGTGGCATTAGCGCCTTGCTTGGGGTGATATGATTAAAAAAAAAAATACTTATACTCATTCCAAGACATTTACTATACACATGAAACTCTAACTCTGACTTCCTTAAACTCCCCTTTAGTGAAGGGGGCTACAACTTGACCACACTAGGTATTTCTGCTACAGTTTCCATAGCAAATAGATTTTTATGGGATGGAGATATCAGCCACAAGACCAACTGATTTTGAATCCATAGTTGTCCTCCTTCTACTATGGTTATCTACCAAGGCTGGGGAGTTCAGTCTGTCCTGATATTTAATCCATAGATGAAAGAAGAAATCGATTGATACCTTTTCCTGGGATATTTGTACAAAAGTGAATGCAACCCAGTTAGAAATTGGAATTGATTCATCAAATTATTTTTCTAAGCTGCTAACCACTACACTATCTACATGCAAACATATAACAATGAAATTTAAACATATTTCTCTTCTATTATTAGAAGAAGAAAAAAGAAGAAACCTTAAGATTTTAAAATATCTCAATAACTTTTATTCCTCTTAAAGTATATATTATTAAAGCGAAAATGTATACATTATTAAAGCGAAAATAATGGATTTTAAAATTATTCAACCAAAATTACATGATGCTTTCTAAAATTTGACTAAATTCTCAATTATATATCACAATTACATATTCAAAAAGTAAACTGTATAGATTTACCAGATTTGTCAAAAAGAAATACAGAGGACATTGTTCACATTTAAACTGAAATGATTTTCTGTATTATATTTAGTAGACAAGTTTGGCCCATGCAGTTATAGTTTATTTTGATTTATTTAAATGTATGCAAATTAGAAATTTTCCTAAAAACTATTTGAAGGTAATGCTGACATTTCTGTTCCTGTCTAAACTATTTTTTCATCATCAAGATAACTTCAAATTTTTATTATTTCAATGTTAAATATAGAAATGCATGATTAGTTACTGTTTTAAGCAATAAAAAAAATTCTACAGTAGGTTGTAAACTTACCACTGGTTTGTACTACAATATAAAACCATTGCTTCTTCTCGTTATATTCCAAATACAGAATTTAACCTCTTGAAAATTTTCAGAAATTTGTTCACTAATATCCAAATCCTAAAGTCCAATTAGGAAATGGATGTTAATGGGAAAGATTAAAAGGAGGAAAAGTGACAAACGAGTTCAGAGTTTAATCCTTGAGAGCAAGGAGGGGCATAAAAGTAAATAGGGGAAAAGAACAACATCTGTTTCACTTGAAATGTTTTTTTTATATTTAAGATGACCAAATTTGTTAAAGAGAAATACAAGGAACACTGTTGAAATTTAAATTCAAATGATTTTTAATATATTAAAATTTAAAATCGTTTGAATTTAAACTTATATGTTAAAAATAATTATTTTTAGACCATGTAGCCATAGTTTATATAACTTTATGGATGTATATACAAATTAGAAAAATATTAGGGATTCACACTATACACAAGTAAATTTTTTTTTTTTTTTTGAAAGGTTAAAAATCAAGCATTTTCAGAGACTGGTTGTACTATACACAGGTAATTTTTCCAGGAAGGGTTAAAATTCATGTAAAAAATTTAAGGGTCACACTATACACAAAGTCAGCTTCTACATATGTATATACAGTAAATGTAAATAAAGTGTGCTGCATTTCTATTTGGTAGACCAGCTTATGATAAAAAAAAACAAAGAACATGCTGATCAGCATACTTATATTTTAAGATTATCAATACAATGTTTTATAGAGTTATTTTTGTCAGTTATATTCAAACAAAAAACTTGGAAGCTATCATGTAAAAATAGACTATTTTTTAATCACCTTGAAAAATCTCAATTTTTAACAAAATGTATTTAAATATAGAAAACTGCTAATTATTCAACTAAAATTAGAACAAAAACACAATTCATGCTTGAAAGTTAAAATGATAAGTCCCTGGAATGTAATAGCTTCCAAAGACCATATTGCATTAATTAGGACAATTACAGACAAGTTGTTTTTTCTTCTTTATTATATTATAGTTCACAGTGTCATGTTAGATTCTGGCAAGAAAAATTGTCTATCTCACATATTTGTAAGTGTACCATTTGCCATTGCTTTGAATATTGCTGCCACATCTAGTGCCCCTGCTACAAGGTACAATGGGTGAATTGACACCATTTTATATTTTTAATTTTGTACATGTGTTGTTTTTTGATTTTATTGACTGCACAGTATATTAGGGTCAGTTGGGCACCATCTGTGAGAAAAAGAGCATTATGACAATTCACTCTGCCAGAAATTTGAAAATGGCATGCTGTACAGCATGGCATTTGCACTGAAAGCTCCAATACAAACAGTGTTTAGGTGTCAATCTAAAGACAGAGCAGACAGTTTGGAAAATGTTGGATGAGTCTAATGGTGGTTATGAAGGTGTTTGGAGTGATCACTCGTGATGGCAACATTATGCCTTCATTCATCTTCCCACAAGGCCTCAGATTCAACACAGAGGCTTACATAAATACTTTCATGATAATTGTTTGGATGAATTTTCCTCTATGGTACACTGACTTTATGAATTTAAGTGCAGTATTAGATTAGCGGCAAAGTCTCATCATTTTGCAGTCAAAATGGCTTGATGTAATTTTAAGTTCTATGCTAACACTTTCTTCTCTCATACTTTTTTCTTGTGGAATTCTCTGCTGGCTTCATGCTTTCCAATCAAATGTGATTTTCAGACATTTAAATGCAATGTTAATTTTTGTCTTCTTAATTACTGTTCTTTTATTTTTATCTTTCCTTATATTCTCTAACCCCCAGTAAACACTTGTGTCTTAGTAGCTCATTGCTTGGGGTGAAATGTTTAAAAAAAAAGTAAATGAAGTGCTTAAAAATAATTTCCCAGAGTTTTACATGGAATGAAATAACAACTGTTATAAGTTGCTAATGGAATGAAAGAGATTTACAGATTAACTTTGAACTAACTTAATTATAATTTTATCTACATAAAAAAACAAAACAAAAAGAAAACAATGTGAGAGAGAAAAGAAACATTGTAACAGTCACACTTATACAAGGCTAAATATTTTGTTTTTCAGGTTTGACATTTTCTATAATAGTGCTAAGAGATATCTCTCCATGCACACATCTTCAAGCAGTGAGGTTTCTTATAAATATTTTTAAAAAATCATTTTAAACAATTTTTAAATATCTGTAAGAGTTGAAGTAATTGGAATAGAAAAAAAATTCATTGTAATATAAATTTTAAATTCTGCCTTTATGAACATTCTTTACTTATGAAAATAAATGAATCATGGAAAAGTAAAATGGTAAGCATTAAATTCAAATGCTAAAGACAAGAATAAATAGAGTATTTAAAAAGCAACATTATTATCAAATTATGTCAGTACGAAACAGATAAGAAAAATGTGAAAGAAAACAGAATGTCACATGATCATTAGTCACCAATGGGAACAGAAGACAAGTCACTGGCTGATACAGCAATGTAAGTTCTGCAGCCATTATCACAAAGACAGGAAAGCAACAGAGGATGACCCCAATATGGCTTCATTCAGAATTAATCATCTATGCAATCAATGTTGCCTTCATTAGAGCATAACATTTGCAATTTGTCTGCCAAAATTTGCAAAACAGCTGAACAACATTCAAATTATTGTAGGAAAGAATAAGTTAGGTGAGTGTTAACAATTGCTGAGAAATATGATGCAACAACAGGTAAGAATCAAGTAGTAGGAAATGGAGGCTATTTCTTTTTTTCTTTTTCATTATAAGCATGAAATGGTGAATAGAAAAGGTAACTGTGTTAGACATTTTCTAATATAAAGAGGTCACTATTAGTCATTTTAGAATCAAAACTTGAAAAATTTTATTTAATGATTCGGGTTTAGTTTTTCAGTTTTTTAACAAAAAATTTTCAGTGATATAAACAGGTAGATGTTAAAAACTAACTAAATGGAGATTCTCACTCCACAGATTAATTATTTTCAAATTTGATTATATATTCTAAAAACTAACACACCAAAGCAAAATTTATACTATACATTCAGAACATATTATTTCTGAAGAATTATTGATTGTGTCTATGTATATGGCCAATCAGATCAAATTTATATGATCTTAAATGGTTGATCAAAAATTGAGTTTTAAATTTATACCAAAAAATAAATAAAATAAAACATCAAAACTAGATCTTCATTTTTAATAATAATAATAATAATAATAATAATAAAAAGAATAAAAGGAGTAACTTAAGTCCTTAAGATGACCAGTCTTATCTTTTGCTAAATTGAGTACGTTAAAAAGGACCTGCCAAGCCTGTGTTATACTATAGTTTTATTATATACAGGCAACTTACATAGAGATTGATTTATTTTTTTTATGACTTATCAACTTTTTGCAGGTTATTTAAAGCCAGAAAATATTTTTAAATTGAAAGAATTTCTTTGGAGATAATCAATTACTGATAAAAGTTCAACTAATTAAACTATAGCTGGAGGGTGATGAGGTGGATCCATACCATTACCAAGTGTATTTGTGTGTAAAGGAATATAACCAATCTGACTGGAATTAGAACTCAGCTTTCTGATTTCCAATTCTGAGCTGTTATTCGTTACACCACCTGCACATCCAAGCTTGCAGCACCTGGTAGTTCCAAGCAGTCACCCATCTAGGTACTGACCAGCCTCAACATTGCCTAACTTTGGTGATCAAACAAAAACCAATGTTTCAACATGATGTAGCCATAACAGTTTATATACAGATCAGAATTTCTGCCTAAGATCAGAGTATAGTAGCTGTGCACTTGTGAAGTGTCACAGTCACATAAAATAAAAACAAGTTTTAAAAATTTATATACTTCATTGTCTTTTATATATGTAGAGGATAACGTATTCTATGCAGAGTGTGCTTTTTGATTACAGTAACTTTATTTTTCTTATTTCACCCCAAGCAAGTCAATAATGCCACTAAGATGCAAGGGATAACTGGGGTGGGGAAGAAAATGAAAAGACTTTAGGAAAAGGAACTGGAAACCCAATCCTAAATAGGAAATAAGGAATAAACTTCTACTCCTGTTTAAAAAACAGTGAGGGTGAGTGAACCAGGTGATAGAAATGTCTCCTGTAAAGTTTTTGAAGAAAACAATGATCAACATTCAAGCCCTTGTAAACCAGTATCTTGCCTGATGTTTTTTCAAGACATGAATTCTCTCTCTACTTTTCTGCAAGATACTCAACTTAATCTCCATTTGGTTTTCTGTCAAACTGTCAAACTTAGCAAACTTAGCTTATCTCTATCACATTACACTGCACACACACACACACATGTCAGTTAATTGCCATACGTGATACACACTAGGGCAATCATGTCTTAAAAGAGATATGACTGACTATGCAGAAGATATTTTTCCCCAGTAAACCAGTTGCCAACCAAGGCTATAGAACCCAATCTGACCTGCTATTCAACTCTTAGTTGGAGGGAAAAAAGATGGATTAATACCTTTCCCAAGGGTACTTTTGTGTAAGTGAACCAAACGAATTCAACTGGAATTTGAACTTGGCTCTAATTTCTCCTTCTGAACCAATATCCATTACACTACAATGCAATGAAATATGAGTAACCTTTCACAAAATGATAGACACTACTTTCAGATCTGAAGCAAAAGTGTTGTTCCACATTTTTTATGTGTTTATGATAGTATAGAAATAAGAACAATCTACTGACAAAAGATTTTAAAAGAAAATAAAGGTAGCTTATAAAGCAAGTAAACAACAAAATATTTAATTTTAAAAATTATATTTGAAAAAAAAAAAAACATATAGAAAGAAAACCAAGACAAAATTTCTTCAGTTTAAAAAAAAAAATACTCAAGTCGACAGTTGTTTTTTAATCAAATCATGACCTGGCATACAAACAGAATGTCTTTTAGTGCTGACTTCTTTGTTGTGCATCCATGGTTGAATGGAAACTTTTGGGGTGTGTGTTACTTTATTCCCCATGATGGTTCCTGTTTACTTAGCAAGCAGACAAGTTTGTGTTGTTAAAAAAAAATTTAATACCAACATTTAGCAGTCCAGGATTCTGAATATTCACTCAGGTGTGATAATACATGTTCAACAGGTAACTTGTTCCATTTATCTATGGCATAGACACCAAGTATGTCAAGTTTCCAATCTTCATGTGTCACTAGAGTTATCGACTCACATTACTCAGTTCTAACTGTTTCTACCACTAAAAGGGGAAAAAAAAATTTAACAAATTCTTATCTTTTTAAAGTTAAAAATAAATAACAAATGATTTGGCCATTATCAGTAAACTTGTCATCTGTTACTATTGAGAATAATAAGTAGGTAAAAATAACAGCCATTTCTTATACCAAGTGCTGTGTAGGTGATAGGTGTAATTTAAAATCTTTTGTAGGTCATATTGTCAAAGTAATATTCAACAAGTTTTAATATGAGAGAAAATGTCTGAAAGACAGTTTTTATGTTTGCTTAATGAAACAAATAATACCAATTCTACAAGCACTTTATTTTTTTTTTCAATTGGAGTAGATAGATCTATCTATCACCTGGTTCACACTCCACCCATGTTTATTGAACAGGTTAAGAGGCTCATCCCTTGTTCCCTGTTTAGGATGTGGTTTCCGGCTTTCTCTTTTCCAATCTTTTCACTATTACGTAGCCCCCTGCACATCAGTGGCATTACCACCTTGCTCGGGGTGATACAATTAAAAAAAAAAGAAAAAAAAAAAGCAATGACCAGTATATAATGAATGAAAGTAACTCCCAAAACATAGGTAATCAATATTTGATCAATAATGATATATATATCCTGAACCAATCTCTTGTTTCTTAATCAAATATTGGTTATCTCCATTTATATTTTAGGACTTACACATACACATGAGAGATATAGATTAATCTGACAATATGTTTATATAAAGAACAATAAAGTTTTTCCTAATTGTTATTTAATCAAATATTTTATTTAAATTAATTTTGTTAAAAATATTTGTCTATATTTCTGAGATGAGGTACTGTAATTATTTACACTATTTACATTGTTTCAGCTGTTGCATACTCTAACACTCTTCAAGTGACTTGGTCCAAAGAGTTGTGAGTTCAATACCTGGCTACAGCAGAGGTAAACAAAACCTTTGAGACTTATAAGGAAATAACTGATACCGAGACATCAGGAAGAAGCATGGCTTGTGGAACTGGAACAATCTACCACAGTGGATGAAATAAAGGGTTCAGTTTGAAATTCCAATCACCTGAAGAAGGCTGGAGCATACAATGGCCAAAACATTGTGAATATAGGGACAAAGATGAGTACAACAGTCAAAATAATGTAAACAGTGCAAAGAATATTTTACTTCAACATTATTTCTTATTACTCAAAATATTTTTTTTAGTGGGTACACATGTTTCAGTTGCTATTCCTGCTTTTTACTTTCTTATGACAAGGACCTCTTGATCTCAACAGGTTGTTTTTACTTTCACTGTCTAAGAAAAAAAATAGGGATAGAAACTCAAACAAGTATAGCCACTAAGAACATTTATAGTCGTACATTATTTACATTGTTTGGACTGTTGTCTTCATCTTTATTGTCATGTTTACAATGTTTTAGCCATTGTACACTCTGGCCTTCTTCAGGTGCTAAGAATTTTGAACCGAACCCTTTATTTTGATCACGAGGGTATACCATTCTCATTCCATGTGCAATGCTACTTCTGGATGTAGTTATCTCCCTTTAACTCAAGTCTGTAAGTTATTTGTTCACCACTGCTGTAGGTAGATATTGAAATCACAACTCTTTGGGTCAAGTCACTAGAACTAAACAATGCTTATATCCACTGGGTCATTTGTCCTTATAGTAGTAGTAATAATAATGTGTGTGTGTGTGTGTGTGTGTGTGTATATATACATATATTATATCAATGTAGTACCTTCAGTAAAAATAAAGTATCCATAATTTCAGTAGTTAAAAATGATTTTATTTAGCTCCAATGAAAACATTTATTGAAGAGTGTAATAAAATGATAGTTTGATTTTAGATAGAAAAATGAGAGAAAGAAAAAAATTCACTAAACATTAAGAGTTTCAATTGATAAAACAGTGTAACATATGCATGCACGCACACACACAAAGAGACTAGTAGAAAAAGGAATAAGTTTTTTTCCTTTTTATTCAAGCAATAAGTAAGAAAGAACAAATAACAACATGGGAAAATTGAAAGAAACCAAAACTACTGTCATATTTCTTTAAAGAGTCACAAGTGTTGGTCTCATTCTAAGGAAAGCTGAAAAAGAGTTGCAGTATGTTCCAAACCCTACCCAATTTCATATGTTCCTTTATTACCTTAGATCTGTCCAAGTAAAGACAGAAAGACAATTCAGAATAACAAAAGGCCAACCATTATTTTCAGTAATTGCTATGATTACGAGGTGTGTGTGTGCACACATTTAAGAGAGAAAGAAAAAGAAAGAGAAGAAATATAAATATAATTACTATGCTCAGAGATAGAATAAAAAAGACGTGTAGAGAGAGAGAGAGAGAGAGATATAGAGGAAAAGAGAGAGAGAGAGGAATATAGAGGAGAGGGAGAGAGAAAGAGGAATATAGAGGAGAGGGAGAGAGAGAGATATAGAGGAGAGGGAGAGAAAGAGGAGGAATAGAGGAGGAAAAGGAGAGAGAAAGAGGAATATAGAGGAAAAGTGAGAGAGAAAGAGGAATATAGAGGAAAAGTGAGAGAGAAAGAGGAATATAGAGGAAAAGGAGAGAGAGAAAGAAAAGTGTTCAGAAAAAGAGGGAAAGAAAAAGAAGAAATATAAATGCTCAGAGACAAAATAAAAAAGACAGATGTAGAGAAAGAAATATAGAGGTGTATGTGAGAGAAAAAGAGAAAGAGAGTGAAAGAATTGTTCAGGAAGAGAGTAGAAGTATAAATGCTCACACATTCAGAATAAAAAAGACAGCTGAAGATATATATATATATATATATATATATATATATATATACTGTTAAATATAAGAGACAATGAATGTCTATTATATTTACTCATGAGCTGTTCTAAATGTCGTATTTTGGCTTTAATTTCAGTTGAAAATAAAAACAAAAATTCACAAACATAATAACCTCTCTGAAGATGGCTAATGTGAGCCGAAAGCTTAGAACCAAATTAATAAAAAAATTATCCAAACTGAAATTAAAGCCAAAATACGACGTTTAGAACGGCTCATGATTAAGCATAATAAACATTCATTGTCTCTTATATTTAACAGTATATGTTTAGAAAATTATTTGCTTCCTTGATACACTATATATATATATATATATATATATATATATATATATATATATAGTGAATATTTAGAAAGAGAGCAAAATTATAAATGCTCAGAGACAGAAAAAAAAAAACAAATGTATAGAAAGAAAAATATAGAGGGAAGTGTGTAAGATAAAGAGAGAGAAAGTTAAAGAAGTGTTCAGAAAAAAAAAGGAAAAAAAGAAATAGAGACAGACAATAAAAAAAGATATACAGAAAGAGAAACAGAGCAAGAGGCAAAGATCAAAGAGTGATTGAGAAAAAAAGTAGAGACAAGCTGAAGTACTCAAGTGTAAGCTACAAACATAGCAGTCATTCAGGTAAAAGAGAGTGTGTGTGTGTGTGTGTGTGTATGTGAGAGAAAGAGTGAAATAAGAGAGTGAGAGAGACAGTGATTTTTGCCTGCCTGCCTGACCAACCACCCTGCCTGCCCACCAATCCAAGAGCAAAATCTTTGTGTTGGTGGCACTGCATTGGGGCTGAAAAGGGGGCCAAAGTAAACACTTGGGCTAAGGAAAAGCAATGTATTTAGATAAGCCAAGAAAAATGAAGCAGGAAGTTGTCCTTTTATAAAAACTCAACTTTCTTACTGCCACTAACACTCTTCACAACTAGAAAATCCTTACAGCTTTTAATACCTTTTGTATTGTACAAGCCAAAAACATTTATATTAACCCCATCAATTTGTCTATGTGGAAGAATGACTACATTAAAATCTGATTTAAAAAACAAAACAAATAAACTTTAGAAATACTTTTTCACTAAATTTATAACTAAAATGAATCTAATAAGCTTTAATATACAGAAATAACACATCACTCAAATCCCGGGCCTAACTAATAAAACCGCAAATTTTAGGCAAATTTCGACTTTATTCATCAACATTAATCTCCTTCTAGAGTGATACACTGATTCCAATACTTCTCTAACAATTCAAAGCCTTTTTTGCAGAACAATTTGTCTTTACCCTCAAAATACACCTCAGTCTCTGACATCACTTCTTCATTCAAGCCAAATCTCTTTCCATAGAGCATTCTTTTGAGATCTGCAAACAGCCAGTAGTTGTTGGGGACAGATCTGGGGAATAGGGTGGATGTGAAAGCAATTCAAAGTGCAATTCATGTAGTTTTGTCATTGTTGCAATCAACTTGTGACATGGTGAAGATCACTTTTTCTTCTTCATTTGTGGCCATTTTTTAGCGATTTCTTTCTTCAAACGCATTAATAATACAATATAATATTTGCTATTGATGGTTCTTCCTTTCTCAAGGTAATGGATGAAGAAAATACTTTGTGCATCACAAAATATGGAGGCCAAAACCTTGCCTGCTGATGTTTCTGTCTTTGGTTGCTTTGAATGGCTTTCACCTGCTGCTGTCCCCTCAACTGACTGCCATTTTTGACTCCGGAGTGAAGTGGTGGATCCAGAGTTCATCCATTGTCTCATATTTACACAGATACTCCTTGTTGTGTTAAAACAGTTTCAAACAACACTCTGAATCATTGACACTTTGTTGCTTTTGATTTACTGTGAGCACCCACTTTGAACACAGTTTCTTCATTGACAAATATTTATGCAAAATGGTGAATACACTACCTTCTGATATGTTCAACTCCTCTGCTATCTCACACAACTTCAATTTATGATCGGCTAAAATAAGTTTGTGGATTTTTTTTATCAACTGCTGATTTTGGGCAACCTGAATGTTCAGCATCATTTGTGTCTGTACAACCGGATTTAACATCAGCATACCACCTCTTAACACTTGTTTTCGATGGAACAGAGTTCAAATAGCACTTATCAAGACATTTCTTTGAACAGTATTTTTCCCATCAGAAAGCAATGCTTTATCAACACATGAAATTCAGATTTTTTTCATTGTTTTGAAAATTTGTAACAGTAGCTTCACTTAAATAACTGTAATTTGTAAACTAATAATGCGATTGGGCCCAAATTTTGTCACAATCCATTTGTGGGTTAGTGCTTCATAAAAATCATATGGATTTTTATTAGTGGCACCATCTATAAGTCAGGTCCGAGACTTATTGAGTGATGTGTTAGTTTTTCTTATATCTGTAATAATGAGTTTAAAAACAATCTTCTAATTCAAATAATTCCACAAAAGCATAAGAGAGTTGACCTAATGATTCACAGTACAGAAAATGTAACCAGCAAATAAAGTTTAAATTCTGGCTGGGTAGATTTTGTTATAGTTGCACTAATTTTCTTGGCAAAGTCCAGTCAATTGTTACTCCGCTATTGATACCATAAAACCCAGGCATGTGTCATGAAGAGGGGGGGGGAGTGAACAGTACCAAGTTGCCAACATTTCTACAAGAAAATAACATTAAGAACCTAGTATGGTACCTGATCAAAAATTAAGCCATATGATATATATATATATATATATATATATATAATAGGAAAAAGGTGAAAATGCAACTGGAGTGTTTAAGAATATTTATTTAGAGTAACTTTAGCGGTTTCACAATTTTGTGATTTTCAAAAATATGCGGTTTTTTAGGGAAAATCGTCAATTGATCTGATGTGTCTTAGACTGCTCAACCATGAAGGCTTTACAGTCAAAGCTCAAAATAATGCTTTTAAACACACATTTTCCTGATTTTTTGAAGGAAGCATATTTTCTTAAGATTTCTCGCTTATTCAGACCAGTAGATATAAATAAATATACTATTTCATTCTAAAAAACAGATATGAGTATCCATTAAAAATAATGTTTAAACAAATAAATTAAAAATATGTTAGAGTTAATCCATTTTATAAAGAATTTTGTAAACTTTTGTAAATACATATATATGTATGAGAGAAAGAGAGATAATTAGACATGTAGCTAGATAAATAGATAGCTAAACAGGTAGCTAGATAAATAGATAGCTAAACAGGTAGCTAGATAAATAGATAGCTAAACAGGTAGCTAGATAGATAGCTTGCATTACTGTGCAAAAGAATGGCTCCAATTTATTTCTTTTTACTTATGTGCTAGATTTTGCTCATATAAAACATATCTAATTATACTAAGTTATAAAACAGTATAATTTTTTCCTAGATGAATTTTTATTATAAATTTTGAAAAGAAATTCTATTGAAAAAGTATATAAGCATATAAAAAAAGGAATGTCTGTCCTGAATTTACTAAAGTCTTTAATATCAGCATTTACAGAGTTTTTTATCCCTTAAATACATTTTGAAATTTAAGCAAATTATAAAAAAGAGAAAATTAAACCTAATAAAAACATTTAAAAAAGCAGTTTATGAAATTGATTGAGAAAGACAAAAAAAGAAGTAATCAAAGTAATATTGTATAACAAACTAAATATACTGCAAGAAGAATTTACACAAAAGGATTTTTTAAAACCAAGATAAACAATAAAATCCCTCATTTAAAATTCTAGTTTGGAGATTTTAAATTTGAAAAACATTATTAAAGCTCAAATTTTTTTTCTGAGTGCAACAAGCAATAACACATCAATAAAAATTATGATATTGTATATCAAAATGCTTATTTTACTACATTTTCTTATTTGGACAATCATGGCTCTCCATAACTTCATATATATATTGTAGCTCAAAATAAACTCTTTGCTTTGAAGATATATTATAAGATGTAAAACCCAATATTTTCTGAAGTCAACATATACAACAAACATATAAAAAAATCAAAAGAAAATGGTTAATTTCCATCATTTCAACATCTTATAACAATATACTTTATGTGAAAAAATTATCAAGTATGAAAAATGACATTTTTTAAATGTTGAATATTTTTCAATTGACCTTATGAATATTTATGAGAATTTTTTTCCAGTAACCAACAACTTTTTGTTTATAGATACTTTGTTTCAAATAAATTCATTTTGTTTTTGCCTCAATAAAGTCTGTCAGCCGATGAAATGTGTGAGCTAAAGCAAAATATAGTTTTCCTCTTGTCTGTTTCTTTTAATCATAATGTTCATCTCAGACTATCTGAGAACATTATATATATATATATATATATATATATATATATATATATAAAGAGAAACATTGCTGTTGCATGATGCTAATAATTGTAAATAAGTAGATGCGAATCTTTGCTTTTGAATGAAACTAAGTGAGCATACAATTTGAAATAAGTAATATATAAATTATTTAATCTGAAGTAGGGAGAAAAATAAATTGAAATATCTCAAAATTGACAGCTGTTCTTGATTTGCATTTATAATAAACTTGAGTAATTTAATTATTTTTTTTAATTACTCTGGCTTTGTTATATATGTGTACAAATCCAGATTTATTTGTCAGTTCTAAGACATCTTCTAAAAATACACACACACACACACAAAAAAAAAAAAAAAGAAAAAAAAAACAAAAGAGATCTATCCTACTCAAAGTGGCATTATGGAGATATTATCAGCATTTTTTTTAATACCTCAAGCACAAGAAATTTATGATGTCAGAAGTGAGAAAATGAATAGACATTTCAGAGATTGACAAATTCAATTCAGCTTTGCAATTTCCTCACTCTGAACTGGAATAAACTAGACTGGACTGAACAAGACATGATGATGATGATGATGAGAGGACAGGGAAGCAGGGAAAGGTGTTGAGGAAGTAGGTAGTGGTAAGGTCAGTGGATAGTTCCCAGGTAGGAGGAGTCGGAAGCAAAGAGATGAAAAGTGGCCACAATCAATGCTACAATTCAAAAAACCTGTTCCATGATTGTCTCTAAGCCAGGGCAAGATTAGGATCATGTTCGAACATGAAATCAGTGGTTGATGCCTACCTGTACTTGCAGGAAGCAGTCCGTGGGAAGATGGATAGGCACTGGAAATCTTTTTTTACAGACTACTGCTGATATTGTCAACAGATTTTAATAGACAAGAGAGGAGATAAATATGAAATTCTTTGTATCACCTCACCCAACCAACTGTTTCTGCCCCCCTCCCCACCAATTAATTACTAAGTTTAGATATTTTTATATCAAGCAGAGCTTGAACCAGTGCTAGCTTGTACGGAGAAAGGTGTGTGTGTGTGTGTGTGTGTGTGTGTTAGTGCAATAGATAAATTGTTGTCTAAGTTATGCAAAAATGAAAATAACAAATATATTTACCAAAAATAGATAAAAATATCTTGAAATACTAAAAAGTAAAGTTATTTAATAATATTGCTACTGGTTTCAACGATAACTAGCACTACCTCCTCAAGGCACTTGATGTAGGCCTCCATGTTGAGTGAGGCCCACACAAACAAATTTCGGAGTTCTTTTATCAGAATGAGTTTTTTGAGCTGCCATACCTTCATAATCACTATTAAACTAATCCAACTCTTTAAAAATCCTCTGCCTTGTCCTCAGATTGACACCCAAACACAATAAAATGTTCATATTAGATTTTTCAGTGTGGATGCCAAGCAGTTCAGCCATTTCCAAATTTCTGGTGGAGTAAATTACATCATGGTACTCTTTTTCTCACAGATGGTGCCCAACTGATTCTACTATATTGTAAGTTGACAAAATCAAAAATAAACAATGTGAATACCCAAAATTAAAAATATAAAGTAGCGACAGTTTACTCATCGCACTCTGTATCAGTGTGTGTGTATATATAATTACTTAAATGTTATTTGTAGAGGATACATGTATTTGAGTAGACACTATTTATTTATTAAACAACATATTTATTTATTTTTGTCTACGGTCCTGAATATTTAAAAAAAAATTATTTTTCTCTTAGCCTTCTTGAATATTCAGGCCAAAAAATGAAGATAAATATACTGTTTAATGAATAGATAGACTATCTATTCAAATATGAGTATCCACTAAAAATAATATTTATATAATAAAACTCTGTTGGATTAATAAATAAAAATACATGTGTGTGTGTGTGTGTTTCTCTCTCTCTCTCTCTCTATATATATATATATATATATATATATATAAAAACAAAATTTGATTTTAAACATTGCTTGAATTCCTTGCATTCACTTACGCACAAATACTCTTGGGAAAGGTATTAATCCATCTCTTCCCTCCAGTTACGGGTTAAATAATAGGACAGATTGGGTTCTATAGTCTTGGCTGGCAACCAATCTACTGCAGAAAGCAATGGCAACCTACTGCAGAATAATCTTCTGCCCAGTCAGTCATGTCTCTTTCAAGACATGATTGCCAAAAGCGTGTATCACGTATGACACTTCACTGACTGACTATGTATTAAGTATTAGTTTACTGCCTTCAGCAACAGGTACAATTCCTCAGTAGCGATCACACAAAGTTCAAAGTTAGGGATATTGGTAGCATCTTCCAAAGTAATAACTATCAGTCCTTGGTTTTAAAACTGGAAAAATTCAGTATCACCAACTACATTATTACAACAAAAGTTCAATATGCAAAAAGGAGGATTAGAATAGATTCAAAAGGGCTTGGTGATTTTATATCAGAGTGAAGCAACTTTTTATAAACACTTTACTAGAGTTAATTCCTTATTAAAGGGTTCAGGGGGAAAAAAAAAGGAAAGAAGACAACATTTATAACACCTGGTGGAAAGAATAAAAGAGAAACCAGATGTCTATTAAAGTCAGATTGAAATAACATAAATGCATTACTCCCACCAAAAAAAACAAAAAACAAAAAAAAACCCCAAAACAGAAAAAACAAAACTGGTATCATAAACCATCTCTGGAGAGAAAGACATTTTCGGATGAAGCACTGTTGGAGAATGAGAAAGTGGAAAGTGGTGACATATATTGTTTTGTTGGCCAGGTGCATTAAGTCAGGCTCATGTAAATTTCAGCATTGTGTAGTTTTCTTTGTTTGGAAAAGGTACTGAGGACCTCCCGCACTTTTTCCACTGTACAGACTGGAATCATCTGGGTATATGTGTGGGGATCATGGTTTTGCAGTTTATTTAGAAATGCTTAAATAAGACTGATCCAGAAGGTATGCAAGCAACCATTTTTTTGTTACTATTTTGCAAAGAAATTTTTTTTTCTTTGCTTGCATATTAAGCCTGATGAAGGGATCTGCTGAAATGTGCTAACAACATTAGAGCATGAAGAAAGAGATTGTTTTCACAAAATCAAACATATACAAACAACATGTGTAAAGTTATAAATGATTTCAGTATATCTGTGCAAGTACTTTTTTTTTACTTTGGTAGTGAACCAGTGATTCAAGACAATTTGTAGATGATAGTGAAAGCAAGCTTTGTCCTGCAGCTGCGATATTTTACTATGGCATTTACAGTGATGGATGGATGTCGTGGTACAATAGATATCAGGTTGGAATGAGAAATCGGAGAGCAGAGTTTCAATTCCAGTTGAATTCATTGCATTCCATTATGTGCAAATACCTTGGGGAAAGGTATGAATCCATCTCTTCTCCCTTCAGCTATGAGTTGAATAGCATGACAGATTGGATTCTATAACCTTGGTTGGCAACCAGTCTACTATAGAAAAATCTTCTGCCTAGTTGGTCATGGATTGTAGGAGACATGATTGCTCAAGGGTTTATCACATGTGACACTTAACTGCCTGACTGTTACGGTGATAATACTGATAATACATACTAATGTGTGTGTGTGTGTGTTGTAGGGGAGGATTATTAAAAAAACAAAAACAAAACAGTCTCAAGTGGTTAAAAATAACAAATCGGTAAAAGGATAATTTTAGGATTTTACCATTTCACAAAGAAATATATGTAAACCCTTTTCATACAGATTAAATAGGAACAGCCAGATCTGGCTGACCAAACTCAATACCGATATGAATTTTATTGTATTCAGTTGCCCTGTAAATGACCAAAAGTAGATATATTCATCAGTAAAAAGCCTAATAGTAATCCTACTAGAAGATATACAGGGTATCTGAGAATTAACTATTTCAATGAAATTGGGCAAATTTTTAAAAACTGACAAAATTATATGTTTAGTACTTAATTATGAAACAAAACAAACAGATTTATAAATCTTACATTAAAAGCTTTATTGAAAATTTTAAATCTATCCTTAGCATTGCAAAACACATTTTAAAGCATTTCAGGCGCTATCTCCTGCACTGCTAACTGAATGGATTCTTTAAGTTCAGTTAAACTATTGATATTTTGGTGATAAACTTTTGTTTTAATGAAAAATCATCCAAAGAAATCCAGCAGGTGAGGTGGGGTGATATCAACAAAGATGTGTTCTTGTGTATTATTATTATTATTATTTACAGAGTTCTGAAAGTGAATGAAAATAAAATTAGAAAAGAAATTATAAAGTTATAAACAAAATTAGAGATATATAAACTTCTAACATATTAAACAAGATGAACAGAAATCAAAGTGAGTCTATTTTTTTTTAAGAATTATCTAATTTCACTGAGATAGTTAATTCTGGGACACACTGTACAGTAGAAGGGCTTAAATTTTATGTATAGCTCAAAAATTTTATTTAAATTTAATTATTTTATAATTGGTAAATTTACAAATAAATTCCATTTGACAGATTTTCTCTAGAAATGTACCCAATGTGACCACAATGGTTACACTATTCTGAAGGTCTAACATTTCCTGTAAAAATAATTAACCATACTTCACAGAAATGACCCAACTGTCCACAGATACATTACTGATTTTTGACTATGAAAAAATTATTCATTGATAATACTCAACTTTTGAAAAGTTTAGATTCCAATTGTTACAATTAGTTTTCAGTCAGTTTATTTTCTGATGGCCCACAAAATCAGCATTAAAGAAACAGTATTGAGTAGAGTAAATAAAAAGTCAGTTGTGAATTATATCAACAAGGAATATTCTCCTTCATGAAGTTGAAAATTAAAGATAGTTTTGTCTTTTTATAATTTACAGTTGTACTAATGTCTTCATCTTTGTTTCTATTATAACAACATTTCACCTGTTGTGATCGTAACAATAAAGATGAAACTGACTATAAAAAAATGATAACACCTTATCCTAGAATAAGTTTAGAATAATTTTTTATGTATAAATTTATTAAAGAATATGCCACTAAAAAGATAATTATTTTTTTTGTGTATTATTAAATTACTGTTTATATGATTAGTGATGATATGAGTAGGATTTATTAAACATATATCAAAACACATTCATTTCAATGATTACTTATATATATATATATATATATATATATATATATAATCATTTCACTCCAAGCAAGGCAGGACTGCCACTGGTGTGCAGTGGATTACAGAGAGAGAAAAAACATGGTTCAGAGGATGTTGAAGAAAGGATAAGAGATGGATGGGAATCAAGGAGATAGAAAATGGCAATTGATGTTGATTTAAACTTTCAGTGATTGTAGCAATGAGAGAAGCAAGCAAACAGAAAGGAATTCCATAGATGGGAACTGTAAGAAAATAAGCTGTTAGAGTAGAAGAGATGATTACATTGAAGAGTGAAATAGTAAATTTTTGATAAAAGAACAAATAAAAATTTTAAAAAATGCATAAAAATAATGATAGTTATATTTTAATGCTGATTGCATTTGAACCCTGTAAATACTGGCACATTAGCAAAATTTTAGCTCATCAGTACCCACTAAATTTACCATTCCTTCACTTCATTTTAATCTTTTTCCGTTGACAGAAAGAAGAATAATGATTAGATCGATAATTTTGCAATTTTTGTCATAAAGTTTGTTTATTTTTTCAAGCAAGCTTAAGCATTCAATCTTGTTGCTAATAAATTAAATATTCATCTCTTGAAAAAGACATTTTCGTGTAAGTTGCGAGAATTTTTTACTTTTCTGTAATAAAAAATGAATAAAATCTATCTGCACATTAACTGAAGTTATAACACCATTTTAATGAGTGACAGACAACTTGTGCAACAAATGAAGAATGCTAAAATTTGGATGGGTTTAATTAAATCAGGTACAGATTCAACATAAAAAAAAAGAAACAAATGTTAAGTTAAACCACTTTTTAAATTTTATTTTTTTTACCATTTCACCCCAAGCAAGGTGATAATGACACTAATATGCCAGTGATTCCTGAGAGTGAAAGAGAATGAAAAGACCTTAGTGAGGAGAAAAGACAATAAAAGAACAGTGTTCAGGAAGATGGATGGTGTCTGACATCTTTTTTTTTTTTTTTTTTTTTTTTTTTTTTTTTTTTTTTTTAAATCATATCACCCCGAGCAAGGTGGTAACACCACTAATGTGCAGGGGGCTGCGTAATAGTGAAAAGATTGGAAAAGAGAAAGCCGGAAACCACATCCTAAACAGGGAACAAGGGATGAGCCTCTTAACCTGTTCAATAGACATGGGTGGAGTGTGAACCAGGTGATCTACTCCATTCTTGTGTATTGTAGGTAGCAGGGAAGTGAGAAGTACAAGAACAGAAACTATTAGAATAAGACTTACAGTAACATTTAGTTATTTCAACAGTTGCCAAACTAGTAGTACACTTGAGACAGGTACCAAGGAGAAATGCTCATTAGAACAATTGCCTTGAAAATATTTATAAAAAAGACAGAGGGAAGCTACATCTCAGCAATGGGGAGTATAAATGAAGTTGAGGTGCTAGGTCAGGACTGATAACATTACAAACCCTTCTTTGGATTCTGTTGAGAATCCTTAGAGATGTTACTAGAGCTTTAGACCAAATATAGCAGCAATATTCAATGCACAAACAAAGGGCAGAGTTATACATATTCAAGATGGATTCTTCCAAGAAAAATTGTCTACCATGACACTGAACTAACTTTCTTAGAAACAGGAATATTTTCAAAATAATCACTTCTCTTTATATTGGTGAAAAATGTGACACCAAGAAGGCATAATGAATTGCTCTCTTGGAGGTTAGCATCAGCCATGCTAAATGAAGGTAAAAATGGTTCTCTTGAAGGATTATAGGATAAAAGTTTAATTTTGGAAGTGTTAAAATTTACAAGCCATTTTTTTTCCATTAGCAACTGATAGGAGGTCATTTTTGAAACCAGCTACCAATTTTATTTTATCAGATTTATTATTATGACAGGAGTAAATAGTTGTGTCATCAGCATAAATACTGAGTTGGTAACTGATAACACCAGGAAGGTGAAGATAAGATACAACCTAAGTCCAAGGATCTGAATTCTTTCATATGATTAACTAGTTTACTGCAAATGTATCAAATAAAACATTTAATGTTTATTCAACTCGGAAAGAACACCGAATTTTAAAACTTGGGTGTACTTTTCTTTCTTTTTATTTTTTTAAATCATTTCACACCAAGGTGATAAAGCCATTACGAAAAAAGTGAAAAAACTTGAGAAAAAAACTTTATTGAGGATAAAAGACAATAAAAATATAATTCAAGGAGACAGAAGATGACAATTGACATTGCAATGAAATTTTGAAGATCATAGTTGACAAGAAACCATGCATATAGATATGAAAGTCAACACTTTAGTAAGTGGAATTAAATTTCATAAACTGTTTTATATATATATATATATATATATATATATCTCACAAAATAGTCATACTCTGACTACATACTAACAAAATCACGAGGATGAAAGTTTTTACTTTTAGGATCCTTAAAACAAATGGTCACAGAGATATTGACAGAAACTTACACATGTACAATATGTGTCAAGTGGGCTTACAACTATTTAGGAGATAGGATTATTCATATCATATAGCAATGATCTGTATGCTATACATTGAAAATCAGGAGTTTGTCAGGAATTAATACAAATGTTACAAATGGAATATAGCTATTATTTGTTTAACAGGAATTATCTTTGCAATTTTGGAATAGAAAACACACCACAGTGGAATTTTCCTGTTTACTTAAAAAGATAACAGAATAGCTAATATTGATCATTTAACTAAAGACTATTCATCAGAAAAAAAAATTTTGTTTCATTAACACTAAAAGACAAATAAGACATATGAACTGATAATGTTCATCCTGAAAGTTTCTCTCCACATGAAGAAATTTCACTATTTCAAACGATTTTTTGTTTTTTTTTGGCTAGTAATTCTTTTGTATATTTTGTCAATTTAGCACAAAACCTTTCAGCAGTTATAGAAAACATCAATATATTTGTAGGAACTAAATATAATATTTATAAGAATTCAATATTCACATGCTTTTAATTTTGAGATAGGCACTCAAACTTTAATAGTAAAAAGTTTAAATAAATTGTATTCAGTGACTTTCACAACCTTTGATGGGAGAACAGAAATGGGAGAATATTCTGTTTCTTTGTTACAGTGACATCTACAGGAGTCATATGATTGCTTTTAATCTTTTTCTTTAAAAATGTTTAAAATAATTCATAAGAGTGTCATTTTAATGCAAAATAGCTGACATCACACGTAAAAATTTGTGGAATAGAAAAATTGATATGTGCTGTTTGGGAGATCAAATGAACAAGTAGAGGAGGTAACAAAAAGTGAGGTAGGGTGTGAAGGGCAAGAAATGTTTAGTTAGGTCTTTAATGACAATTTGAATAATTTTTTAGATGCATGATAAATGAAGCCAAATAAACAAGGATTATAAATATGAAAGGGGAAATATATAATTATCATATACATGCATAAATATGGAAAAAGTTTGAAAAAAAAATATTAAGCCTGTTTGTGTAGTGGACAGAGTGCAAACAGGAGGGAAGGAGAGAGTGCACGCTGAATAGAGAGTGAGAGGGAATGCATGCAGGAGAAAGGGTGAGAGAGTGCACACAGAAGAGATGGGTAGAAGAAAGGTGGGATAGAATAAGAGTTTATAAAAGAAGAGAAAATGAGTAAACACAGGAGGAGGGAAAGAAGAAAAGGCATGCAAGAGGAAGAGATTGAAAAAGAGAGAAAGGAGAAAAAGAGTCAATGAAGGAATGAGAAAAAGAGAAGGAATGCAGGAGAGAGGGACGATAAGAAAAAAATTGCATATAGGGGAGAGAGAAGAAGAGAGAATATATTTATAATTAGTAAAATCATTTAAGGGTTTTTTTTAAAGGAAATGATACTGACTAATCACAACAAAAAAACTAACAGAACAGAAGATCAAGAAAAATAAAGAGGAGAACTGAAGAATTGTAGATAGGGAAACAATTTGAAGAAAAAAGAGATCTATTAGCTAGATGGTGTCGGAACTGAATTTAGGATAAGTTTAGAATAAACACGTTGGCCAGCCATCAAGAACCAGTTCTCCTCCCCGTCCCACCAATTGATTTTGGCGACTACAGAAAGGTTCCTCAAGTTTACCCAACCAACTATTTCTATACTTCATTTACAAGAGTTAGAACCACACATACACACTTTATATATACTTCAGATTACTCATTTATTGATAGTGCTTTTTATTTGTCCATTTTAGTATTGGAAAACCACCACCCAAACATTTTAAAATATCTTTTTAGCCCCTTTTAGGGACTAAACATGCATGTATGTAAATATATACAAAGTGTATATTGGTATTTGAATACTAAATAAATCATTAGAAATCTTTTTATATTAAGATTCCTCCCTGCACCAAACAAAAAGAATAATTGAATACACAAACTAGCATAAAGCTAATTTTTATCTAAAATCATTATTTACTACTGATGAGGCATTCATTTTTAATATTAAAGTGCATATGGATACAAAATGGGAGTTAAAACCTTTCACTGAAAAGTTGTTTATGAGTGTATGCAAGGACAGAGATCTAAAATTTATATTTTATAATTGCAAAACACACAAAAATGGAGCAAGATCTGCAAAAAGAGAGATCAAGAGAAATAAAAAAAAATATATCACTTGTACTATAATCAAATTTTCTCTTGAAAAATTTTCAAACTTATCAATTCTTTGAGGCTTTTATCTGGCAATCATCAGGTGAGAGCTGCACATTTAGATTTCAATAAAGTATATATGAAAAAAAAAAAAAAGCAAAGAAAATAATGTGTTGGAAGAGAAACATATTTTGCATCTGAAAAGTTTTTGAAAAGAGTGTGCATACTACTTTCTATAGAACCCAAGAATATTGGCATCATGCATGTGGGCTTCTCTGACACTTTCAGTGTGATCCGTGTACAAACATTTGCCACATTTTGTAGAGTTTGGTGGTTAATTCCTTGGTGGAAGGCCACATCACATATACAGTCACTTGGACTCAGCTTAAAATATTTTCACTTCCAGCACTAAAAAAGAAACTGCTTAACAGTTGGTTATATTATCATCATTTGCAGAGAGATAAATCCATAAGGATATAAAAAAAGATTTAGTTGTTTTCTAGCTTAAAAAAAAAAAAAAAATTAAATTCTGTTACAGTCAACTGTTGTATACCTACCTATATACAGTAATGGAATGTTTCTATCCTCTTAGATATGTGGACACTATTGGTACTAGAGGAGAGTAATTATACTGACTAGCAGTGTATCTACTTCACACAGCGTACAAGTCTTGTACTTGTTGATATACTATTATTCCCAAATTTTGTTTTGGTGATTACTCACACAGTAAACTTTTAGGGTTACAACATTTATAAATCATCATAAATAGCGGAGTTAGAAATTTTTTTTAAGATGACATTATTATTGATTTAGTGAAGCTCAAAATGACAGTTGCAGTAACAGTGTAACAGTTTTTCCCAGATGAACAAAATGTACATATATATACTACTCTTATGGAATGCAAGATTTTTGACATCATACAGTGTGCCATGGATAAATTGTCATCCAAAAATTACACAAAAATGAAAATAACACTGACATCTCATTTTAGTAGATATATTTACCAAACTTATACAAAAATATCATGAAATACTAAAGAGTAAATTTATTCAATGAAATCAGCATTGGCTTCAACCATGGCTTCCAGACAACTTTGAAACATCCTGCAACTCTTCAGGATAGTCTGCTTGTTTAAGTTCATGAATGATGCAATAATTTTTGCCTTCAGTTTATCTTTCGTATTACAAAGAGTTTTATTGGTCTCTTGCACAACTGTACCCCATACATAATAATCAAGAGGGTTGCAGTCTGGGGGATTAGGTGGCCAGATGTAAGGGGTGAAGTGGTCACAGAAATTGTCTGATAATTATAACTGGCTTCTCCTGCTTGTGTGGCATGGTGCAGAGTCCTGTTGCCAGATATAGGGCCTTCCAGTAGCAACCCTCTTGACTCAGGGCAGTACTACCTCCTCAAGGCACTTGGTTATAGGACTCTATGGTGGATCTGAGAAAGATGACTGGAGGTATAATGTCATTATCACTAGTGCTCACTCAAAACAATATGATGTTGATTGAATATATCACCTAACACTTTCTGAATCCTCTGCAACGGTCATCAGACTGACACACAAACACACTGAAATGTTCATATTGGAGCTTCTAATGCAAATACCAAGTGGTACAGCATGCTGTTTCCAAATTTCTGACAAAATGAATTGTACCATGGTGCCCTTTTTCTCACAGACTGTGCCCAACTGACTCCACTATACTGTACAGTTGACGAAATCAAAAACAATGTGCATGCACAAAATTAAAAAAAATATAAAATGGTGACAATTTACTCATCATACACTGTATATGTGGTCATCTCATATTTTCAGTGGGACTTGTACACAAATATTTGACTCCCTTTGTATAGTTTGCTTGCTAATTCATTGTAATGAAATGATCATATTTAAATACTTAGACTTATTTCAATATAAACTAGTCTTTTGTATGCCTACCTTTTGCCTTGATAACCACTTCAATATGATAAGGCATGCTGGCTATGAGACGTTGACTATATTCTGTGATCCAGGCATTGTTGATAGTGCCAACAAGAGGCTGGTTGTTTTTTCGGGTTGGAAAATTTCTTTTTCATTATAATTAACTTGATTGCAATTCTTCAAGCTACAGCAAAAGAATATTGAAAATATAGGAGAATTCTATATCAGTGCTTGTCAAAGTTGAGGGGTGGGGAAGAGATAAGAAATGAATATTCAGGAACATCTTTTTTTTTTTACTTATGTAAAATGAGGTTAGATTTAAAAGAAGAAAAAAAAGCTCCTGGTAGAAAATAAATTTACAGTCTTGATAAACTAGAGATTTATATACATATACATGATTACTCTATATTTAGTTTGATGATGTCAAAAAGCAAAGAAAGTGCAAGAATATCTCAAGAATGTCAAAGTCACTACTATCACAGGGTGGTAACTCTGATTTAATGTTTTATTATATGAAAGAATAGAACAGAGTGGTAAACCTGGTTTAACATTTTAATGCATGAGATCATCTGATGATGATATGAAGAAGGAAATAATTAAGAGTAAACTGTGAAAAAGCTCAAGAAAATTAAGTTTTGCGGAGAATAAGGGACAAAAGATCAGATTAAAAAGAGAAGCCATAAAATGAGTTTGAAGAAAGATCTATGAAGATTTGAACCTTAAATAAGTAAAATTCATTAAAATTGAGTAAAATTAGATTATTTCTAACCTATCCAGTTGCTTTCAGGAAAGTGTGACAAGATTTATGATTTTTCTAAAATTTCAAAACTTCCAAAGAAGAATTCTTGCTGTATTTAAAGTACTATCAGATCCCCACAGACGCTTATATTGTTACCACAAGTTCAACATCAGAGACTGATAAAAAGTCATTATCAGACAAAAGTTATTAATATCAAAAAAACATGCAATGAATCAATACCAGAAGTGCTCAGTTTTCTTATATAAATCTGACCAGAAAACAGAGTCGAGATGGCAAGATAGGCAAAGTCTGTTACAAACCTCCTCCCCTCCTGAAGCTACTACTGCTTCTGCTATCAAAAAATTTCTAAGCACAAACCCAATTGACAAGACAAACAGTGCAAAGATCATGGTCTCTCAAACTATTAGAAATTATTGCTAGAATAATTTTCTAGTCAAAAGATTGTTGACCAGGCCACATAAAAAGATTAATAATTCTTTACTCGTTATATATTTATAAATTCTTCAGTTTGTTGGTTTGTGCTGTGAAATGGGTTTTCAACAAAGAATTTACCACAGGTGTCTTTCACACTTGAAATTTCTGCAGAATTACAATGACTACTGAGCAAATTCTACATAAGATGATTACTTTCCAACTTGTTACAATTTCCATGAACATCAAAAACACTGCCAAGTGATGACACCAAGAATACATTTTTGATAATGATGTGACAAGGAAGAAATCAATGAAACAAAATGAGTGGATGCATCAGTGTAAGCAGATGAGTTTATATTGGAATGGCCTGACAACAGCCTTGACCTCAATCAATTCATATAAAGTTTATGGGGTTACATGAAAAATAAGGTTGCAGGCAAACAATCAGCCAATGCTCTTGTGGGCACTATCAACAATGTCTAGATCACTTGGATTTCAGCAGAATATTGTCAGAGTCTCATAGCCAGCATGCCTCATTATATTGAAGTGGTTATCAAGGCTAAAGGTAGGCATACAGAATACTAGTTTATATTGAAATTAATAAAAAAAATTAAATGCTTTTTTGATAAATTGAAGTGACTAATGACAATTTTTATGCCACTGAGACTTTTGTTAAAAAAAAAAAAGCTTGGAAAGTCTTAAAATTTTGGCCATGATTGTAAACAACATTGATCTGGTGTTGTTTACAAACAATATGGTTTTATAAAACCCTTTATTCATCTTTCAACTTAAAACTGTCACTATATAACAAATGGATGTGCACTTGTGGTGCAGTGGATATTGGCTTGAAATGAATAATCAAAGAGCTGAATTCAAATTCCAGTTGAATTCGTTATATTTACTTACGCTCAAATACTCTTGAAAAAGGTATGAATCAAGCTATGGGTTAAATAGCAATACAAATTAGGTTCTGTAGCCTTGGTCAATGACCAGTCTACCCCAGAAAGTAATGGTAACCTACTACAGAAAAACCCTCTGCTCAGTCAGTCATGTCTCTTTCAAGACATAAACACCCAAGCATGTATCAGGTAACTGACTGATATAACAAATTAAAAATATTCATTTCTTCAACGTATCTTCATACACAAATGCTGAATTAAGTAAACATTACAAAAGCCTCAATCCATAACCAAGAATTTATAAAATGTATTGTCTAAACATATTTTCTCAACAGCTGATTTAGCTATCTCCTCCACAGAAGTTAACACCTTCAAATAATAATAACATTAATTATATTTAATTAGCACTTTTGATGTTGCATGTAGGTGTTAATCCAATTTGTAGCATATTTTTAATAAAAATTCATTTATTCAAACAATTGCTCTGATCTTTATAACAGATTCTGTGATAGATATATTGTTTCAGTCAAGTATCTTCTGGCTCTCTTCAGGTGTTCAGTTTTGGCTGATATGTGTTAACTGTTGATTGTTATTTTGTCCCTGTTATGTCAGCTCAGAACAAGAAATCAGAGAGCTGAGTTTGAATTCCAGTTGAATTTGTTGCATTCACTTATGTGCAAATGCCCTTGGAAAAGGTATTAATCCGTCTCTTCTCCCTACGAGTTAAGTAGCAAGACATATTAGGTTCTAGCCTTGGTTGGCAACAAGTCTACTGCAAAAAATAATGGCGACCTACTGTGAGAAAATATTCTACCCAGTCAGTCCATGTTTCTTTGAGACATGATCGCCCAAGCATGTATCACATATGACACTTGACTGACAGACTATGCCAGTTCTTGTTCATTCCTGCAGAACCAGTGCACATTGGATCAAACTCACAACTAGATGACAGCAACATTTATATACACCATACTAAAAATACTACTTGTGTTATTTGGAGCCTTTAAATGAAAGGTCAGATGGTTTTGACATTTGGTTTGTGCAGCTTTTGATAATTTTGTATCTCATTTAATAAATTTAATTTAAAGCGTATTGACAATTCCTCATCTCAAAAATAAAATACAAAAGGTATCTTTTTAATTTTTTTTTCTTAAATTTCTGATTAACTACAAATATATAATTAAACTAATTAAATTGATTTTTCTATTCGCATTATTTAGGAGAAAAATAATGCAATTATTAAGTGTGCATGTATGTGTTCCAGAAATAAATAACATTGGTTCTACTTTCTTACATCATCCTATATAAGTTAAGAATCAAATAATGTTGTACCAAGATTAAGTCTATTTTCTTTTTTTTTTCCCCAAATCTTTATATTGTTTGTGAAGCTTAAATGCTGTATATTTTTGCAAGTGAATGATTCAAAATTAATTGTGAATCATTTCAATATTTATTTTGGAGCAAAGTTGAATAACTGACATGTTTATTGATCAGAAACTGTTCAACGACAGACACCCAAACAACTGCTATAATGGATTGTGTAGTTGAGTTCTTGGTAGTATAATGACAAGTATCTCCATCATGCAAAAGCTCAAGAAGATGTGATCAGTTTTTAGATTTTCTATTTTCTATGCAGCCATAAAAAAGATACAAGATGTCTTGATGAACATCGTCTAACAGTTGCAAATATTTTTGTCATTTGTAGAGAGCTAAATCCATAATGACACACACAAAATATTGTTTGTATTCTGGCTTAAAAAAAAGTAAAAGAAAATTCCTTTATAATTACAAATCATCATAAGTAGTTAAGTTTGAATTTTTTTTTCCCTAGATGGCAAACATTAAAGCGAATTACTGACAAATATTATTAAGCTCAAAGTGACTGTTGCAGTAACAGGGCCTGTCTCAGACATACTGCTCTTTATAGAACCCAGAATAAGGAAATTGAAGAAAAAATATGCTGTGCTAAAGCTAGCTTCACCAAACATCACAAATCATATATCAGATCTAGAGCTGAATTTACTGCTAGGAAGGTTGGGTCTGTGTGACTAGCTAGAAAGTTTTTCTTGTCAGAATCCATCTTGGACATTTATAAATCTATAATTCATCTGTTCATTGAATATTGTTGCCATATCTGGTCAGGTGCTTCTGCTATTTGTCTCAAGGTTCTCAACAAAATCCAAAGAATGACATGCAATGTAATCAGTCAAAATTTGGCATTTCGACTTCAGTCACTTTCTCACTGATGTGATGTGGCTTCCCTCTGTCTTTTCTACAAATATTTTCATGGCAACAGACCTGACCACATGAATTTAAGCAGGCTACTACATTGACCACTGTTTTACCAGTGAAATAGTTAAACATAACTGCCACTTCTACTCCTTGTGGAACTTCCTTCTGTTTACTTGTTTTCTTGATAGCCACAATCTCCAAAAATTTAAATGCAATGTCAATTGCCATTTTCTTGAATCCATTCATTTTTTATCCTTTTTTCAATATCAACTGTACCCAGTCTTCTCCCTTTGCTATAACCCCTACACATTAATAGTGGTCTCACCTTGCTTGTGAGAAAATGATTAAAAAAAAATTGCTATTAAACCAAAACGTTACCCTAAAAACTTAGGTCATGTTTATAAATAGCTTTGTCAGATGATGACTTTTATATGATTGTCATGCATGGTGCTAAACATCTTTCTTCGAACCTCATGGATTGGCACTACATAATCACAAACAAGAACCGTACCAGAAAACATCACTCAAAAACTTTGAATCGCAGTAACAAGAAAATAATGACATAATCAAGATGTTAACATTCCACACTACTTCAAACAAAAGGTTAAGAAGAAAGTCCCTATCAATACTGGAAAGAACAATAACAATTACTGGACATGAGAAACCTATTTTCCTGAAAAAGTGTTTTAATAGAAAAACTATATAAATTTCAACCAAAAGTAAGCACTGGCTCCACAGTCAATGAATGCCAAATGTTTCCTTTGATACTGTCTTTTTTTTTTAAACAAGGTATGGCAGAAATACCTTCTATATAAAAGTGGCAATAGTGTCTCCAACTAGCTAATGTCTTACTATTATGTGGGGAATATTTCTGCCGCACACTATATTAACTCAAACAGTTACTCAAATAGATATATGTAAGTACACTTATTATTATTATTATTGAATTTATACAGTGAAACTACTATTATATTAAGAATACTTGTTAAGGCAAAACATTTTGAGCATCAATATGCTTTTATTGGTCATTAAAAAAAAATTACATATTGTCATGTACCATATATACTCATGGCTAGGTTGCACATCTTTACACCAAAATTTTGATAAAAATCAAGGATACAACCTATCCACTTGACATCATAGAGAATCTGAAATAGACTGTGATGTAACAGTAGTCTAGGCGAGTACCCTGGGCTCAAGCATAAGTGAAAACAAAGAAAATTAATTTTTCCCAAGCTTTTCAATCACCTATTTCAACAGTACTGTGTAACATATCGAATAAAAGCACTCACTGTTCATATTTACCATTTATTCTGATTTATTTATAAGCTTACCATTCACCCATGCTTAGAATATTGCTGCCACAATTGGTTCAGTGCTCCTCCTATATATTTAAAGATTCCTGATAAAATTCAAAGAAGAATCAGCAATTGGTCCTGACCTGGTGTCTCAGCTTCAGTCACTTTTCCACTGCCATAAAGTTGCTTTCCTGTCCCTTTTCTATATATACTGTCATGGTAATTGTTCAGATGAGCTCTTACTAGGCTTTATGAATTTAAGTGCAGTGCTAGACTTGCAATGAAGATCTCATCAATTTATAATTGAATTGATGTAACTGAATGTGAACAGTCTTTTCTCACTTGTAGAACTCTCTTTTGGCTCCATGCTTTCCAATCAATTTAAAAAATTTAAATATCACTATTTACTGTCTTCCTGATTACTATTCTATTGTTCTTGCTCCTTTCTGTTTTCTAATTTTTTTGCACCCAGTAACCCCTGCTGACATAGTGGCTTTAGTGCCTTTGTTTGAGAGAAATTTCAGTATCTAGATGAGAAGAAATGATTAAAACTCAAAAACAAAAAACTTTTGTTTATCAGAAAATTTTGTGAAATTTTGAAATTTTATGGCCACCACTTTCTGACATCACCCAATTATTTTCTTTGGAGATACCTTAAAGAGAGTGTATACATCAATAAACCACAGAAAATTCAGTAACTCAAGGATAACATTTGTGAGGAAATTTGAGGTTTGCATTCTGAGTTATTAAATACTGTTATGGGGGAAAGCTATAAAAAGGATTCATCTGTGTGACATAGAAAATGGAAGATATTAATGTTGTATAATTTTTCATGATTAAACTGGAATACGTTTCTAGTATTTTAACTTTCATTCTGAATACAACTATTTTTTTAACAGTAAAAAAATGTGTTGAAATTGTAAGATTTTTAAATCCCTAAGTGACTTCTGGAACACTCTGTATATAAGTGCATTTGAGGATATGAGTGTTGAAGCTCAATATGAAATATCTACTTCAACAGGCAGTTTTTAAAAGACATCTTTTCCATTATGGAAATTTGGCATTGTAAGTTTATTTTTCTATTCTTTCAGTAAGATCAGCAATACCAATTAAAGGTAGGAATTGTTTGAAAAGGATTAACTTTGCCATTCTTTCCCTTAAGTTTCAAAAATAAATTCCTGGAAAAAAATTAAATAATAATGAAGACAACCAAAATGATTTTTTTTTTCTGGCAAAGACACAAATGTGAATACAAAGCAGTAAAGTATATGATTGGTTGCTGCTGCTGAACAAGATGGAAGATTTCTTGGGCTAGTTTGAAGAGTATTTTTTTAGTCTCTTATATTTTCTTAATTAAGAATAAAAAAAAATTAAGCTCTCACTGAAAGTATAAAAAGACACTAATATAAGTTCCTGAAAAAAAAAAAAAGAATAGAAAGTAATAAGTAACATTGTAAATTTTTATTAGATAAAAATTATTGACCATTATTAATTTTAACCAGTATTCATTACCTCAAAATGTTATTGCTATTGATTAAAACTAATTAGATTATCCTTTTATAGTCAATATCATAGATCAACTTTTTTTAATACTAAAGTTCACCTAATACAAGGTTTAAGTGCAGCTACCATTAAAATGGTTATGATGAATGAGTTGTGTGATATGAATGAGAAGAGATTGATTCATTCATTTTATATAGCTTATCAACTCTTTGCAGGTTATTTAAAGTCAGTAGATATTTTTAGTTTGTAAGATTGTTTTTGTTTTTTATGAAGATAGTAAATATTTAGTAATACAAGTTTTATTAATTAATTAACCCATAGCTGGTAGAGAAGTAGATTCATACCTTTCCCAAGGGTATGCACATAAGTGAATATAATGAACTCAACTGAAATTGAAACTCTGCTTTCAGATTAACAATTCTGAGCCACTATCCATTATACCAACAGCACATGGTATTCCCAAGCTATCACTCATCTAGATACTGAAAGACTCAAGATTGCTTAACTTCAGTGATGGTACAGAAACCAGTGTCTCAATGTGACATGGCTGTAATAGGAGATGGTAGTAAGTGATGATTATGAGGACAAGAAGGATATATAACGACTGACTGTTAACACGAAAAAGTTAAGATTGTAGTGTTCAGATAAACATCAGTCTGTTCCACAATGTAGCTGTTCTTAGGAAAATGTTTTCATAGTGGAACTTTCTTCCTACATTTGAAATATGAAAGAAACGAGGGTGGTTTGACTTTGTAGAAGTAGCATGCCACACTGTAGCAATAAAGGTCTGAATTGGTGGAGCTCATTTGAACATTTGCCATGAAAATAATGATAGAATAATGACAGGCTTGCAACATTGCATTTGTAGGAAACAGGTTGCATAGTGGAAATCCACCCCCTGAACACATGAATAATTTTTTTTTATTCTTAACACAACTGGAAAGTGAAGGTTGATCCAAGCAATCCAGATTTAGCAGAGATACTCCAATTTTGGTCTAATTTGATTTTATTAAAGATAAAGAATCACAGACAGTACCAGATCCTTCCTGGAGCTATAAAATGAGCTGTAACTGTGTAACATAAAAGGGAACATGTTGGTGGAAATATATGTGTGTGTGTGTGAATGATAAAGTCAGTTGACAGTCCCAAGTCCCTAAAAAAGAACCAGGATGCACCTTTTCATTGGCTTATGAATTTTACAAAACTAGTAAGATTTCCAGGTGAAAAAAGAGCTACATCCTCCAAAATTCTTCAATGAGAATGTTCACCTCATAGGGTATAAGTCTGCAGTGTTAGAAATGGGAAACCGCTGACTACAACCTCTCTGTGCTACTGACAGTCAACTCAGTTTCTCTACTGGGGACAATAAAAGTAATCAATACAGACTATATGCATTGGTTAAATGACAGTTGATTTGAATTTCAGTAAGAAAGACAGACAGTGTGACTTTGGTGTATTGGCCTGAAGACACCTGTAAAGATTAACACAGCAATAAAACTGATACAGCTCATTGTGGAACAGTGATCGTAGTTACCAAACATCAGTTCAAACCAAATTTTTAATCACATGTGATACTGTTGATTATGTTTCATAAGTATCACATCCACATAAATGATTTTGAACTGTATCAAGGCTGGAAAGTGTCGAGCTGCTCAATCCTCACTTTCTAGCCTTGACAGAGTTCAAAATTGTTTACATTGTTGTTACACAAAGAAATTCCAACTTTATCAAGTCTGGAAAGTATGAAGCTGTTCAATCTTCACTTTCTAGCGAGTTCAAAATCTAGCATACAAGCCACATTTTACATTATCCGCCATAATTTACACTATTTATGTGCAGACTATTGTCCTAATCTTTGTTGTTGTTATTACAATGTATCAGCCATTGTGTCTTCTTGCTTTCATCTGAACAAACACACTCCGTACATTGAATAGAGAGTTCAGTTCAAAATTCCCTATAGGTTAGCTGGATTGATATATACCTGATGAAAGCCTGGAAAGCATAACAAGTCATAACAACAACAAAGATTAGGACAACAGTCCAAATATAAATAGTGTAAATAAGAACTCTTCATCCCAAAAACTCAGACAAAAACTACCCACTGTATTTAATACATCTGCAAAACTTTAGATATAAATATCTCTTACAGGTTATGGTAATCATCCTTCTCCTTGAATGTATTTTTCTTTTAAATTTTTTTTCTTTTAAATTATCCAGTTGCAGTTAGTTGCATTTTTAAACAAGACTTAATTAAGAAGTTTACTCAGAAAAAAAAAAAAAATTCAATATTTTTCACTTATTTGGAATGAAGATCGTTAATTCTAAAAATAACCCTAAATTCTCTTGTCCTCCTTTTTTTCTTTTTTTTTTTTTGGGCAGCTGCCAATTTTGGAATGCCAGCCATTCTGCTAGAATTGGTTGGTGCAACATAATAATTCCAAGCAATTTGCCTCATTACAACAAACATTTCAGTCATAAATGATTTCAAAAGATAAAAAAAGAGTAAAATATGGGAAAGAAAATGAAAAATAAATTCATCAAATTAATTAAAAATTAGAACTGCATTATTAACCAAATATATAAATATGCAGGTAGATTTGACAGCAAAGAACATCTTTTCATATCTATTCTCATGCAAGTATTAGCTACTAATTTGAAGACATACATACACTTAAATAAAATAGTTGTACATGACTAACAGTGGGTGTGTGTGTGTGTGTGTGTGTGTGTGAAGTACAATGCAATACTAAATTGGTTCAAAGGATTTTAAATATCAAGTATAAATTATTTGGGAGACTCGATGAGAAAAACGCCTGCAGCAAAATTCAAAGTGGTTACTGTACTGGATTAAATGTTTCAACTTGGTTGTTATAATAAGAATTTAAGTTTCACTAGAAGCAAAATAATTTTCCCTTTATTAAATGAAGTAGAAATTCACAGCAATTAAACAAAATGTTCAAAGGAAATTTGTAGATAAAATTTTAACATTTATTGAGATATTTTCAGCATGAAAACTTAACAGATGGTTTTGCATGGCTTCATCCTTTACAAATCTGTTAATCCTAGTGTTTACTCTGGTTGGATTATGATAATAGGAGATTAAAACTTTTATGGTGAGGAGAAAGAAGTGCAGTGGAATATAATTCTGATGAACTAGTATGGCATCACAGAACATAGCAACAGGAAATGAGCATAAGTATCAAATGGTGGATTTTTTTTTAAATTTTTGAGGAGAGATAAAAAGGAATTAGATGAAATGAGAAAGATACAGAACAAGATAAAAGAGAGAAAGATACACAGACATACATGGAAAAGAGAGCGTGTCAATAAAGCGAGAAACAGACAAGCAGACATATAGAATGTGAATGAATGAGAAGGAAACAAAAAAAAGAATAGAATAATAAGTGCAAAGTCAAAAAGAAAGAGGAATATAAAACAGTGAGTGGGTCTTGGGAAAAGAGTGCATAGTGGAAAAATAAAAAAGCATATTGTTGTATAGAAATATCTGGAAAACAAGAAATCTTAAATTAAAAAATTAAATAATATACAAATCGAATTTCAACATTTTTGAGTTTAAATAGCATTATTCAAAACAAAAATAAATTTTGTTTTGTAAAAAAAAAAAACTAATTAGTCTACTGCCCTTCAATCAAAACTAATGGCTATTTTATAGACGGGAGAAATCAAAAAAAAAAAAAAAAAAAAAGTAAAAAAAGAGAGACGTCAAAGAAGAAAAAGGCAAGTATACGTTACCATATTATTAGCTTTGTGCAAACAGAAGTGTAGTATAAGAAAGTCACAAATAGAATTGATGAAAAAGATGACAAAGAAACCAAGAGTGTGTGTTAGTACTTGTCTATGATGACTGCTGCCAAATGCTAGTGTCCAGCCTGACCTCACCACCCCTGGCCAGCTTCCCTTGCAGGAATCACTGTTCAAATGTGACCCTTGTGTTGATATCCAGAGTCAGTGTTTGCATGGAGCTGCCATGGTTTTTAGTGAGAAGGAAGTTGTGTTGTTTGAGATAACGGGAGTAAAGCCAAATGCCAATAGAACATCCTGCCAGACTAGTTCAACTTGAGAAATCCAGGATCTTCAAAAACAAGAAAAAAATTAAAAAAAAAAAAAAAAAAAAAAAGGAAAAGAAAGAAATGGCAGCGATATAAGAGAGGGTGTGAGAAAAGAACCAAAAAAAGATTGGAGGAAAGTAACAATTGTTCCAAAGAGTTCTATTGTATTTTTTATTTTTTGGTTATGATAACAATAATTTTTAAATAATAAAGAAAAGCTCTGTATGTTCTGCTGCATATCAAATTTAAAAATAAACCAGACCATGACTCAATCACAGAATCTATATAATTGTCTGTTAAATTTATCTTTCAAACTATTTTATATTTGCAGAGTTTATTCTGAAAGTAAAAGAACTAATACAGAAATTTAAAAAAAAAAAAAAAAATGAGAAAAAAATGTTTTAAATAAAAATTGAAGAATAGTTTATATTACAAAACAATGAAATTGTAGGAGCAAGATCTTGAATAAATCAAAAGGAAACAAACACATTAAAACAAGCAGAAAGTGATAAAGTCTCATAAATGATGATAAACTATTGGTCAAGCAATGAAACTATCAGAATCTCGGTACACTTAACATCTTTTCTACTAACTGGATGGATACATAATTTAAATGAGATTTTTTATTTTAACTAATAATTTTAACTAATGTCTATAATATGAGTACCTACCACCTCCTGCTATCTTCTATCATTACAAGTCAGTTAAGTGCCATACGTGATACAGGTTTTGGGCGATCATGTCTCGAAAGACATGACTGACTGGGCAGAAGATTATTGCACAGTAGGTTGCCATTGCTTTCTGCGGTAGACTGGTTGCTAGCCAAGGCTATAGAACCCAATCTGTTCTATTATTTAACCCATAACTGGAGGGAAGAGATGGATTAATTCCTTTCCCAAGGGTATTTGCACATAAGCTAATGCAAGGAATTCAACTGGAATTCGAACTTGGCTCCCCAATTTGTTGTTCCGAGTCGATATTCACTGCTCCACAACGCAAATCCCAGATCAGGTCAAAAATGGAGTACACTTGCCATATATGGGCAAGAGCTACCCAGTTTTCACTTTGCAGTCTCAATAAAGTCCAAAAGCATTCCATGCCTTTGGAGGTGTTGAATTATTTTCCAGCCTACAACCCTTTTCCCACAGATGAAATGTTGCTCTATCGCTATTTCAATGGAAAATATTCAAATGATCTACATTCCTTAGTTCCACCAGTTCTAACCTTCACGGCTAAGACCAGCTATGCTATGCATATTGTAGTGAACCATCCTCATTCCCTTTCTCACAGACGTCGCAAGCCTCTTGCTATTCTATTGCTATTTCCATGGAAAATGTTCAGATGATCTACATTCCTTAGTTCTACCAGTTCTAACCTTCACAGCTAAGACCTGCCATGCCATACACATTGTAGCAAATTACCCTCATTCCTTTTTTATTTCATTGGTAATGTGTAAGCAGATTCTTCCCATGAACCACTGCTTTGTGACACCAACTCCAAAAAGGTGCTTCCCATATCACTACAATCTTAATCTGTTCAACAACATAAACTCTGCCTCTCATCTATAACTCTATACCTTGAGTAGCTCATGGGCCTTGTACAGGTTGAACATCATTTAAAGGAAAAAAGCCTATTGCAATAGACTTGACATCATAGCTGAACTTCAGTAATTTATAGTAATACATGCCAATGTTACAAGTAGTCTACTAAAAACAAAGCCTGATTAAATCGCACGAATTTAAGTATATATTTAATTAAAAGTTTTAACAAGTGCATTTTAAAGAGGATATTCAGTCATGCCAGTCAATTGATCAACATTCAGCCAATTGACAATCAGTAATCAGCCAGTGAAAGCAGAACCGGGCAGTGCCAGGTTGACAGCAGTTTCAGCAGAAATATGACAGATTTCACTTGAGTACTTACTGCTAATGGTCAAATAAAAGAAGAAACTTTATCCCGCATATGTGTAGAAATTAGTCAAGGTGATAAAAAGGAGTGTCATGGATTGCCTTGATGCTTTTACTAAACTTGATAATTTTTGCCTTTATCCATATGTATGCATGAATATCCCACGTTAAATATGACTTTGTAGGGATGCAAATAAACCTAAACCTCTCATAATCTAAATCTAAACTTATTTATAAATGAAACTTTGTCTGTGTGTGTGTGTGTGTATCCGTTACCTATAGACTCTGAAATGGCTGAAGTGATTTTCTTGAAAATTTACACAGTTGTACTATAAGCGTCTGCGAGTGTTCTTAGCTAGGTTTTGTGTCAAGGTACCCCCGATAAATATCGAAAATCAATAATCGAAAAAATCAGGTTATAGAAGGAGTGGTCCGATTTTAATAAAATTTGATACACTCATAGACAAAGACATAAGAAATGATATTCAGAAGTTTCAAGGTTGCAGTTCTTACAATAGTGCAGAAAATCGATTGTATATATATATATATATAAAATGCAAGATGTTTGTTTGTGTCTGTTTATCTGTCTGTATGTCCTTTATACAAATCCACAATTTTATCCGATTCTCACACAAATATTCTTTAGGCAGAGTCTGAGGTCCAAGACCATGGATTAGTTTTAAAGCTTTCATTAGACCCGAGCAACACCGGACTATACTGCTAGTTCTAAATAAAGCAAAGACTCAACAACCAAAAACTGAAAATATCTATTGTATTTTAATAGTCTTATCATTAAAACAATAAACATCAGTCTAAAAAAGATGCAGGAAACTGAAATTGTTTATTAGAATTCTAAGAAAGTAGCCAATAACATTTGAACCAAAAAGTATTGACTGTTTTACTGACTGATATGAAGTTATACTCACACTTTTAAATAATAAAAAAATGGTTGGTGGAGTTTAGATTATGCCAACCATTGTTGGGTCATTTAAGGTCAAATTTTGTATGAGACACTCAGTGAGAATAGAACTCACTATTCAGTAGTAGTAATGATAAAACTAAATGAACATCACTAACCATTACCCAACACTGACATTTTATTGGTTGGTTGACTTTATGACATTTCAACTTTTATTGGGTTATTTAATGTCAAATTTTGTATAGGCGCTTTAGCAAGGATTGAACTCATTATATAGAAGTAATGGTCAACCAGACAAGCCTTGCTAGCCATTACTCCACACAGAGATGCTGCTAGGTATCTCAAATCCTTACCCTATAAATATGAAGTTTTTCACATCTGAGATTTCAAGATCAGTTTTTAATTGTCGGCTGAGCAATAGACATACTCAAAAGAACAGAAGGAAAAGAAACAACTGGTTGACCTTTCTACAATGCATTTATTTAAACTAAAAGCATTAACAAAAGAACTAAAAAGCACAAGATCAAAAGTGCACCAAACAAATTCAATTAAAAAAACCAAAGGGTCAACTTAAATACTGTATGATTTTAAAAATGCACTAAATAATTTTTCTTTAAAAAAATCTAACTTCAAATTTGTGTGTGTGTGTAACTTATAGATATAAGATTTGAGTGGAATTTTGGCAGGATTAGTATTTCATCAAGGGAAATAATAGTTTACAAAAACACTTAAAAAGAGTTTGCAATGTGAGGTCTGTCTCTGGTCAGAAATAAATAAATTTCAGGTTACATTAAAAAGCTGTAGAAAAAATTTATCAAAGACTAAACCACCAATCTGATTACAAACACTAAACCCATCTTTTGAAAAAGAATAACCCAAAAATTTCTCTCGAATTCAATTTTCACATTTTTCGCCAGCCTTTATACATCTGTTTAAAAAAAGAGATGTCTACTCAAACATGGGTATCCACCAAATATAAAGATTAAAGTAACACAAAAATTATCATGTAAGAAGAAAGTGTTGATACCGACATGTGTGGTCGAACATGGATAGGCAACAAACGTAACCGTTGAATGAATTGTACTACGGGGATTATGTGACTATAAATATTTAGTATATAAAAAGCACTTAGAAGTTTGAGTGCGGTCTGAATCATTTTGGTGTTGTGAATCATTGAAGAGATTGTTTGAGTGAATTACTCGAGAGAATTATTGAGATCAGGGTTTGATTATTACGTTGACTTTATACAAAGATACTGAGATATTATAACTCGATAATTGCGAGTTACCAAAAGTTCTCTTCAGAAGAACATTATGAAAAAACTAATGTAATAAAAAAAATAATGTCGGAATATAAATGAAATCAATTAATTACATTATTTTACACAATTTGTTGTTATAATAACAAAGATGCAGACAATAATATAAATAATTATAACTCTACATTACAGAAGTTCAGACAACCATCTATTAACTCCTTAGAAATTAGTGAGTTTATATTTCAGACACAAAAATAAAGTTAGTGGATATGGGCTTCAAGGGATATGAACAACTGACATGCATTTCTTAAATAACGTAACTGAACTTTAATAGACTGTAAACTTAGTGTCTGAGCACTTAAAAATCACACTGAACATTGCAGAGACTTCCTCTGGGTGTGGTATGCAGGTCTGAATTCTGCCAGAAGGTACATTTTCTTTATAATGACTCTCAAATGAACTTACAGGCAGACATTAATTTACACTGATTTTAAGCATGGATATTTAGAGCATGCATTGTCAACCCCACTCAACCACAGATTCTGCAGTTGACACTGAGTTGAAATAGCAATCACCGTTAAATGTGATCTGAATTTACAGATAAAATAAATGAATATCTGCTATGTAAATTAAATTTACATTGAGCTCACAGTTGGATCAGTTTTAATATTTAAATGATATTACTAGGATTATTTACCAATTTTCTCCTGGATTTTATACACACACACACACACACATCACAACAAATCAACAAGGGTTAAACCATCACCAACACCCCTTGTCCATGGTCAAAAGTGTAAATTTTGTTAGTCACAAAGTTTAAATATCAATATCTCAGTTGATTTTACTTGCATAGACCTAAAAGATGATCTATCTATGTTTTTAATGACTTTAACATTTGACCCCTAATTTCTCAAAAAGTATATTAAATTTGTTGTCAAATTTTTAAAAAATTAGTCTGCTTTATGGCAAGATATGTACAACATTTTGTGGTGTACTTTTGACTGTGACCTGAGAATTGGTCAAATTTAAAATGGCAGATTTGGCTATTTACCACATTATGCTAACACTTTCATATCTCCCAATATGGTTAACTTGTATATCTTTAGAAAACTCTTTAAATGCTGAGAACTATGTGAGAACTATGGCCAGAATTGTTGTTATTTGGAGTTACATTTTATTATACAAAAATAAGATTGTTTATTTTCTACCAAATTGGTCAACATTTAACCCCAAATAACACAAATTCTGTTGATTTTATGACCATAGTTCTTACATGAATATTAATCATCATTCAAAAAGTTTTCTAAGCAACTTGACGATATTGGAAAATATATATTATTAGCATATCGTGGCAAATAGTAAAATCTGCCATTTTGAATTTGGCCCAACTCAGTAAAACCCTTGTAACTCAGCCCACAATCAAAAGTCTACCACAAAATGTCATATATATCTTACAATAAGGCAGACTAATTTTGTTTTTTATATTTGACAACAAATTTAATGTTTTTTGAGAAATTAAGGATTAAAGGTTACAGTCATGGTCAAATTATGTTATTTGACTTCAAAAAATAGTGAAGATACTTAAACTTTGTGACTATTAAACAAAATTTATATTTTTGGCAAGGGTCATCTCAGAAACTCTTTGACCTAGAGATGTAAAATAGGTATCACTAAATTTCTATCATGGAACTCTATAAGTGTACCAAATTTGAAAAAATAAATTGTGTCAGTGATGATCAGACCCTTGTTGATTTGACACAGAATGACTATATATATATATATATATATATATATATATATATAGTTTTGCATTTTCAAAAATTCATTTGAAAATTTAGGTATTGCATTTTTCGTGGTGGTAGTTTATATATATATTTTGAAAATTTAGGTATTGCATTTTTCGTGGTGGTAGTTTATATATATATATATATATAAACTACCACCACGAAAAATGCAATACCTAAATTTTCAAATGAATTTTTGAAAATGCAAAACTTTTTTTGAAGGTTTTATTTAAGTTTAAATTCAAGTTAATAGATTAAATTTAATATTTCCAATAAGCAAAATACTTTACTTTACTTTGATTGAGGAGTTTTTTTGGGTTTTTTTTTTTTCAAAATTAGCTGATTAGTGCCTTTTTAGCTGTCTTTCATTGCAATGTAATTCTCTTATTAAAAGTTTTCAAAAAATAAAATGTTTCTGAAACTTTATTTGAGGATATTAGCTGATTTAAAGTATAATTAATCTGATTTGAAACAACTAGTATTTACTTTAGACTTAAAAAATTGTAGAAATGATTTCTTTTAACACAGAAGTAACTATTTTTTATGTTGACAACTTTTAAACAGCTCCTTTACTATAGTTATTGTTCTTATTTTCTGATAATGTCATCTATGATCAACTTTACAAAAATCAGTATGTTTATACACATACGAAAAATTCCAAATTCTTTTAAAGATATTGGTTTTTGATGATTTATACATTTATGATCAGTGAATATAGTTTTTACTTAAGATATCATCTAAAAAGGTGAAATTATTACAGAATTTTAAAAGATTTAAAACTTAATTATTGTAATTACAATTTTAAAAAATTAAAATAATTCTTGTAAAAATTAATTTATCAAAAAAATTTTTTCATAAGTCTATAGAGTCCTTAATATATCTTATAAAAGAAATTATATGCTTCTCCAATTAAATAATGGCGTAGTTTTATTGCATTTTTTGTTTTCACAATTCAGAGCAGATTTTTAGTAAATGATGTTTCTGCTTCACAAAAACAAATTGATAATTTAAATTTTCCAAGGAGTCCTGCTTTTAATAATATAAATATGAAGCAAGAAGAATTTTAATTTCTCATTATTTCATAAAATTAAGTGGTATTAATAGATGTGTAAAAAAAAATTACTAAGATTTTCTAAAAATAAAAAGTTAAAATTAATTTAATTCACTTACAAAAAAATCATCAAAATTTCATTAAAACTAACTTCACTTTGAAAGTGCAAGACAGGGACTTGTACCATGCAAAGAAGGTCTTGTTCATAAAATCAGAATAGTTAGCATTGTTCAGTTTAACTCTTTAATCAACTTGGGAAGGTCCAATAATTGTTTGGTTGACAATTCTAATCTATTTCATAAAATGACTACCACCTTGTTGCCTTCTTTTACACACAACTGAATTTGATAAAATCCAACTTTTGACCCATCCATCAGATCCATCACACAAGATTTGTCCATGAAAATTACTTTAAAAAATTCAATTTTCATGTATTTCTTGGCCCAATTTTGATGCTTTAAAATATTTGCTTTAGTGAGGGGGTTGCCTAGAAGATTTTTTACAATTCCCAAAGTACTTGACACCTTTTGTCTTTCTTGACTCTCTCAAAGATCTGAGTGCTAATCAAAAGTGGTTGTTTTGCTATAATTCATTTCAGTTTACATTCATCTTTGAGAAGCAAGTTCTTAAAGCCTTTTGCTTTGCTTTGAGTTCTCAACTTAGTTATATCTTCAACAACCTTTTTTATCATTCAATGATCTCTGCAAATCTCCCTTGGTATATCCAATACAGGAATTCCTTTACTAAATAACTTTGTTATTTTCTGTTTTTCAGTAGTTGTTAGATCCTTCCATTTTCTCGTGTTTCAGCAGATACAGAAAAAATAGTTTTTATTACATTTCAAAGGTCTTAAGCTGATATTATTTTAATCTGCATACCAACTTCAGTCAGTTTATTGTCATCAATGCCAAATATCTCAAAAACTAACCATTGAAAATGGCATAAAATTTAGTGAAAAATTTTACTAAAGGTAAAAATGGATGAGTTTACAAATAATTGTTCAGAATTTTTTGAGTTATTAAATTCATTTTATTTGTATAATAACTTCAGACAGGGTCTAGTTGCAATATAAATTATAGGTGGGATCTGTGAGTGTTCAACACAAATGTGTCTGAGCAGGCATCTGCAACAGGGATAGGCTAGCTACCCTAGCAAACAGGTGTGCTTGGAAATGAGTAGCCAGCCATTATTTATCATATATGTTTGCATGTGCACACACACATATGTCACATGTATTTATCTATAAGTTTTTGCTGTACAAGAGTTGTCTCCTTTTTGCATTGGGGAAGTCAGGTGGTAGTTTCATAGAAGACTATTTTATGTTTTCAAAGTTGAGAAGTGGAAAAGACTGACACAATGAAAAAGTAGAGTACAACAAATTATTTTAAAAATATATCACAAACCTAATAATGATGATAAAGTCATAAATACATACAGTGTCCCACAAAATGTACTCACTTTTTGACCTCTTAAATATGAATTGTTTTTCTTTACATATCCAATGCACTCTAATAATGGCAGAAGTATGGCTAGGTTTTGAAGAAAGAAAAGTGTTACTGGGAGTACAAGAACATCAAAAAAAGTGCAAAAATAACTGAATTTCCCTGCAGGTTTCCCAGACTTCACTCCAATGAATTTCTTTTTACGGAAATATTTCAAAGATAAGCACTATTTACATTATTTAGACTATTGTCCTCATCCTAGATGAGGAAAATAGTCCGAATAATTTAAACAGTGTAAATACTACCTCATCTCAGAAATATAGACAAATATTCAAAGATAAGGTTTACTACAAAAAACCAAACAGTTGATGAGCTGAAAGAGAAAGTCATTATGACAATGTCTTGCAGTTCAATGTGAAATGCTTTGTAACATTGCTGAATCCACCAGTCAACATTATCGGCGGTATTTGGAAAGTGGTGGTAATCATTTTTAATATTTATAAACATGCATTCAATTTAATATTTAATTTAAACAGTTAATCTCATTTGTAAGTTAATAAATATTAATAGTTTTAAATTTTAATTATCAATCTTGTTTGCAAGTCAATAAACACTAAGCATTTATTGTCATTTAAAAGCAATGTTTTAAATCAGGAAGATCAGCCAGTTATGTTACCATGGTTTCAACCTTTTTTTGGTTTTATCAGATGATTTGTTTTCACAAAATAAATTACAAAGATCAGCCAGTTATGTGACTGGCTGATCTTCCCTACCTAAATATCAAAATGCTCTACATGTTAAATCTTCACTTTCTTTCAAACATGTATTGAACACTTTCTAATACAACTGTTTACTGGTCTAATTTAAACTTGACCACTATAACTGTTCAGTATATAAAAATCAATATTCATCTATGTTGTACACTTTTATAAACAGAAATGGGATGTTCCTACTCTCTTAAATATGTGGACACTAGAGTAGAAGAGTGATTATATTGACTAGCAGTGTATCTACTTTATGTAGCATGCGAGTCTTGTACTTATTGATATACTATTATTCCCAACCTCTTTTTTGGTGATTACTCACACAGTAACCTTTCAGGGTTACAACAACCTATGAACATTTAAGTCTATGTATTCAAAAGCAAGTTGGATATAAAGTTGAAAAAAATTTTAAAAACTATGGTAGTTTAAAAATGAACATATGCACATTGATCAGTTCTCTATCCTCTATTAATGGATGTGCCTGTATATGCACAAGTAATAAAACATTTGTCTCTCCTCTTACCATTCTTATAAGGTAATGGAAGTTGCCAAAAAAAGAAAAAAAAAGAGAGAGAGAAAAAATATAGGTTTGGCACAAGAGAGAAGAGACCAAATAATTATGCAGAAGAGCCTCAATGGAATTCTTTAATCGAGCAACTGGAATTGGAACACACTAGAAGTGCCTGAATATCAGACCACAACTAAATTCCCCACTTCCCTTTGCAGTCATATCGTCGCTTGTTTCAATACACATTGACCAATTAATATTTAGATGAATACAATTAGAAATTCTGTCATCAGTCCACAAGCTTCTCAGTTTATGTGTGCATGTGTATTATACCAGAAAAATTAACTTTACAACTGAAGTATCTCTTATAAAAAATATAATCTGCTTGAATGGGTATTGTCTAGTTTTCTGAGAGAAAGTAAATGCTGTGTTGGGCTCTTGCATAATTTTTAAATTAAAAAAAAAATTTAGTATATTTTGATTGGTGGGAAAATAGTTCTATTTGTTTTTCATCCAGAACCAACCAAAAGGTTTCCCACCAAATTTCAAGAAGTGAATTTGGATCTTATCTGTACGCAATAAAAAGGGGTCCAGGAGTTAAATTCAAAGAAGTCGATGAACATCTGTTGCTGGAACACAGGTTGCTCCGGTGCAAAAGAAAAAACAATACAGAAAAAATTTGACAACCACCAGACGAAAATTGAAAAGAACATTAAAATCACTCCCACATCAAGGAAAAGTCTTCAGCTGGTGTAGTTTTTCTATTTTTTACTGTTACCACAGACTTTGTTGCAAAAATTGTACCCCTTCTTTGAAAATTATTATCATTTTTATTGTAAAAGGGCACATTTCATTTGCATTGATTATTTTTACATACATGTTATTGGCTATCATTTGGCACACAATGCACTCAATTTATATAATTTATTCATTATTTGCGTGTTAACAATAAATTTGTTGATTGTTCTTAAATTCGGCTTCTGTTGTCTGTCTTCATTGTGTGCCCATATAAATTAAATGTTACTGCAAACATTTGTTTGAATTTTTTTCTAGGGCTTTTTACCAAATAAAAAAATAACTTTAAACTGAATGAATATTTCTTTAAAGCGCTTGTGATGCCTTTACAAAAAATAAAACACATCACTAAATAATGTATCAAAATAGTGGTACTCTAAAGCTTCAAGCCTCAATTCCAAAAGTTAAAAAAAAGGAAAGAAAAGGGATATAACCATTGCATATTTTTAGATTTGAAATTAAAAAATACAAAAAACAGAAGCTCATTTCATACAATATCAACAGTTTTATCTAATAATATTTGAGCAACCCAGAAAAAGAGATAAAAACAAAAAGTTCAGATAATTTTTCTGTCTCACTAAATTTGAGAAGGTTGGAGGTCTACCAGTAAAAATGCTGAATAGCTTAACATTTGAATGACTGAATGGCCCAAATAATTAACTTTGAAAAAAAAAAGTCTAAATAAATAGCATCTAATCCTTTCAAATTGGTCAAGGATGGCTCAAACAGAAAGTGCCTCACTGCAGTATTTCACAAGTTAAAGCTTTATTACAGATTATCTATATTTGATACCACCTTTCTTTTTTTGTTTTGTTTTTGGCATGCAAGAGATAGGAAATAACAGTGCTGCTTCTGTACAAAAATCAGGGAGAGTGAATTCATTTATGTTTTAAGTTAAAAAAAAAACAGAAATAATAATTAGATATTTGGGGGGGGGGTGACCAATTTGTTAGAACACTTACATTTTCAAACAATGAAACCCAGATTTGAATCTTATCAGGGTTAATTTGTCAAATGAATGTATTCTTGATGTTACGAACCTGAAGAGACAATTCTAGTCTGTGGTACCATTGGAAAGTGCCTAAAAACAAAACTACAGGTTGACCTAAGCCTTGGGAATTAGATTAGGTAGATAATTATTTGAAAACTGTTGACATCAGTCATTATAATGGGTTTGAAGCATACCAGCTTTCAAACTGCTGCTCACACCAGATTATATGCCCTGCTCTGGAAATTAACTATAGTTCACTCAGAATAGCTACTGTATAAACCACAGGTGTATTCTGTGGGTGTTGAACAAAAAGCAAGTGTGCCTGAGCAGGCATCTGCAACAGGGATTGGCTCACAACCCTAGCAGACAGATATGCTCAGAAACAAGTAGCTGGCCATTATATATAAACATAAACAAATAATTAAATGTAATATCATTATCTAACATTGGATGAAATGTCAAAATAAAAGCAACTTCTTATTTTAAAATAAATTACAATTTTTTTTAAAAGTGAAAATTAGTGAGATCCTTCCAAAATCTAATTGAGGCCAACTAAATAATTTACTAAAATGTCTTTTATTAGATGCCAAGATGATTCAGCATGTACTCAATCATGGCTCCCCACAGATTCTATTTCTTTATTATCAATCAATAGCCATGACTCCTTGGGGAAGAAAGTGGAGTGGTTTCCTGTTTTCTCCACACTTTAAAATTCATAGTAAAACCTGTTCTAGACAGGTTGCCATACAAATCTTGAGGTTTCAACCTGGCCTGCTATTTAACACAAAGATGGTTGTGAGAAGAGCATTAGTATGAAGTAACAACAACATACTAGGCTGAAATTTAAATTCAGCTTACCGATTCCACTTTCAACAAATGTAAAACTATTGGTAACAGCCTGTAAAGTGAGGTAAAGTAGAGGACGAAAGTATGTGTTTTAGTATCTCCTAAAAAGTCTTTCATAAGAAAAAAAAAATTAAACATTAAAAGTTTTTTTACATGACAAAGATTATGAGTCAAAGGACAAGTTGAAATAATATGAACAATCTGACAAGCTGAAAAGCGAAAATTAGAAATACTGCCAGGAATAAATTTTCATCATTGGCTCGTTATGTTAGAAGCTTTAGAAGATTACAATTTGACTAGCACCAAGCTCAAATTATGTTTCTATGTGCCACGTCCCTTCAGGACATGCGTGATTATGGCTCACCACAACTTCCTATCCCTTGTAGCTCCTAATAATATTTGTCTTTTTGCCATCCTTCCTACTTCTGTGTCCCCCATCTATTGATGCAAGTTCATCAAAATAGATGGCCTACTGCCTCTTCTCAGTTCATTTTGCCTTCAATGTCAAATTCTCTAAGCCTTCCATCCTCATTATGTGTCTCTAACATTTCAGCTGTCTGTTTTTGATTCTAGGTATTTTTTGTTTTAATTTTTCTTAACACTTTATTGCTTATGCATTCTGTCCATGGTATTATCAGCATCCTTCTGTAGAACCACATTTCTGGTTCCTCTTTATCTGCAAGAGTGACGTTGTATAACATTTCAGCACTGTTTAGCATGAAATTTTCTTATTTCTTAGTATTTTGCTTAGCTTTGGGACTGCATCATTTTGACATTGCAATTCCAATTGAAATTACATAAGCATTACTAAAAGTAAAAAAAATTACTTAATTAAGCATGATCTCTGTCCAGAATATATCCAGACATTTTGAATATCTCAAGAACTGATTCTATAATCTTCATGTAACTTGGCAACTGTTCAGAGGAGAGTGTATTGCATGAAGAGATACTCACCTAAAAATGAACTATGGCTAAATAATCATTAAGATTTTCTTATCAACTAATTTCATTATGTATACTGAATGACAGTTTTTCTACCTCAGATTATATCCCTTCTTAGTTGGAAAATGTTAAGGTACACATGTCTATGGAAAAACAGACATGAATACTTTAAAATTTTCTATATGAATATTATTGTTACAACAATAGGCATGAACCCCCAATCAGTTAGCAGATATTTTACTTGTGAAAATTGAAGTTTCAAAGGAGTATAAAAAGTATCAATATACACTGCTAGTAAGTATAAATAAAAATATTAATAGATGGTCTATAATTTTGAAATGATTCATTCTAAATTTTGTTAAAACAATTGAACTCTGCTGTTCTACAGAACAATAGCCTAGTGGATCAAAGTTTGTGAATTTGGTGATATAGTAATTGTGAGTTCAAGCCCTGGACAGTGTATACTTAAATTCTGTCGAAATAGGATGAGCAATAACTGAGCAGTACTAAAAATAAGAATTAGATGAGATATCCCTAGACATGGGCAGTGGAATAAGAACAGTCTACCACCATAGATTAATTACAGGAATCAGGCAGTGTGTACTTGGACTCAGTGGAAACAGGATGTGCAATAACTGAGTAATAATTGAGCAGTACTAAAAATAAGAACTAGATGAGATATCCCTAGAAATCAGTAGTGGAATGAAAACAGTATACCACTGTAAATTAAATAAAGGGTTCAGTTCAGAATTCTTTGTAGGTTACCTAGATTGATATACAGTTGATAAAGGCCAAAGGGTACAACTGCAAAAATGTTGTGATAGCAACAACAAAGATGATGATGATACCCACTTATTTACACTATGTGTCCTCATCTTTGTTGTTATCGCAATGTTTCAGCCATTGTGCCCTTTGGCCTTCAACATTTTTCATGAATGTAAATAGCATAAATAATTGATGTTCTAGTTTTTAATGTAATGTAAAGAGTAAGTTGTTTTTTTTAATCTATTTTTGTGTTTTGGATTTTTCACCTGATGAAGACTGAACTTGCACAAAGCCAATCTTAGTAAATAACTATAAATATATTTCTGAGATGAAGTATTGTAATTATTTACATTGTTCAGACTGTTGCCCTGATCTTTGTTATATTCGACCTTCTTTAGGTGATCGCAATTATCCAATGGCTCATGTATCCTTGATGGTCCAGTGGATAAAAGTATTGGTTGGATCCAGTGACTTGACCCAAAGAGTTTTGAGTTCAATACCTAGGTACACTAGTGATGAACAAAAAACTTGGAGAGAAGAATTAAATGGAGATAACTAAGACATCCAGAAGCAGCATGACTCATGGAACAAGAACAATCTACCCCAGTGATCAAAATAAAAGGTTCAGTTCAAAATTCCAATCAAGAAGGTTGGATCATACAACAGTCAAAATGTTGTGAAAATGGTAATATCGAGTTTAAAGAATATAAATAATGTAAATAAATATATTTCTGTTGTTTTAAAGTTTTATGAACAAACGTTCAAACTGTTATGTAGTAATGAAACTATGAAAGAAAGCATTTAAAATTAAATATATTTTAAATATCAAGACAAGCTGCAACAAAAATCATTCATTTATCTAAAAAGAAAAAACTGAAAATAAGCAAAATGTAAACATGTATATTTGTGCATTTGTCTGTAAATTTCTACTATACTTGAGTTATTTCCCTTGCACTGGAAATGTCAGGTGGCAGTGTCTTTGTAATAACAATGGCACACTACCCAGAGAGGTCGGTAAAGCCAGGAGATAATATTTCTTTTCTATTTGTTTTCATGATGAAAATGGAATATTCCATTATTTCGTACGAGGGCCCAAGCATCATAAATTTTCCACCAGTATCTGAAAGCGTTTAGTGAGGGTGGACCAGAAACTGATCATCTCTGGTCGGGTCGGGTTGGCACGGTGAGGGGGGTATGATGTTGAGAGACCCGAAACCCCCTCGTGATCCACGCAAGGACATCACTGACGACACCCTCTAGCGCTCCCACTACGATGTGTATGTTAAAACTATTTGTTTTCATGATGAAAATGGAATATTCCATTATTTATGAAATACTGGCAGAGCATTTTTGTTTTTTCTTCCTTCTTTTCCTTACTGAAACTATATGATGCCATTGATGTTTTTTCCATTTTTCCATGCAATCAAAATAGAACAGTCCATTATTTATGAAGGTAGAGTGTAAAATATAACAAAGAGAGCAACTAGCAGAATTATAATAAGATATTATTATGAACCAATTGGTAAATATTTGTAACCATAATTCAAGAAAATGGCACACCATTTCAGGTTTTAGGTAAGGCAATACCCTTAAGGTTGACTAATTTGAAAGATAAACCAATTTGAAACTTATGTCAATTTGCACTTGCTCCAATGATGCTATGATTATGGTAATTTGTTAGAAAATCATAACATTGAAAGATTAAAAGATATGAAGAAATTACTAATTGCAGAAAATCTTTATTTCATACAGAAATATATTTTCATATAATTTTTTCCTTTTTCTAAAATAAATATTATTTTACAAAATATTTTTTAGTATTTGTCTATATTTCTAAGATGAGGTAGCATTTACACTATTTATATTCATCTTTGTTAGCTGTTGTACACTCCGGCCTTCTGGTGCTAGGAATTTCGAATCGAACCCTTTAATACAATCACTGGAACATATCATTCTCGTTCCTTGCATGAAGCCTCTTTTAGTAGTCTCTAGTTATCTCTCTCTAACCCTCTGAGTTACTTGTCCACCACTGCTGTAGCCTGGTATTGAACTCACAACTCTTTGGGTCGTCACTAGGATTAACCAACATCTATATCCAATAGACCATGTCCTTAATGACAAGAACAACTAAATTTCTGGAACTTATAAACCTAATATTCAGTAATCATTTTTTTACCAGAGTTCATATTACAATTTTTTGATGTTATGGTTTTCTCTAGTATTGGCAATAAAAATGAGGACAATAGTCTGAATAATGTAAATAGTGTAAAAAAAATAATTAGTCATTCATTTCTTTACTATCATGAGTGTTTTCCACATTTTATTACAATTTTTTTTTCTTTTATGAATTATAAGCATGTATCTTCAAAAATAATTTTTGTTTTTTTTTTACATTCAACTCCTGCTGATCAGGGATAAATAGAAGAACAAGTAAAGCACACTTTAAATCGTAAATAGAGTTGGAGATTGGCTATCTACAGAATAGTTCCTCTTATTTGGAAATAAATTTATTATATAAAATTCATGTGTGTAAGCAAACAGCACAACCTCTTCATTTATAGTGGAGAAAAATTGGTAACCCTGATCTTGTTCACAAATTATTCAGTACAAAACTATCTACACTAGAAGTATTAAGTCTTGGATTAAAATTTGCAACAAGAATTGAAACAACAGACAACTTAACCACCACAATCAGGAAACACATAACATGATACATTTGGAAAAAAGATTCACACAAGTAATCATAGCTGCTACAATTAGCATAATTTATAAAGTGGAAAAAACTTATATCAAGCTTAAGAGTTGCCATTAGCAACCTTTAATATTAGGGATTGCTGAACAGTTTTCAGCCTTACTCACTTCTCAAAATCAGTTTTATGTTTAGTAATTAAATAAGTGATTTTGAGAAGTGGGTTTTCAGCACTCTTACATAGTAAAATTTCAGATAAGTGTAAAGAGATTATTCCAAATGATCTATGAAAAAGAAACAAAATTTAACAGTTTGGGTCATTTTTAGTATACATCATTTACCTCCCAAACAAAGAATATCAAACTCAATGTGACAAAAAGGGCATAGTGTGCTGAAGGAGAAGTGCAGTAGACCAAAAGCATGAGACTGGAAACCCAATGGTTAAGTTCCCAACCATGCAAACCCTCGAAACTGAATTAAATTAGTAGTTTTAAGTAATAGAAATCGTGAAAGTGAGCTGCCAGGTAAGATTTTACATATATTACAGTTGTTCCTGTTTGTTAACTTAAAAAAAAAAAAAAAAAAAAAGAGCTAAATTTGTGTAATTTCTCAAATGTAGTACAATCACCAACTCTATGTAATCTTATCACAAAATACAAATATTTGCATCTTTCTTGAAAAGTTCAGTTCCCAGCTATAATTTTTTTTTTATATTGTTGACATTTATTAATTTTTTGGGTTTTGTTTCAATTATGTAGCTGACCAAAACATGCCTTCCTTCTCTGAAATATCTTATCTCAACTTCTTCAACATGATTTTCTGATGTTTGTATTAGCCGATTTTTATTCTATGTATCTCCTCTACCCTAATATCAGATCAGATTTATTCTACTTCTCATTATGAAAAAAAAAAAAAAAAAAAAAAAAAAAACAAGCATCATTTTCTGTTGTCTGTCTACATCCCCATACCAATATGAGTAGCTAAAAAAAAAATTGAAAATGAGAAATTGTCAAAGTATTTTTATACTCTCTTATCATGAACAATACCAATATATGGTGGTGAGGGAGGTCCAGTTTTCTTATCTTCCCAGAGAGGACCACGAATAGACCCTGCTGACCTTAAAACTGATTGACTGTCTTTTGCAATTTGTGGGTAGGTCAAATTCAATATTGCTACTGCAAAAGTATGGCTGGAACTAACTTATTAAAATTTGAGAAAAATACTGGTCATGAAAATGGTTTCTTGTGGGCCACAGAAAGATATTCTGCATGCAACTTACCAGCCACATGTTTGACACCCCTGTCCCAAACCAATCCAATGATCTGCATACATACCAATTCATCTCAGTAGCTGGTACTGAAGCTATCAACTTAACTATTCCACTGCTATAATCTTTCAGTAATCTCTCCATTCCCTACTATCCTTTATATTCTAAATTCCACTAATCTGAAATCAAAGACTGAGAGATGAAAGACAATTATTTACATAAGGCTTTCAGTAAAAGTCATTTGGTGCATGCAGAAAGATGGCATCGTCACAATTCAACACTGCATTCTCCATAAAAGATTTTTATTAAACGAGAGAAAACATAATGGCCATTCCAAACATTCAATAATTTAGAACTTTGTAATTAAAAGCTCACATGTTTGTATAAGGATACACAAATCACAAGCAAAAAAGCACAAGTGTTTCATTTTTTTAGGTGTGTGCGTGTGTGTGTAGGTGTTTCTAAATTCATCATAAAAAACAGGCCATAATTATGCAGCTAATCATTGTCTGGGCCAAATAAGTGTGCAGGCAAGAATTAATCCATTGACAAAGAAACAAGCAGATTCAAGCTTTAGGATTATTCTTTGGGATTTAATTATCCTGAATCGAATATTCTTTATTACTCTCTCAACTAATCCTTTAACGAACAGATTATCTTACAGTCAGAATTTGTGACATTCTTGGATACCATGTGCTCAGAACAGAAACTAATTTTGTCTTTTGTGAAATTAGGAGATCAAGTCAAGCACTATGAGGGATGCTGAAAAGTTCTTAGTCTGACCAAGAAGTTTACTGGGGAAGTAGGTTAGGTTGAGAACTTTTCAACACCTCAATTTGTAATCCCAATCCTTATTGTGATATGTAATATCAATCCTACAATTTCTTCACAGCTGAAGAGAATACTTGAGACAGCAGAAATGAGGTTCTACAGAAAGATGCTGAGTATACCATGGACAGGGCATGTAAGCAATGAGGAAGTTTAAAAAAAATAGAAACTTATATATAGGACACTTACACATAGAATCAGAAAGAAACATGTAATTATTTCAATACACACCAAAATAGAAGACTGTGTTGCACCAAGCTTTTATGTAGAAAGAATCTGTTTACCTTGAAAAACTGGTATTCACAATCCTTGTTTATGTCTGGACTAAAATACCAGCCTCTGGCATTAATGAGATACATGCAAATAATTCAGTGACCAAAAAGACCTGTGTCTACTTGGTTTTCTGGGTGTCTGTTTGTTAAAACAGAGTTAAGTTATAAAGAAAGGTTTACAAAATTTATGAAACTAAAACAGAAAATAATAATGATAACAGAACATATCTCTAATATGCCATGTGTATTTTTTTTGTCTAACTTTTCACTGGAGTTATCTTACTTGTATTGGTGGTATCAGGTGACAGTGGTTTTATTATGAATATTTATAAAACTGGGAGGTTAAAAAAAAATACAAAAACTGTTAAATATCAGAGTGCTACAATAATCATTAGAAAGAATATATTTCTAGACTTCTATGTAAAAATTTAATAATAGTAAGAATAAAAAAAATACCAATTTCATATTTGCTATATGTTATAACCCTAAAAAGTTACTGCATGAGCAATCACCAAAACGGTGGTTGGGAATAATAGTATATCAACAAATACAAGACTCGCACACTGTGTGAAGTAGATACATTGCTAGTGAACTTCTAGTTAGTATAATCACTGTATTTATCTGCCTCCCCACATAGGCAGAATGTGGCACAAGGCCATTTTTAAAGTGAGATCTCTGGGCCCTTAAGCTCGGCTAAAAATATCCTGTTGACTCTGCACAAGTCCAAGTCAGGGCTACTGCTACTTTTTAGCAGAGCCCTATCTGAGTTCCTCTTACCTGTAGGCATTGAGGAAGGTAGAGAGCAATGATTATTAGTCAGTATAATTATTCTCCTCTACTCAATAGTGTCCCTGTATTTAAGAGGATAGGAACATTCCATTTCTGTATATAGGTAGGTATACAACTATCATTTTTGATAAGATGCATTAATTAGATTGATTCATTTTTCTACAGCTTTCTAACCCATTGCAAATTATTTAAAGCCAGAAAATATTCTTAGACAGTAAGAATTCTTTTTGAAGATAATAATGGTTTAAGTGATACAAGTCTTACTAATTAACCTGTAGCTGGAGAGGAGAGAAGAGGCAGATTCATAATTTTCCCAAGGAAATTTGCATGTAAGTGAATATAAGGAACCTAATAGGAATCGGAACTCAGCTCTCTGATTGGCAGTTCTGAGCTATTATCAGTTACATCACCTGCATATTCAAGCTTACAGCACATGGTATTCCCAAGTGGTCACCCATTTAGGTACTGACCAAGATTGATGTTGCTTAACTTTGGTAATTGTACAAGAACTAGTGCTTCAATGTGATGTAGCCAGAAGCCTTCATAAAAAAGTATTTTATAACATACTAACAGTATAGCCCGGTGTTGCTCGGGTGTAATGAAAGTATTAAAACTAATCCATGGTCCTGTAGCTCAGACTCTTTGGACGTTGGCACAAAAGACTAAAAAGCAATAGTTGTTTCCAGTTAAGGCAAAACCATAGACTGAAAGAAAAATGAATGGATGTAAGTCAAATTTTGATTTCCTTGTATCGATATCGAATAAGTTTTTTTTCGTTGTAAACTGAATTTTGAAGGCTAAATAAGTCCTCTGAGTAAATGGTATCATGGCTGAGACTAAGAACTACAATTATACCTACTTAGAGCCAAACCCGAAGCAAAAACTAAAATAAAAGGGCTGAAAAAATACAGATATACAGGCAGATAAACAGACATACACACACAAACATCTTGCCTTTTACATATATATTATCGATTTTCTGCACTATTGTAAGAACTGCAACCTTAAAACTTCTGAATATCGTTTCTTATGTCTTTGTCTATGAGTGTATCAAATTTTATTAAAATCGAACCACTCCTTCTATAAACCAATTTTTTCAATTATCAATATTTATCGGGGGTACCTCAACACAAAACCTAGCTAAGAACACTCGCAGACGCTTATAGTACAACTGTGTAAAATTTTAAGAAAATCTGTTCGGTTGCTTCGGAGTCTATAGGTAATGGACACACACACACAGAAAGTTCTATTTCTAAATAAGTTTAGATCAAGTTTTAAAAAAAAAAATTATAGGCACAAACTACAAGATATTTTTTTAAAATAATACACAAATCTGCTGTTAAAAATCTATTTTCAGCTTGGCCTTATATTTAATGAATATGATAAATGAGCTGAACTCTTTAGCTCTACCAGTTCAAATCTTTACAATGAAGACACAATGCTACTTACACAGAGTTGATTCATCCTCATTTCCTCCATATTTGAAATATAAGAAGAAAGTTTTATTTAGACAGCTTTACCCCAAGAACTGCCAATTTGTGGAACAGACTCCCAAGTGGTTGCTTCCCTGAATACTTAAACCTTAACCTTTTCAAATCAAGTGTCAATTGATATCTATCCTACTTGTCCTCCTAATCTTATCACTTCTTTCACTCATATCACACACCTTATTCATCATAAAATATTTTAACAGTAACCCTTTACTTTAAGTGCTTCTCAAATTTTGTATTGGGTAAACTTAAGTATGAAAAAAAAAAAAATCACCTGTCAATTTTGTTTTTCCTGTTTTCAATATTCCCTAAAAACTTCAACTTAGTCTCTGCCATCGAATGACACTGAGACTATTTGTCTCACAAGTGAGTTCAAACTCTATTGGCTATCTTTCTGTTCCACACTTGTGAAAAATCTGGCTAAATTATTACTGGGTATTATCTATTAAAGTAAAAGCAAGACTTATACAAATAACATCTTTTACAATTTTTTTTTTTTTAATCATATCACCTTGAGCAAGGCGGTAACGCCACTGATGTGCAGGGGTCTACGTAAGAGTGAAAAGATTGGAAAAGAGAAAACCGGAAACCACATCTTAAAGAGGGAACAAGGGATGAGCCTCTTCACCTGTTCAGTAGATGTGGGTGGTGTGTGAACCGGGTGATAGTTTAGTCTATTTGACCAATGTCTTTATTTCTATAGAAAGTATAAATAATTTATAGAAATCTAATAACAAAAATGAAAAAACTTTAAAGCAATTGTCAACACTTTCATAATCAATACAAGAAGTATTTAACATTATTCCTTCACACTAGAATCTGTGACTAATGTTAACACCCTAGTAATATCAGCTACCTTAGAGTTAAAATTCATTTTTAATATTTTTATCATTATTAATTGTACAAGTATTTTCATCATATGAAGCTAAGCAATGGAAATTAAAGTTCAGTTTATTTAGAGAGATTTTCAAATCGTCTAAAATGATTAAATTTATTAAGAATGGCTTGTGCTACTAGCTTGTTAAACATTTTATAAATGCTAAATATATTTAATCGCATTAATTTCATATTTCTTTTTTGTCAATCTTTCTCAAAGAACTTTGAGCTGATTTCTAATGTCTCAATCATTGTGTCTACAATGGCCACTCTCACACTGAACTATTTCTGATATCCCCAAATTAGGTCTTTAATATTTGTCAACTTAGGAAAAATGTGAGATTGTCTCACAAAGCTGAAAACTTTCATATTAAACCTATCTCAGAATAAATATTTCTTCAGATAGTTTTATATATGTTAATAATGTTGGCTAGGCATATTTGATATCTGAAAAAAAAAATTAAAATCTTTACATTAAAATCACATAATTTCTATAAATCTAGCTTCACACTTCAAGAAGGTTGGAGATCTACCAGTGAAAATGCTGAGAAGCTTAACTTATGAATGACTGAATGGTCTGAATAATTAACTTGTCTCAAAGTCTAAATAAACAGCATTTGCTCCTTTCAAAGTGGTCAAGGATGGCTCAAAAAGGAAGTGCCAATAAGCATTACTTTCAACATCAAGAGGCTAACAAGATATTTGGAAAATTCCCAAGTGAATTAGAGGATTTTCAAAATTTCTCAGACCCAATTAATTTTCGTTCTGACCTTCAGAAGATTTCAACCTCTCTTCTCTTTTCTTCTCTCTCCCCACCCTGGAAGAAAGACTCCGCAAAGCAATCAAAATTTAACAGATTCACCAATGCTGCTCCAAAAGTTCAGTCTGAGAGACCAACCATTTCAATGCCTCCAATAATTGTATCAGGTTCAAACTGACACCACAGTTGATAATCGAAAAATTATCAGCAGGAGTTACAGACATGGCAGATTGTCAGAAATAAAAATACTATCATTCCTCACTTATATCATCATCACAACCCATGGGTACTAAACACCAAATTCAGGTCAATGACAGCAATTTGAAAAGGAAAAGCAGACCAAGATAAGGCTTGCTCTGAGAGTCAACAACAAATATCCAAAGCATGGCTATCCATCCATAACCATTATATATATATATATATATTAATTGGAGTAGATAAACTAAACTATCGCTCGGTTCACACTCCACCCACGTCTATTGAACAGGTTAAGAGGCTCATCCCTTGTTCCCTGTTTAGGATGTGGCTTCTGGCTTTCTTTTTTCCATTCTTTCCACTATTACGTATCCCCCTGCACATCAGTGGCGTTACCGCCTTGCTCGGGGTGATACGATTAAAAAAAAAAATTATATACACACACACACACACCTTACACACACCTTACACACACCACACACACACAGAATTAATGTGGAGATAAAGATGAAGAAAAATCCCTGAGGAGCGAAGACATCACAATAATGCCTTCACAAAACTGAAGTCAGCATAATTCTGCTCAGTTAAGTTACAAATTTATCCACATTAATTCTTTCTCTCTTAATATGTGTGTGTGTGTGTGTGTGTGTGTGTAAGAATTTGGATATAAATATATCTGTAAAGACAATATTGATAAAAGAAAAGACAAAGAAAACCTTTTATGCCAACACATCTCATTCCTTGAGGAAGTGTACCAAGGCAAGTGAAAAAATTTTATTTAACCAGTATTTATATATAAGTAACATGAAGAACAATAAAAAATAATGCTGAGTTTTTAAATTTTAAATTAGAAAGCTCTTTAAAATATAGTTTACCGTGTTTACAAATTAAAATAAATTTCTAAACCTGTCTTAGTAAAGTTTCTCAAGGAATGAAATGTCTTGGTGCTGTAATTAAGCTAGTAAGGAGAACTGAAAGTGTTCCTGATGCCACTGTGTGCAGTACTCCTGAAAGTGGGTTGTGCCATATTAGTTGGCCACAAATATAAATGAGGTGGACTGCATGTGGCAGAATTAGGTAGACATGTTGTCTTGCAAGTTACTATATTGGCAAAAAGAAAAAGATTTTTTTCTGACTATAGCAACATTAGGGCATTTGGAGGAATTTTGTATAAATTCGATAAATATTTCTTTGTATTTAAACTGTTTGGAATAATTTTTTTAATAGCTAATGCCATTCAATCTGTAACTAAATGTACTTCTTCCCATAAATGTACCTTCAAACAATAAATATATATATATATGCAAACAAGTTTAGTATATCAGCATCATTCTTCAGTGTTGCCATTTTCCTTTCCGAGGATGTGCTGAAAATTTGTATCAGCCTAATCAAAAAGGGCTGTTTGGTCATATTCTGGAAAGTGGGTTGCACTGAGAACTTTTTAAAAACCCCTTGTGTGTACACACACACACACATTTACAGCTATATATAGCAAAGATCTTTTACTCTTAGCAAAATACATTGACCAGTAAATTACTGGAGGCTAACATGTTCAATGCAAGCAGCTTTTATTACATAAAGTGCTCAATATTAAAAAAAATAAAACAATAACATTGAATAAATAAACGATAAGTTTAAGTCAAAAGATAAGTTATTTGAACTGTTATTTATCTATTTACTATGTTCTGATCTGAAGACACCAATCTAACACACAAGGATGAAACACATTAAAAAGATTTTCCACTTTGTCACAGTCCTTCACAGAAAAGGATAATTGACATCCTCATATTTGCTTGCATATTTTTTGTTAATAAACTACTGATAGACATTTTTTGTTTTTTTTTAGATTTGTTTTTGCAAAAATAAAGTTCAATAGACTTTCAATACATCTGTACACACATTGTCTTTTTTGAGCATATCAGACAAGGTAAATTTTTACCACTTAGTAAAAATTTAAGTCATTCATTAAATCACCATCGTAGCAAATTAATTTGCATTTTGACAAGATGGTTTAATCTTTTTCTTTCTATTCTTTGCTTAGCTTTTTTTATATAACATACCAGACACCCTAATTTCTGAACTTCTTCATAGGGGATTTATTTTTAGCAGAGCCTTGTTTTCACCTCTGAATCTCATTATTTTCATAACAGAATCTAATACAAATGGAAATGCTAAAAATAACTGTTTTCAAACAGGAAATATTCACCATTCATTGACTTAACAGTTATGCTACTCTTATATGAAAATGATAAAATCCTTTTCTTAAAAAAGTTTTTCAGAGAATTAGATTTCCCAAGCCCAATAACTGTTATTGTTAATGATAGAAGTTTCTTTCCAAGACTAATATGGAAAGTTAACATAATGATTATATTATTTTCCTATCCAGTTACATGT